>JAJTUV010000918.1:0-502475 GCA_021653895.1 Mastomys natalensis | reverse complement strand
ACCCTGGGGGAGGGAATGGAGAGAATAGGGAGGGAATTTGTTGTTGATCAGAAGCCTCAGATTTAAGTAAATCCCTCCTTGTACAAAGGAGTCCTCATTTAAGAATATTTCCAATAAAATTAAGCCAGATTTATACACGTGGTTTTCACCAGTGTATGTCTATAACAATAAAACATTGAAGAGCCTCAGCCTCTGACGAGAGGGAGGGAATGAGGAAGGGTTTAGCCTCTGACCAATAGCTGTCTGTAAGAGCAGACCCACGTCCGTTCTACTACCTTAGGCCTAAAGCAGAGATTTCTCTCCACGCCACTTCTCACTCATTTCAAATTCAACATTGATACTAGAAGTACATTTTCTATTCTGGCAGCTCTGAGGATTGAGGCCAGCACCTTATACTTGTTTGTCAAGTGTCCTACCAATGAGCTACACACCCAACAGAGCCGTGTCAAGTCATAACAGTCATACGTGCTGTAAAAATGTAATTGTTAAGTTCTCTGAAGTCAGTGGTTTGAAGCTGCTGCCACGGGAACCATTAGTGTTGTCTAGAGAGCGATGGTGGCTGAGTTCATGGGATTGAGCTGGGAGACCCGTGGGTAAGCTGCCGCCCTGGGCGTTCGCTGTCTCTCGTCACGCTTACATTCTTACACTGGGTAATATTTCCCATTCTCTCCTCACCCTAGGGCAGACAGAAGCTAGCTCGGTTTATGCCCATGAATTCGCTACACTCTCATCGACATCCTCAGTGATGCCAAGAGGAGACAGCAAGGCAGCCCTCTCTCCAGGCCGAAAGGCAAGTGTCCAGCCGCGAGAGTGCCTGGGGCCTTCCAGGACGTGTCGTCCAGTCCAGAGCTGGAGGGGACGGGGCTGTCGTGAGGACAGCGTCCTGAGAGTTTCCTCACTGATAGATTATGACAGGAAGGCGCCTGTTGGAGCCCTGAAGAATAAGGAGACTTCAGAATAACTAAGTAGTATTCAGATTTATCTTATACGTGCTTGTTTCCTGGTCACTTATCTTCCCATAAAATTGGCACCTTGAAATTAACCCAAAAGCCTTACTTAAATTTTAACAACGGGCATAAATAGGCAGATGAAGACTCTAGATCACAGCTGTATTCCCACTGTCACTTCAGACCCTCTGCCTTTGAATAATTATGGTCTACTGCTGTAAATCCTAAATGTCTGCAGCGAGAAGCACTGGGACGCCCGCCGAGCACCTGCTCCAGAATGGCTCAAGGTCCTGTCTCCAGACACAGGGCCCACTTCCTCACAGCCAGCCTGTGCATTTGTTCTTCTTTTATAGACACAGGAACTATTGCCGTTATATTTTGAGATACTTGAAAAAGAAGTTTATACCATAAAAATTAAGGTTCCAGTCAATACCACACTCCCCTAAAGCAGGAAACATTAACTAACAATAATTTGTGTTTCCTCTTGCTTATTAAGGAATCTGGTTCTATTAATTCAAACAAGAGTCAAGACATTCTGAAAAGGTTCATTAAATTGGTGAAGGTGCAGTCTGGAGAGATTTTGTATAAATTTGAAACCTCAAAATATGCCCACTCTAAAAGAGAGACAATCAGATGTTTCATCTTGTGTATATGTCAGAAACATTAGAAGCAACTAAATAAGAAATTCTAGAGAAACAGTCACATGATTAGTATACAGACATCTCCCAGAATACTTAGTGATGTGAAGTAGAATAATACAGTTTTTAAAGGCTTGGTATAGTCTCTGTTTCTTAACATACATGTATTTATGTAAGTAACTGTTCAGGGGACGGTGCCTTACTCAGGTGAGTACACACATGGTGCTGCTGCTCGCCAGCAGATCTGATACTTGGCCAAAGCACAATGTCTGATTGAGATTCAGGCCGGCACTGTCCTGCCGGCATTGCTTCATACGGTGTCAGCGGGCCAAACGCATAGACTGCTCAGTGCCATGTTTGTCCTGTTCTCATGCTTTTTGTTGGTAGGTCACTGTTTAAAAGGAAGGCTCTGAGGCAAGGGAAGGTGTTGAAAACATGTCCCCGAGTGCAAGGAGGTAAAAGAGGCTTGTGGAGCTGTGTTGGTCAGTGACGACTTCCTGGCATCTCGAAAGCTCTTGTTGACCTCAGACTGTGGTCATGATATCGTACGGTGTGTGTTACTAGGTGGTCATTAAACAGAAGCGTGTACAACAAGGTTTGTGTGTTGATTGGCTCAGGGAAAAGACGATGACTGGCAGCTCTCCAGGACTGTAGAACCTCCTGTCTCCTTCTGAAACCACATGACAGCTTCTAAACAACTAGATCACTGAACAAGACCTGATTGTGCATATATGTATGATTGAACATTGTCTAGAGAGAAACAGGGCCAGCAAGGTATTCACACAGACCCTGGGGTGGTGGCCCTCGGGGTCACCGGGGTGGGGGCGCGCCGCCGTGGGGGGTGTGGGGGGGGGGAGGCGGTCTGTTCGAGCGGAGTGGTTTAATCGGTTCGAGGGATCAGGGGGGGAGGGAGGCGGTGGGGGTGTTTCCTGTGGATTCTGGAGTAGGTTCACATATTCTTTCGTTACCTCTATACTGTGTTTTGATCTGTGTTAGTGTAATTTTTGGCATGCTGGCGGGATTCGTAAAGTACTGGGCTGTAAAAATGTTCTCCTATCTGTGAGCAAGGAATACGATGGAACACGCGAGTATGTGTTAAGAAATCAAATTTACTGCTCACATGAAACGGTCTGTAAAACAGGATTGAAATTGGAAAGTGACTTGAGTTTGCCCGCCAAGATCCAAGAGTCTTTGAGGTTTTCAACCCTTATCTAATGTGATGGTGTGAAAGTCATTGCTCCCCTCTGTGGGAACGTACACTACTGAAATGTACACGTGGGTCAGTCTCCAGCCTGGGCGCAGACTACTGGACCGCTGTCGATCCTGTTCTTTGGCACAGGATGTCTTGGCTGTGTTTCCTCTGGGAGTGTTTGTTTTTGAGCATGTCTCGTCTGTGTATCATCTGGTGTCCTGTGAGGCTCACAGGTTAGGAAGGAGGGGCGTGGGCCGAGGAACGAGAGAAAGTGGGCGGACGCGCGGTGCTCTTCGCGTCTGGACGTGACTCTGTGGGAATTAAATAGTACAAGTGTCTGTCCATGGCCAGCTGCTTCCTATTTACTACTAACTGGTACCATGGTCCGGCTTCTTTAGGTGTGTGTCACCGGTCCAGTATGCCTTCAGCGTGTGACCGTTACAGTGTATGGTTGACACAGGATAAGGAGTGTGGGGCAAGTGCAGCCGATGTGGACGACAAACCGGTGGACCGGGGGGAGCGCGCCCGCGAGCATGTTCTACAGCCGGCAGGTCGTGGCGCTCGTGCGATGTAGTAGAGTAGGGCAGGGGGGGCGGCTGGGGCGTGGGGTGAGTAGCGTGTCCTAGGCAGGGTGTTGCTTGCGGTGCAGAGGGGAGTGTCAGTGGCGTAGGGATAGACGGCAAGGCTGTCTCGGTCGCAGCGTATGCACGCTTGAGAAGATAGAGCGGCTTGTGGACATCTCAGAGAAGTGCATCATGAGTGATGGTTTTGGAGTATATGAACTACGCGGATAAATTTAGTTTTAAGTGTCGTAACAATTTATCCGTACACATCACAGTCAGTGCGGAGCGTCAATATTGGGTCTGAGACTTCGGCAGGAGAATGGATAACCGCATCAGGTAACGTCACTACGTAGGATACACACGGGCAGGAGTGTGTTGCGTGAGAGGCTACACACACACTTGAGTGGGGCATAGGCTAGCTATTGAGATATACAATATAGCTGGCGTGCGGAATGTGTGTGTATATATTAGTGTGTGTGTGAGGACCGGTTGGGCTGACGAGGAGCGTATACATATACATTCTATGGGGGGGGGGAGGTGGGCGAGCTATATCGAGCGAGTTCTCTGGGGGGGGGGCGGGGGGGGGGGGGGTGGGGGGCCGTCGATCTGAGATGCGCGGGTTGCGCGTGTCGCTGTAGTGAGTGTGTTTGGAGACAACTGCGCGACAGACAGTTGGAAAAAAAGGTCGAATTGGGTGGACTGCAGGTGGGGACGATGGTGGCTGGTGGTATGTAGGGGAGGCATGGTGTCCATGCGCGCCGGTTGTTGACAGGTGTCACCACATATATCTAAGGTGGGGCGTCTTTGCGGTGATGTGGACACAATGCGGGTCGTGGGGCGGTATCTGTATGGGATACTCTTAATGAGGGGGTGGGGGGGTTATGAGTGAGTTGGGATATATATGCGTAGCATTGGGGGGATGGGATGTGGGAAGTAGGGGGACACGCGCTATACAGGGGAGATCTTCGAGACTGAGACTCTAGTAGTGCGCGAGCAGCGATGCAGGTGAGACGGACATGGCAAAGAGAATACAAAACTTGTGCTATGTATTCTAGGGGCGCATTGGGTAAGGAACTTGGTAGATGGTGGTGATCGTTCTGTTGCGACGGGCGTAAAACGGAGCGGGTGAAGAGAGAGGTGTACGAGACCAAGCAAAGATGAAAAAGTAAATGCCGTTATCAGAGAATGCGCCTCCTGTGCCTTAGGCGCGCGGATGAGGGATCAGCCGTGAATCTGCTGTGGTGGGGAGGTGGAGGCGGCGAGCAGGGGGGAGGCGGTACGATGAGCTCGGCGGGAGGAAGTGAGGTACGGTTGGGATCGATGGAGCTGCTATCTGTGTCTGCTTTGTTGGGGGCGGGGTTGACCGGGGCGGCGGTGCCGTCAGGAGGTTGGAAGGGATCTGGGTTGGGCTGCAGGCACTGGCTCGGGGGTCCTAGGGAGTCGGTGCTCAAGTCGTGAGTATTTCTGTCAGTGTGGTAAGAAGGAGAAGAGACTGGTACGACAGGCAACAGTAAATATTGTGAGGGGATGGGTTCTGTAACTTTTAGTTAAAGCGGCGTCCGGGGGCAGAGGCATGAGACACATTCGACGCTGTCGGCCGGGTACGTGTGGGACCGGCCGAGTCAGACACCGCAGGGACTCTAGTTGAGGTGGGTGGGGGGGGACCGTGGGGAGTAGGGCGTGGTGGCGGGGGGTGTTTGTTTCGTGTAACTGTGATATGTTGTGGAGGGGGTTGTTGTATGGTTAGACAGTGTTAGGTAACTCTAAAATAGATAGAAACTTGTTAGACAGCACCTTGGTGTAGTTCTTATAGTTGGGGGTATTGATAGGAGGTGATGTGGGTTGGATTGGTATGTGTATGGTCTGGGGTGGCTGATAGGTGTGGGGGGGGGATTGTAGTGTTGGGTGTGAGGTATTGTGGGAGGGTTTGGTTTTAGTTGGGGTGAGGGGTAGATTGGAAAGATGAAATTTGTTATTGATAGTAGTGGTTTTTGTGGGCTGGTGCGTATGAGTGAGTTGTGGACTGAGATAGTGTGATGGTGGCAGGAAGGGTTGTGATACGGTCGGGCATCGAGAACATGTATTCGAACGAGGTGAGCTGGGGGCACATCTGAAGTCACAGTAGATTGGCAGTTGCATTGATCTAGGTTCATGGGCGAGGCGCTGCGCCCTGTCTAGAAGGCGAGTAGTAATGCTAGAGGCCTCGGTCAGTGGCAAGAATCATGTAGATGACGTGACCGGCGTGGAGCGCGAGGCGTGGTGACGGGAGGAGGTGCGGGCTGAGTTCATAATGCAGGGCGTGAGGTTTCCGAAAAAAAAAAACCTTGGCTTTTATGCGGTGGGGGCCCCGGGTTGCCGCGGGTGGCCCCATTTTAGGTGGTTGGGCCTTTTTTTGCCCTTTTCCTTTGATTGGGTTGGGTGAAAAAAATTTTTTGGAAGGGGGAAAGGGGGTTTTTTGGGGGGTTTTTTACTTAATAAACGGGGGAAAAGGTTTGGAAATTGACGCGATGCCCCCCCCAAAACCCCCAAAGGTTTTTTTTTTTTTAAAAAAGTGGGGTAGTTTGGTTTGGGAACTTGATATGAAGGGTTGTTAGGGGGGGGAAAAAGTGCCCTTTTTTTTGCACTTGTTTTTTGTTTTTGGGGTTTTTTTTTTTAAGGGTTTCTGGGTGGCTGTTGGGGGAATTGAGTGGGAAAAAAAAAAAATTGTTTGGGGGGGTAAGAAAGTGGGAGTTTTTTTTTTCCCCCCCTTTGGGTGGGTGACAGTAGGTTCAAGTTTTTTTACGGGGGGAAAAAAAGGGAAAAAACCTGGGCCCCCCCTTCGTTGGCAGCCGGATCTAGGGGGGAAAGGGGCCTTTGGGGGAAAAATTTGGGGGTAGTCAGTTTATTTCCGGGCCCCCTTTTACCCGTGGGCGGAAAAAAATTTCCGTGATTTTTTAAAGAAAAAAAAATTTTTAAAGGGAAAATTTTTTCCCTTTTTTGGGTGAGAAACCCAAAAAAAAGGGGGAAAAAAACCCCAGAGCAGACCAGCCCGCCGGGGACTTGCAGCGGGGGCCCAAAAAACACGACGGGACCGGGCAAGCAAAAAACCCCAGGGAGGAAAACCCTCAAAAAAAACCACCCAAAGATTGTTCCGGGGGAGGGAGCAACCCCTTTAATACAACCAGTTCCCCCAAAAAAAGGGGGAAAAAAAAAAAACTTGTTGGGGTTGGGCCTTGGAAGGTTGGGGGGGGAGGGTTCCCCAACCAAAAGCCAAGGAAAAAAAAAGCTTTTAAAAACCCCCCGCCCGGCAAGTGAGGGGGGGCCTGGCTTGGGGACCGGGTTTCCCTTCCCGATTTTCGGTGGCTTCTCGTTACCCCCCCGGGCTCAGCTCTCCCCCCCCCTTCCACAGGGGGGGCCCCAGCCCCCCTTTGGGGGGGGGCCCCCCCGGAAGAAAAGTGGAAGTTAGGGAGGGAAGGGGGGAAATTAAGGGGGGGCTCCTCGGGGGGGGCCCTGGAAGAAGGCCTCAGGAGTTCCCCGGCCCTTTGGGAAAGAAATAAAAATTTGGGCAGTAAAAAAAAATTCCCCGGGGGAACTTTGGGGGGAAAACAGCCTGGGGGAAAACCCAAGTTCGGGAAAAAATGGAAAACTTGCTGGGGCAGGCAAGTGCTAGGGGCTTAGGCTGGGGGGCCCCAGGAGAGGCCCCCCTTTCATGAACGGGGGAGGGGCCCAAAGGGGGTCTGAAAGGCCCCCCCCACTGGGGTTTAAAAACCCCGGTGACCCAATGGCACTCCCCCCGACACTGAGAATAAATAAACAAGCTAGGCGGCGGGCTGCATGTTTGAAGCAGGGGGATAGATTAGATGTTTCTAGCTTTGCGTTTTAAATTGGCAGAAGGGGGACACCCGCCTGGGCCCGCGCCAGCCATCATACGCCAAGCCCAGGGGAAAGGCCCCCAAGGGGTAGACCCCCCTGATTTACTAGGCTCCCATGGTCCCCCGACCTCAGCTGAGCCTGCTCTGGTTGGAACCTTCCTCCCCTCACACCTCCAAAGCCCTCGCTCCCCAGGCACCCCCCCAGCTCACCCGGCTCCCCCGGCAGCCCCCCCCACCCCCCTGCTGTATAGCATGTTAGTTTCCCCCCCTTTATGCTGCGGGGTGTGAGCCCATGGGGGAAAAAGTCTCTCCTGTTACCGCCCACTGGGAAGCGACTGCTCAGTAGGGTGTGGCATGAAAGCATTCCTGGAAGAATAGTTCTTTAAATTAGCACGGACAATGCTGCAGGTCAGGGGAGGATTAGCCAGCCAGTGTCCCACGGTTTGCAGCATGCCCTGCTCCTTTAGTACCTGCCCCGTGTCACAGTCCGGGAGTGCCCTGCCTTTTTTTTCCCCCCCCCAAATTTTTTTGGTTATTTTTTTTTTTTTTAACCCCTTTTGGTTTTTTTTTAGCCTAGTTGTTTTCAGGGCCCCTGAAGTCATTTGGTAAAATGGCCCCAGAGAAAGGAAACTTACCCAACTAAGCTTTTTCCCCCGGGGCCCCCAGGGGGCCCCCCTTTTTGTTTCTGCCCAACAAAAATTCCTTTTGTTTAATTTTAATTGTGGCAATAAAGTGAACGGTGTTTAGTTTCTTAAGAACTTAAGAAGAGGGGGGAAAAACTTGTGGGTAAGAGATGTGCACCGCTGCCTGATTTTCAGTCCCCCCCCCCCCCCCAAAAAATCCCACCCCCTCCCATGGTGTAAATTTCACCCGATCCACGCACCGACAAGCTTGGGGACAGCAAGTTGGGTCCTTTTTTTTCATACGATGCCTGTAATTTTTGAATATTGAATTTACTGAAGTTTTTTATTCCTGCCATACTTTTCTAGAACAACCCGGTTCTTATAAAACCATTAAAAAAACCTATTTTGGGACGTTTTTTTTTAAAATGCAGGTCAATTTTTTTAAATTAGACACTCCCTTTAATCCCAGCTACTTTGGAGGCTGAGGTGAAGATTACAAGCTCCAACCCTTCTTGGGCTAAGAACTAGTTCAAGGCCAGCCTGAGTAGCTTGGACTCTGTCTCATCCTCTGGGCATGGTGTCCCAGGGGGGAGGCACTGGTAGCCCATGCCTCTGTGCTTGAGGACCTGGATTAAATTCCCTGTGTGAAGGGAGGGCTGAGGCGATTGAACCAGGATCTGTGCTCCTCTCAGAAGACAGCTGGCCAAAATCCAGACTGTCTGTTTCAGAGGCAGCAGCGATGCTGAGGGGGGTTATAATTTTACAGTGCACTCTGGATAGCCACAGAAAACTTTTAGCTTAGGCAGACACATGAGCCCTGCGTAGGGATGTAGTCACTTACACTACTCTCTCCGGACCCCGCCCAATTCCCCATTCATATCCCGACAGGCCACTCATACTTGTCTATGTCCTGGAATGCAAGAATTTCTAGAGGCTGTCCTCTTTGAAGAGGAGGCTGCAAATACAGGCAGGAAAGCCATGCTTCTGCAGAAGTAGGCACTCCAGATAGAGACGTGGGGCTTGTTCACACCGCAAAGGGTGTACTGTTTTTATTTCAAGGCTTGATAAAGTTTTTAACAGAGTTGGCAAAGTAGTTTGATTTATATCTGAACTTTCACATTTAACAGTTGCTTGGAAACAATGCTAATTAATGAAGGGACCGGCCACTATTGATATATTTTCCACAAATCAGTGCTTTCTAAATAAAAATTGAAAGTTAAGTCCCAATACTGCATGGACTTGCTGTTGGAACGTAAGGACCCCCTAGTGCAGACATGGTGGCTAACGGACTTAATCCTTGGTGCTAGAGGACAGCGTGGTCAAAGCATCCATTCTGTCAGAGTAGGCAGCTGGGCTCGTACATTCCCAGCCTGTGTAGTGACATGGAGGTGCCACTCAGGCACAGGGTCTCCAGGTGTCATTGTCTGACCAAAGTGAGGTGGCACCAGGCAGCCCAGCCCACTTAAAGCCCCATCACCGGCTGCATGGTTTTTTGGGTGACAGAGCCAAACCAGAGAGAGGCCAGGTAACAGCCCTACAGAAAGGCGCTGATCTCCAGAGAGAAGCCAGGGCGCCTCACAGAGTGCCCTCCGCTTGGGCACTAACGTAGTCTGAGACTTTGCCACTTTCTTATGATACGTTAAGTTAGCAAATGTATCATGGTTTGGAGATGTACTTGAATTGTTTAGAATATCAAAAGTGCTATGCAATAAAAAAAAAAATTTTTTTTTTCCTAATTTTTGTGGTTGACTTTTTGGAAAGCAGTAGACACTGAAATTTTTCCTGGGCTGAACCTCACCTTTTCTTGCTGGGCACAGCAACTCTGATGATCTTTGTGCGGGTCCCGTGGTGTCTCCTGTCACTTTCCCGTTTGCAGGTCACTCAGGGCTGTGGCAAGAGAGTCACAGTTCGTGTTCTGAACCTCTTCCTCGAGGTGGCCTTAGAATAACCCAGAGTACTGCTTGTCTGCACACGTTTCCCGACCCCACCATGACAGCTCTTTAAGTGGTTAGACTTGAGTTTCTCATGAGCCTGTGAGGTGGGAAAAGTAGGTTGTTCTGGAAGGAGGAACAGCTGTCATGGCTCCCCCGTGCAGCCCAGCTAGCCTTATGTCCTCATGAGGTCGAGCTCTGTTTGTACTTGACGCTTGCTTTGCCTGCCTGCTGTGCAGACACACAGGCCCACTGCCAAACCTCTCTTTCAGCTGCAGACTCTACAGACTGAGAACTCAAGCCTCAGGAGACAGGCCAGTACCTGTCAGGTGCAGACTGCCTCTGACCACAAAGACACTGCCAGCCACTCCTCCCTCAAGCGCCGGCCATCCGCCCGGGGCAGTAGACCCATGTCCATGTATGAGACTGGATCAGGCCAGAAACCATACCTCCCAATGGGAGAAGCCAACCACCCTGAAGAAAGTCGGACGAGGCTTCAGCCCTTCCCCACTCATGTAAGTAGCACCGCTGTGCTGTGTCCCCTTGCTGCTGTGCAGTCTGACTGTGTGTGTGTTCCCTCCTGTGACCCTGCAGACCTCTGGACTCTGACACGTCCCTTGTGTTTGCTGAGTGACTGTGTCCGCAGACGCTCCTGGTCATGAGGGCTTGAGGACTGAGCGGGTTTGGCTGAGGTCTGCTGTTCTGGCCCTTGCTCAGCCCCCTCCCCCAGTTCCTGTTTCCATGATGGAGTTCCCAGGCAGCCTCTGTTGGCATGTTTTGTGTAAAGCTTCCTTCCTAAGGTCACTAACAGAAATGTCTGTCTCTGTAATAGGCAGAGGTTGGGTCTGGAGACATGGCTCAATGGTTAAGCACACTGGCCGCTCTTACTGAGGACATGGGTTAAGGTCCCAGCCCCCACACAGCACCTAGCCCACTCCCAACCAGCTGTAAGTCCAGTTTTAGGGATTTAACAGTTCCTCTGGCTCCCTAGGTCTCTGCATGCCCATGCGCACAGACAGGCGGTCAGAACACTCATATGTAAGTAGGCAGAGACACGCCCCTGTCTGAGGAGCTGGAACTCTCAGGCCCCAGGGTGCTCTTCTGGGCCCTGTGACTGGGTACATGGAGTTGAGAGAGTCTGGCCTTCAGCAGCCTGGTTACTGACCTCCATAGGCTAGTAGCATGGCTTGTCATCTCGGAAAGATGCAGCATAAGCAGCCGTTATACCAGCACATTCAGGGAGCTGCAGCAGGAGGATTGCCTGGACCATAGAAGATCTTATCTCTGAATCTTTAAAGAAGTATGAAGGGAGTACATAAATAATGGAAAGTGTCCATCCACCCACAAGTGTCGGCTTCACAGACGCTCTGTGCAGGCACGCGCTGGGGAGCCAAGTTTTCAAACATTAAACTGTTCCGTCTTCTGGAGTGATTTATTGTGAAGATGTCTGTTTCCACAGAATGCTCCAGGCATAAACTGCCTTCCATAGTTCTTCCTTCAGAGTGTGGTATTCAGCCTTTGGAGTGTCAAAATGATTTCTCCAAAGTACACCGAGGGCTTCAGTAAGATCTTTAGGGTAGTGTGAAGGAGATGAGAAGATTAATAGATTAAACCAATTTGAATTCCCTGAGACTTTAGCGTGGCCAACCTGCAGTACTGCGTGTGTCCAGAAGTCCGTTGTCTCAGCTTTGTATTGGTTGAGCGCTTGAAGACCATTCATTGACCTGCTGTATTTGCCACCGAACTAAGTGAAAAAGAACCTGAGTTTTATAAAACTGAAAACGAAACTTAGGCACCTCGCCTTGGTAGCTTACGCAGTGTACTTGATCCTAGAGTGTGAGGACTGGGGTGATGTGCACACCAGTTCAGAGTCGTCCATAGCGCTGTGGAGTACTGTCCCTCTCAACCGAGAGCAAGCGCCACTGCAGGCGTTAGCTGGTTTAACAGCCATGCCACGTGTGGCTACAATGGCATGGAATCTTTTCCTTAAGGACAAGTGGCCTCTTAAGTGCGGAGTGGTTTCCAGCAGGCGCTTGCCTCCTTAGGGATCCCTGTGCCACAGCTGTCACCGAGCTGTGGGACTTGGGTGAGCTGTGGGGTGGGAGGTGGACTCGTTTGTTTTATGTTTTCCCAAGCCTGTTTCTCTCTTCCACTTGCAGATTGGGAGGAGTGCACTTGTGACCTCCTCTTCGTCTCTGCCTTCCTTCCCCTCCACACTTTCCTGGTCCAGGGACGAAAGCGCCCGAAGGGTTAAGTACACTCTGAATGTCTGCCCTGCAGCAGGGGCAGGGCTCCTTGGCTTTCTGCTTGGGCGCTGGCCCTTGTGCCCCTGCCCCTGCTAACTGCCCTCTGTCCTGCATGAAGCAGCTTGGCTCCTGGTTTCTCACGGCAGCAGGCACGTGCAGCCATGCACATCTGACCTGGAGAGATCTGGCCTCCCTCTGCGCCTCACACTGTTCGGCCCCACGCTGCCTCTTCTCACCCATCTAACCACCTCACCGATCACCAGAGCACACATTCCTAGCACACTGTCTTGTTAAGCGAAAAAACTTTAGCTAGCTACTGGTTACATAGAATGGCAGTCCACCCAAGTCTTTTGAGCTACAGTTATTAAAAGTATATTTGGGTTGGCACAAAAGTGTCCTAACTTTTTTTTTAACTGCTGACTTTGTGTTAGCACCATCCTATCTGACAAGCCCCACCCTCAGTTGGTGCTGTCGTGTTAGCAGTGCAGAGGTGAGGAGGCTACAGACTTAAAGTTGTCCGCTTGCAATGGTAGACCGGGCCCTTCTGCCGATGTGTGACTCATGCTCCAGGGCAGCTAAAGGGTGCAAAGGATTTAAGTGACATGGTCCCAAAGAGACACTGTGTAAAAAGAAAAATGTTTTCATGTGCACAGAGAGCATGCTGATCTCCTCTGTGGAAGACTGGGAAGAGCCCGAGTGTTGGAGGCCTGCCCTTCAGCCTCCAGCTCGGTCTGTCTGTAGCAGGGGTGAAAAGAAGGACGGAACAGCGAGCGAGCGAGCGAGAGACCAGTTCCCCAGCCATCCTTCATATGCTCCACCCCTTAGAGTGCTGAGGACTCCTTTCCACTGCCAGGGCTGGTGGCCAGCCAGGTCCCTCTGCGTTTCCTTACAGCCTTTGCAGTAGTGAAGTCAGACAACTTCTTGCAGCTTGGCACTTGCAGCCCTGGCAGTGCACTGTAGCTTTTGATCCAGATGCTGGTTAAGGAACGGCAGAGTCATGAGGAAATCCCCCTTTTGTTAGTAATTATGTTAATGAGAGTCAGGTAGGCCTGTCTTACCATACAATTTTGTAGTTTTCTTTAACTTGTGGCGTGGTGGTAGCTTTGAAAGGGACCGGTCGCTGACGTGGTTATGTGTGCAGTGAGCAGTGAGGTCACCCGGATCAGCTCCTGGCAGCTTTGTCCTGGTGTAGGTGTCTGGTTTGTCTGTGTAGAGAAATGGCAAGTTGTTAAATCACTGACCCAGCAGCAGCTACAAGGGAACTCTTCTGTTAACAGCTTTGAGAGAGCAGCACTTTAACACTCCTGGCCCTGCATGCTCACGGTAACTTATAAACTTACATGCTGGCTGCACTGAGCTCCCGTGTGCTTTGACGGAGGACTTAGTCCGTAAGGAACTGTGCGCTGCACTTGAAGAGCGTTTTCTGAATGCCGTTAGTGGCTGTGTGTCACTCTTCTGAGATTCTCAAACAGACCCTGGCACTGCTGATCACTGGGTAATGTATTCAGTCTCTAACTGTCATCGTGACACCAGGGAAAGCAGCAGCATCTGTTACAGAGATTCGGGATTCAGGAGGCAAAAGGATTTGCAAATTTAAGGCAAACCTGGCCTCCATAGCAACACGTCTCAAAACCTAAAATGTATGCTGTGAAGGGTATTAATACTGTCTTCTAGATCGTTCTCCCCATTGGAGCAGTTTCAATGAACCAATGTCCAACATAGTTAAATTTCAGTTTGTGTGTGTGCATGTATGTTTGAGTTTTTTTTTTTTAAAAAAGTAATGATTAGTCAAACATTCCTTTACAGGTAAGAAAGGTCTTAGGGAGGTGGGTTCTGAGCTCAGCACCCCCAGATCCTGATTTCATGGCCCCTGCACGACTATGGTGCCCCTCTCTCTGCTGCCAGGGCCTCTAGTGTCAGTTACCCACTGACTTAGCCATGGAGCGGGAATTTACAAACTTCGATTGATAATCTCATAACGCTCCAAGCCCACCAAGCCCACCAAGCCCACGCTTAGTCACCTGCTAGATGACTGCAGTGGGTGAAAACGTTCATGGTGGATTTTAGGAGGCCAACCCACTGCCTGCCATAGAGTGGGAAAGAGGAAGTCCAGGAGGAAATGTGAAGGGCCTCAGCGGGGTTGGGGAGGGGGGGTAATGTAGCAGGTTTCAGACACCACACCTCAGAGCTGGCTGACCGCAGACTGCCCGACCGACCTCCTCTGGCAGCCATTTTCCTGGATAAGGATACACCTCCTGTGACTTAGTGAAGCCTCTACCATCGCAGCCTTTGCCCCCCTCCCCTGCATCAGGTAAACGACCTAGCTGTGTCCTGTGATAACATGGCTGAAGTGCAGGCTACATGGCTGGAGATAGCTAATCAGTAATCAGTTTAGAGTTTTCATTGGCTTATGCCGACGCCTAGATGAGGGATTGTCACACAGGGAGATGACCACTGAGAAATGGTTTTTTTCCTCCAGAGGTGCCGTCCTCGCCACATCCCTCCCACTCAGGCCCCGCCTCCAGTGCTGCTGCCATTGCTTTGAAAGGTCTTTAGAGATTCCTGCTGGGAAGACACAGCCCATAGTCTCCACAGTTAGACCTCATCTCTGTATTTTCAGGGGTAAATATTCTGGGAAACAAGGAGAGCGTTTGGAACTAAAGCTGTACAGGGCTGATCCATTTGGTTCACAGGCAGCCCAGGGCTCATCAAAGCCCTCCCTCAATCAGCGTTAGCAGCGGCCATGGGGCTTCCCAAGCCTATGGTGAAGGAGGGACCAGCAGAGGCCTCTTGTCCTCTCCTCCTGCAGACTGTGCCTGGAGGTGGCCCGCCAGCTTATTCTGCTCCTTTCTCATCTGGTGTTAAACCAGGTAGTTAGGGTTAGCATCCAGCTCTCAAGTGTGAACTCAGATGAGTGTGTTTGTTACTGACTGCACGACATGGGTGTGCATGTGTTGCGTGTGGCTGTCAGACTGTTGGCTGTACGGGGGTCTGTTTAGGACTTGTTATTGAATCAAGAAGACATGGTGCATAAGTTGAAAAGCCACTTTTTGGACCTACTGTTCACTCATCTTTACTAGATTTCCAGTAATGGGCTGATTCCTGTCCCAAATGAGTTCTGAGTGTGAAGGTGACATAGCCTAGTGGACTGAGGGAGGCCATGATGCCCAAAACTAATGGGCTCCCTTCTCTTTTTAGGCCTCCAGGTTGGAGAAGCAGAACAGCACCCCTGAGAGCGATTATGACAACACTGCCTATGACCCTGAGCCAGATGACACAGCGTACGTGCGGAGAGCACAGGGCTGGGCTGCTGGTGCATACCTGGCAGGCCTCCAGCCCTGTGTCTGTGGTCAGACAGTCATAAACTATGTCTTCTGTGCTCATACTACCCACCGCCCCCGAACTGTTTGCCCTTTGCTGACATTCGGAATCTGCTGTGCTGCGTCTGTGCTGTCCACGTGGACAGTCGCTAGTCCACGTGGACAGTCGCTAGTCCACATTGGTCTCCCGAGGCACTGCCTGCAGGGATGGCTGTGTGTAGCTGTGCCTCTCCAGCAGCTAGTCCCTCTGCCTCCTTCACCCTGTCTATAGCAGCCCCAACCTCCAACCCAGGACAGAGGGAAAAGTCTTAGTGTGGCTCTAGGTGCCAGCTGATAAGCAGAGCTTAGGAGCCTCCTGCTAAACAGGAGACCACAGACCCAGCCTGCTTTGAGTGCCAGAGGCATGAGTCATGGAAGCAGAGACCAGTAATGAGTGATTGTCATGCTGAGCCATTCTTAACTGTCCACAGGTCAAACCGGAAGGGACGGCAACGGAGTATGCTCTGGCAAGGTGATGGCTCATTGCCAGACACAGCAGAGCCCCACCTGGTCTCCAGCCCCGCCCTCCCCAGCACAGAAGATGTTATCCGGAAGACTGAACAGATCACCAAAAACATCCAGGAGCTCCTGAGAGCAGCCCAGGAGAACAAGCATGATAGGTACGGATGCTGCAGTGCTGGGGAGAGTGTGGCCGGGCCTCCGAGTGCCGCTGTCACCTCAGGGTGGCTGGAAGCGTAAGCACCATATCAGTGTGGTATTTTTATTCCTTTCATCATCTTACAAAGTAATCTAAAAATAAATACAAATAGAAACAAAGCTGCCCAACTAGCAGGTCAGTCTTCCGGCCACTGCTGCTCCCAGGATTCCCTGGGCCAAAGTTTCCAGATAGAGTTGTCCTGAGGGGAGGCTACTGTAGAGCTGCCTGGCCCCTGTGCACAGTTCTGTTAACTTGGGACAAGGAGACTGTACCTTCCTGCACAGACAGCACCCCAGCCTCCGCAGCACTGCCTGAAGAACCGCCCCCAGGGATCCCCGTGTGTTAGGAGCCTGCTCAGTGCCTGGTTCCTTACCCAGCTAGAAACCCTGCTGTGCTACAAACTGCACTTAACCGGTCGCTCCTGATGCTGTCAGAGATGTACATGTGTGCCCGCGGCCATTTCAGCCTTCAGAGATGGCAACGTGGATTTGCTTCGATTTGGGAAGACTCCTTACTTAGAAGACCCTTATCTAGAAACCTAGAAACCTTTGATGATTTGCTCTCCTTTGTTCTGAAGACCAGGAGCAAACGGTCATCTCAAAACCACTGGCTTCTGCTTTGGAAGCTAGAAGTGTTAGAGAGGATTTGCTCTTTATTAATGATTTGGTGGTGCTCTGTACTCCCGTGGACGTGGTGTGAGCTGGGCCAGCTTCACCCCTCTTCGTCCTTATCTCACGGATGTCACTGAAGCTTGCCGAGGTGCGCCTGCACCTCCCTCTTGGTTCTAGCTAACTGAGTCCAGGAAGTCCCCTCACTGCCCCTCAGCTCTCCTGCAGCCTCACTTGTCAGGGTCATGTGTCTGTCATCCCGCCACACACCCACCCCCACCCACACACACACGTTAATATAAAATTACAAATAGAGATGGCTTTTAATAGACTTTATCAGAAGTCAATTTTATGATTTAAAAAAAACAGGGAAAGAATGTTACTTGAGGCTTGAGTCTGTGTTGTTAGAAAGAGCTTTGTCAGGCCAGACCTGCTCCAGTCTTGATGGTGTTCCTCGCAGAAAGTGCCTCCAAAGTGCTTGCTTCCCCGTGCCCGTCCCGCCAGGCAGCGGGCAGGCCGCACACAGAGCCACAGCTTGGTGGCAGTGCTGCTTAGGAACTCGCCCTCGGGGCCCGTCAGTTTATGTTTGTCCCTCTGCGTCCTATGGCACATAGTCAGTCCTCAGGCTGCAGACCTGCACAGTGGGAGCAGGGAGTCAGCCATCACTCTGTCAGGTGCTGAAGGTAAAGAGGCCTCCTAAGCCCTCTCTCACCACACGGCAGCCACCACGCTGTGGAAGAGGCTGAGATGAGGAGTCGCCCCCTTGCTGCTGTGAGCGGCTGAGTGAAGGGAACTGTGTGGGCTCATTGACCAGCGGCACATGACAGTGACGTGTAGGTGCCAGCTGGAATTTAAGGAGATGTTTTCAGCCCTTTATTCGTCGCCTTCACGGACGGTGACATGGGCCCTTGCTCCTCATCCCAGACATCTGCAGGTAGACACGAGGCATCACTAACCTGCAGCTGTCTCGGCTTTGTCGCCCCATCACATCCTGCAGAGTGTTGGTGACAGGACGGAGAGCCTTCCTGTAGCCATGTGTCTGCTGTCCAGCATGCACTCAGGGCGGGCAAACCTTCCTACCTTCACTAACCGATAGAGACCAAGCCTGTCCTGCCTCGCGGACTCGCTCCCGCTGAAGTGTTTGAGCTGCATTTTAACAGCCTCTCCGATGTCTTACAGCTATATTCCCTGCTCGGAGAGGATCCACATCGCTGTAACGGAGATGGCAGCCCTGTTCCCCAAAGTAAGTCGCTCCCTGCTTACTCTTCAAGTGAACTTCTCAGCACCTGACCTGTCTGCTTTCTGACCTGTCTGTTATGTGGTGAGGAGCTGAGCCCTGTGCGCACTAGGCAGCACTGGACCTCAAGCTTTACAGCCCGTAACCTTTGGCGTAGGTTCTTGTACCACATTGTTTTTAAATATGTTGTCTTAGGGCTTTGAGATGCTTTCATTGTGTGTGAATATCAGTTTTAATAAGGCATCAATATTTAAGTTGGGTGCTGCAAACAAAGCAATGGAGTTTAGGATATATCACCTAAATGATTGGTTTTTAAAATATCTTGAAATAGCGTTTCCTCTCTCCTTAGGCCATGGGTTGTAAAAGCTGATATGTTTAAAATGCCCAACTAGCCAGGTGGTGATGGGGCACGCCTTAATCCCTGCACTTGGGAAGCCAAGGCTAGACAGTGGATCTCAGAGTTTGAGGCCAGCCTGGTCTACAGAGCCAGTTCCAGGATAGTGAGAGCTACACAGAGAAACCCTGTCTCAAAACCAGTAAAATAAAACACCCAACTGAAAGCAGCTGGACTTTCTGGAGCAGCTCAGGTTGCTCTTGGGAGCAAGCTCACTCTGTGTTGCTGGCTCCCCACCCTGCAGTCCCCAGCGAACGGCTACTTTTCATTTCAGAAACCCAAGTCTGACACAGTGAGGACTTCCCTCCGCCTACTCACGTCCAGTGCCTACCGGCTCCAGTCGGAGTGCAGAAAGGCTCTCCCAGGAGACTCGGGCTTGCCCACGGACGTGCAGCTGGTCACCCAGCAGGTCATCCAGTGTGCCTATGACATCGCCAAGGCCGCCAAACAGCTGGTCACAATCACCACCAAAGAGAACACCAGCTGAGTGGGCGCCGTCCACCTGTTGTCTGGAAAGCCGGCTGCAGTGTAGACATGAACTCTTCAGATTTTTACAGAACGTTTAATGATGCTTTCAAACTTTTTAAAAGAAAACTCAGTATTATTTTTGCATGTTTCTAACAGATTTTTGACTGTAATTTAACCCTTGCCTTATTTGTTCCTGTTTGCAACTTAGTTCTGTCCTGTCGGATTGTCACCAAGTGCTTACTTAGGTCATGATCCCATGTGTTTAAAAGTAATTGTTCAGAGTTCGTTACAATTTTTCCATCATATAAAGTCTCTAGCCATGCCTAAAACTATCATTAATATTTTTAGTAAAACATTTTCTTAAGAGATAAGAAAGTTGGATTTAAAAAAAAAAAAAAAAAATCCAGCAGCCTCTGTTCTTCCCAGCACCGTGCAGTAAGCAAGCTTTCCATCCCGCGGGGTCTTGGAGTCCGGGCGTCTCCAGTCTGCATGGAGAGCAGGGCTCACCACTTCCTTGGGAGAGCACATCTCTCGGGAGTGACAAGGAACTGATCCATTTCTAACTTCTGTATCATGTTAAGTGTTGTCTTATTTAATATTTTTATCTTGATTTTCTATCTATAAAGATTTTACCATCATGCTGAAGTCTCCATAATGTCCAAAAAAGTAGTTACGAATCCACCCTCTAGGTCAGATTCCAGTCGGCCACATTCAGAGCAGGGGCACCCATTGTCGGGGGCCTGCCTTCCCCCAAGCCAGACAGTTCACTCAGAACCTAAGGCAGAGAACCGAGAGTCAGTCTCAGGCCTTGCTGACATCCTTCGCTAGTCTCCTCTGGAAGGATGTCTTCCCAGGTAAGACGCAGGGCTCAGTTTACCCATCCCCTCACGGGTATATCACGACTAGAAATCCTGTGGCACTGCAGGAAGAGTTCCCCGTGTGCCCTCGCTGGCAGCCGCTCTCCCAAAGCTCCACAAGGGCAGAAGTTGACACCCAGGCCACAACAGCACTGGCGTTTGCTGTAGCTGAAGGCACCTTGTTGTTCTGAATGTTAGAGCCTGGCCTGTTGCAGCTACTGCATCTCTTCTGTCCCGGTGGGGCTCAGGCCCTGACCTCAGGGAGCAGGCAGTTGCCGTGACGCCAGCCAGGTGCACAGCCCGTGAGGACAGCAGCTTCTCCCGCCCATGCCCCTCATGCCGATGTGGAAAAGTAGACCTGTGGCTGCCAGCACTTTGGCTTTTCAAGGTACCAGAAATTTGGGTTTTATGACATTTTTCTAATTAGAAATGTGGCCAGTCAATCCAGACATGAGTTGTAGCCTCTCGCTGCCTCTCCCAGCCTCTGCCGGGGTCTGTAACCTGCACGTGAGTGCACCTGGGAGCCAGCCCTGGAAGGCATCCATCAGTCTCCCATAGTGCAACCAAAGCGAGGTGACCTCACTGTGCTGACCCTGACTCGTAAATCCCCGTTACAGCATGGCCAGGTTGTCCTGGAAACAGCATCACCGCAAAGTCAGGCTCAGAGCTCAGCTCACCCACACCGTGGCCTCTAACAGAGGCCTGCCCACTCATCGATACTACAGCCCTGAATGCCTCTTCACCGTGGGATGTCCAGGAGGGCCTTTAGAAAGGGGCCTGCCAGTCTGAGCTCTGACAAGCTTTTCTGTGCTTCAAGGACTGCACTCTTCCTGGCAGGCTCCCTGGAGCTGGTTCCAATCCTGAGCTAGTTCCACCATCCACAGGGAGAACAGGCCTCTCTGTTAGAGGTAGAGCAGTGTCTTCCCGTTAAAACGCAAAGACCTGCCACAGAGAACACTGCCCATGGGAAATCAAGGAACGTGGCCCAGTACAGCGTTTCCAGATGCTCTCAAGAACACCAGAGTTGAGAGTCAGTCCCATGTCCTTCTCAGGCTGAAGGTCCTAAGTAGAGGCCTGAGGAGACAGCGGGAGGGCTCTGTCCTGAGACCTGGGTTAGAATATACTGCTCCTATAGGCAAATGCATTTTGTTTCAACGCTTACCCTGGCTGGTTTTTTGCATGTGGGTCCCATCGCCTTGCAGGAGTGAGCTCTGCAGTCAGGCTGCTCTGTCCCCTCTCTGGGATTCTGCCTTCCCACCTGTGTACCCTACTTTCTAAGACAGGATGAAAATACAGTTAATGGAGCAGGCCCCACCCCGAGCTCCATTCCCAGAAGGCACTGTGGCCTCACCACCATGGTTCTTACTTGCCAAAGACTAAGTCCAGTGTTGTGTACAGTCTGACCCTGCCTGCAGTTTCCTCCGTCGTAGAACCCTGCCTGAAAGTAGCATATTTTCACCCTCCACGGCCTCAAGAGCTCACAATCCAGTTTCCTTTCCTTCTTTGTCCTAGTTGGATATAACCCACGCTCTACAATGTGCCGCACAGAGAAAAGAAGACACATTGCACACCCGGTGTAACTTCTCCCTCATCCTCCTGTGATAGCTTCTCACTCAGCATCCTGGTTCTGAACTTACTGTCCTCTCCTGTAAAATCCTTCTGGAACCTGTGCCCACCAGTTTTGCAATAAATCGTCTCTTTGAGTGTGTGGTCATGTGCTTCCCTCCAGCTGGTGGGTATTTCTAGACTGGGGGTTGGGGGGAGGGAGTGTTGAGGTTTGGTCTTTGGATTATCTTTTTTTTTTTTTTTTTGTTTTTTTTGGTAATTCGAGACAGGTTGCTGCTGTGTAGCCCTGGCTATCCTGGAACTCACTCTGTAGACCAGGTGCCCGATCAAATCCTGCTCTGCTCAAGTGCTGATTAAGGCGTGCGCACCACGCGGCTGATTACTTTTTTTTTTTTTTTTTTTTGTTTCGAGACGTTCTCTGTATCCGGTGCCTGGAACTCATCGGTAACGCTGCTCACAATCCGCGCTCCAGGCTGGATTAAGGTGCGCACCGCCTTGATATTATGTAAGCTATCAGGCCAACTGTTGTCCCAAAGACGAGTCCTGAAGGCACTAAGTGACCCTGTCCCCAAATTAGTTCTGATTGGTAAATAAAGATGCCAACAGCCAGTAGCTGGCAGAAGAGACATAGGTGGGGTGTAGGTTTTGAGGGCTTGGGGTTATAGGACAACCATGAGGAAAAAAAGAAGACAGGAGGAGCAGCCATGGGTTAGGAGTAAAGAAAACGTGACTCTGTGGGTTGGTCAATTGGAATTAAGAGCAACCCATAGTGAAACATAGCGATAACTTGGGGTTGTTGATAGGAAATAGATTCTAACAGCATAGAGGGTAGACAACTGCTTTTATACTGTTTAAGGCTTGTTGTGCATATGAACGTGTGTCTTTCATTCAAGAACTTAAATGACAAAGGCGGGGTAGAAACCTTGGGCCAAGATTACTTTCTGGAATAGTGGGGGGAGGCTCCCATGTCGCTGTATCTGAAAGGAGATGTGGTGAGGTGTTTGTTGTTATTTTTTAAAGAATTACTTATTTTATGTATATGAGTACACTGCAGCTGTCTTCAGACACACCAGAAGAGGGCATCAGATGAAGTCTCATTCCTTGGGACACCCAGCTCAATCTCCTTCCTGTGTTCTCTACAGCCTGTTTGTTTTGTATTTGAGGTAGGGTCTTGCCTCGAGCTGTCATCCCCCTGCCTCTGCTTCCTGAATGCTGGAATTACAAACATGTGCCACCATGCCCAGTCTTCGCCCATGTATCCATTGTACCCGGTATGCTTGCCTACCCCAGTCACCCCTTCCGCACAGGCAGTTGGGTGATAGAATTAGGCCAGCAGTCTTTTTCTTTCAGGAAATGGTCCCCTGCACAGGTGTGCATGAGGGTTCTGCACCTGGGCTTGTCGGGGCACCCTCAGCTCCACCAGCATGTCTTGAGAAGTGACTTGGTACTTCCAGATGTAAGGAGGTGGGGACAAAAGAACCATTCCTGGGCTTCTCCAAATGAGGTCTGAGCAAGGTGGAATGTTACACCCTATGTGGCCCAGCTTGCCAGGAGAGAGGCCCACAACCCTCAGGTCAGAGCTAACAGCCACACCCAGAGTGCTTCCTAGGCCAGGTTCAGGTTCCCAAGAGCTGCTGAGCCTTTCCCAGACCCCCTGATCTCTGACTGCATGGTGTGGGGCTGAAACAGGAGCCACCACTGCTGCTGCTGGTGGTGGTGGCCTACACCATGCTGGAAGGTGCTGTACTGCATCAGACAGACGCTGTGGGGTCCACGCACCTCATGGCACTCCCCAGGTCTTGATCAGACATCATAATTCCAGCTGCTGTTGACTGTCGGGCGCTGCTCGTTGATTATGTGGGTGACTTCTTTGGAGTACCGGTGAAATGGCACTTGCCTCAGAGCCTGACAACCCAAGTTTGATCCCCAGAACCTACGTGGTAGAGAAAACCAACTTCTTTAAGTTGCCCTCCAACCCCACGAGTGCACTGTGGCATGTGTACACCCACAAACGCACACAGAATAAACCTCTGTGGTCTTCACAGTAACTTACTGAGGAAGGAACGTTTCTATTTGACAGAAGAAGCCACCACACAAGGAGGCAAACTCCCCCAGTCTGGGGAAGGTGAGGAATCTGACAGTTGATATAACTGAGGCAAAGAAGCCATGACAGCACCTCTGGAAGCCTCAAAGCCACTGCTGGGACACCTCTATGGCTCTCAGCTGTCAGCCTGGGGCCTCCCCAGCAGGGTCTGTGTTGGGCTTCAGGCCAGTGCACCAGGACTGCCTGGTATCAGCTGAAGCCAACAGAAAGGGCGGCTGAGCTTTCCACATTGGATCAGCTTTGTGCAAGCATGCCCTCTGTCTGTAAGCTGAGCACAGGCACCCCTCACACAGAGGGACCCAAAGGTCCTGCCTGCTACCCAGCAGGCCAAGAGTGTGAGGTTGCCCAGGAACAGCCTCTGACCTTCAACCCAACTGCAAGTCCTCGAACCCGCTTTCCATATTCAGACAACAGTCACGGGGCAGGCTCCGAGACGTAGGTACGACCCTCGACAGCACCCTCACATCCAAACCCTCTGTGCACACCTGGTTCTTGTTCCCCATCCCACATCTCCCACAGCCCCCTCTCTTTCTCAGTCTCCAGACTGTTCACACAGCCTCAGACAAGATGGGGCATCTCTCTACAGGGACTCCAGAGCCGCCTCCTACAAAAATTCCCCTTCCCAATGCCTTCCCTCCCGGATTCCTGCTCCCTCTTGTCATCTCTCAGGACCACCTTGGCTCCTGATTAAAGTGGGGGAAATTCTGCCTGTACCCCGGGCAGAGGCAGGGGAGGCTAGGTCTTCTAAGCTCTATGTTTTAAGTTCCCTCCAGCCCGTGTACCCATACTCCTCATTTCACAGACAGAAGACCTAGGCCCAGGAGGAGATATCTGACTGCTGTGTGGTGGGCGCTGACTGGATGACCGGAAACTGGTCAAGGAGGGCTGTGCACTCTCCCTCATTGGGTGTGACTGCCATAGCTGCAGGAACTCACCACCAGGTGAGGGGCCCAAGCAGTCTTTGCTTTACAAGGCCCTACGGGCCCTCTAGACTTCCAGGCAGCTAAACAAAGCTTGTGTGCGCCTCCAGTATAGTTTGGCTTCACTGAACATGTGACGAGACCTCAGAATGGCTTTCTGTGTCCCATCCTGGTGCTTGGAGGCAGGGGCCTGGCCCTGACAGGAAACTCTCACACTCACACAGGCGGGGGTGAGTTTTTCCCACCAGAGGCATGCCGCTGGAGCTAGGGTTTGCCTCACACTTAACTTGTAACGTCATCACTAGCATTTGCCTTTTAGTCATCGATTTTTAAAAATTTATTACATTTTTATTTCCATCTGTCTTAAGAGTTTCTATGTAGAATGAGACATCATGACCGGGCTGGAGAGATGGCTCAGTGGTTAAGATTGTTCCTCCAGAGGTCCTGAGTTCAACTCCCAGCAACCACATGGTGGGTTACGACCATCTGCAATGGAATCTGATGCCCTCTTCTGGTGTGTGTCTGAAGACAGTGACAGTGTGCTCACATACATAAAAAATTCTTTAAGAAAAAAAACCATCATGACCAAAAGAGGACCATCTGACATGGAGAGGAAAAGGCTTATTTGACACTTCCAGATCAGAGTCCATCACTGAAGGAAGTCAGGACAGGAGCTCAAACAGGACAGGAACCTGGAGGCAGGAGCTGATTCAGAGGCCATGGAGGGTGCTGCTGACTGGCTTGCTCCCATGGCTTGCTCAGCCTGCTTTCTTATAGAACCCAGGACCACCAGCCCAGGGATGGCTCCACCCACCATGAGGGGGCCCCTCTCTTATTGATCACTAATTGAGAAATGTCTTACAGCTGGATCTTGAGGAGGCATTTTCTCAACTGGGGCTCCTTTTTCTCTGATAACTCCAGCTTGTGTCAAGTTGATACAGAACCAATCAGTTGTCTGTTTGTCTGTCTGTCCATGGAGGGGAACATGAGGGAACCAGAGATTGAGCTTGGCACTCGGGCTCAGCAGCAAGCTCCATTAGATACTAAGCCATCTCAGGAGCCCTGTCTTTTTGTTTGTTTGTTTGTTTTTTTCGAGACAGGGTTTCTCTGTGTAGCCCGGGCTGTCCCGGAACTCACTCTGTAGACCAGGCTGGCCTCGAACTCAGAAATCTGCCTGCCTCTGTCTCCCCAAGTGCTGGGATTAAAGGCGTGCGCCACCACCGCCGGCTAAGGAGCCCTATCTTGTTTCTTACATTACATTTTCTTTCATTTCAAAGGCTACAGATGTTCTTTCTCTGGAAAAGTATAGGCAAATACCCAAAATGGAGAAAAAAAAAAAAAAGGATGGAGAAGCAGCTTGGTAGGCAGAGTGCTTGCCAGGCATGTACAAAGCCCTGGCAGGATTCCATCTCCAGTAAACCGTACAAACCAGCCTGGGTGGCGCGGGACGGAATGAAGAATACCATTTATCCTGTTAGAAACCACCATAATGCAGATTTGTTTCCTTAAAAACTGGGATTCTGAACTCGAGTTGGAAGAGGTGAGTCCGGTCTCAAAATGGAGGGCCATGATCCAAAGGAACCAGAGCAGCTGAGGAAGCTGTTTATTGGTGATCTGAGCTTTGAAACCACAGATGATAGCTTAAGAGAACATTCTGAGAAATGCGGCACACTTACAGACTGTGTGGTAATGAGAGATCCCCAAACGAAAACGTTCCAGAGGCTTTGGTTTTGTGACCTGCTCTTGTGTTGAAGAGGTGGATGCTGCAATGTGTGCTCGGCCACACAGGGTTGATGGGCGTGTGGTGGAACCAAAGAGAGCTGTTTCTAGAGAGGATTCTGTAAAGCCTGGTGTCCATTTAACGGTGAAGAAAATTTTTGTTGGTGGTATTAAAGAGGATACGGAAGAATATAATCCGAGAGACTACTTTGAAAAGTATGGCAAGATTGAAACCATAGAAGTTATTAAGGAAGACAGGCAGAGTGGGAAAAAGAGAGAATTTGCTTTTGTAACTTTTGATGATCGCGACACAGTTGATAAAATTGTTGTTCAGAAATACCACACTATTAATGGGCATAATTGTGAAGTGAAAAAGGCCCTTTCTAAACAAGAGATGCAGTCTGCTGGATCACAGAGAGGTCGTGGAGGCGGATCTGGCAACTTCAGGGCCGTGGAGGAAACTTTGGAGGAAGAGGAGGCTATGGTGGTGGAGGTGGTGGCAGCAGTAGTTATGGAGGTGGTGACGGTGGATACAATGGATTTGGAGGTGATGGTGGCAACTATGGTGGTGGCCCTGGTTACGGTAGTAGAGGAGGTTATGGAGGTGGTGGACCCGGATATGGAAACCGAGGTGGTGGATGTGGTGGTGGAGGAGGAGGATATGATGGTTACAGTGAAGGAGGAAATTTTGGTGGAGGTAACTATGGTGGTGGGAACTATAATGACTTTGGAAATTATAGTGGACAGCAGCAATCAAATTATGGGCCCATGAAGGGGGGCAGTTTTGGTGGAAGAAGCTCAGGCAGTCCCTATGGTGGTGGCTATGGATCTGGAGGTGGAAGTGGTGGATATGGTAGCGAAGGTTTGAAAACAAAACAGAAACGACTACAGTTCTTAGCAGGAGAGAGAGCGAGGAGTTGTCAGGAAAGCTGCAGGTTACTTTGAGACAGTCGTCCCAAATGCATTAGAGGAACTGTAAAAATCTGCCACAGAAGGAACGATGATCCATAGTCAGAAAAGTTACTGCAGCTTAAACAGGAAACCCTTCTTGTTCAGGACTGTCAGAGCCGCAGTTTGCAAAAAGTGTGATTTAATGCGATTAATTAATGTGATGTAGTGTCAATTAGATGTACATTCCTGAGGTCTTTTATCTGTTGTAGCTTTGTCTTTTTCTTTTCATTACATCAGGTATATTGACCTGTAAATTGTGGTAGTGGTACCAGGAATAAAAAACTAAGGAATTTTTAACTTAAAAAAAAAAAAAAAATCCTGGGGTTCTGTGATTGCTGCTTTGAGCAACTTTTTAAGCTACCCTGACAGGACTGTGTCTCTAGGGCTTGGCTTGGAAGCGTTCTGCTGTTCGAGTGGACAGGCACCTTAGTGAATGGGTGCTCACGGGGCCTGCATGGTAACTTGGTCCCAGGCTGTTTCCTGGGGCAGGATACAGGGTGGCATGGTCCAGGAGGGCTTCTGAGAGGCCACTGCAGGCCGGTGACTGTCACTGCAGGTTTGAGTGTGTAAAAGGGCTGACTACAGCCAGAGGAAGAGATGGGGTGAGGGGGAGTACACATCTCCTTCATCAATGCGGATGAGGTAGGAGAAACTTGGGCTCTGGGTTAGTGTCAGGACAGATGGCGTCAACTTAGCTGAGAACACAGAGCAGATGGAATTCTGGCTTGTGATGGAGTCTGGACTCATCTGATGACTGCCTAGCGTGGGACCAAGGCTCCATGATGACCGACGGTGTGAGAGTGGGAGAAAGCCAGTGGTCCCGTGAAGTACCGATGTGGAGGCTACTGAAAACCAGAGGCCTGCCTCATGTCACCCTGAAAGGCCTGGGAGGTGTCAGGATCTGAACTCTCAGGGCCGCACTCCTGAGGTGATGACTGAAGAGGCCAGCAGCGTCACTGCAGGTAAGCTCAGAGGTGCTCACTTGCTCTGTGGGTCTCTCTCTGTGTGTGTATAGTGATAATTCTGGAATTTTGGTTTCTTTAAAAAAACACAGGAAAAAAACCTTAAGAATGTGCCTTCGTTTTACTCGCAGGTGTGGGGACGGGGGACTGCTTTTGACTGTCTTTCCAGTGCACTGACCTGCCTCGTGCTCTAGCAGAGGCGTGGCTGTGCCGGCTGCAGATGGTTTCTGTTGATTGTGTGGTGCTTGGAATTCTGGGAACTACTCAGAGGGTGTGTAAATGCTACGGCCCTGAGGTGTGGTGGGTGGTCATTTGGGGAGGTTGGTTGTGGTTTGTTAGTAGTTGTGCCCAAAGAAGAAACAAATTAAATTCAGGGATCTCTCTCTCCTCTCTCCTTTTCCCTTCCTAGTTAGTATTGGGAGAGAATTGGGTGTGCTGGGGATAAAGGTGGAAAAAAGAACCTGTAAAGTAGCAAAGACCAGCTACAGTGTGTGCGCCTATTCACAGGTGTCTCTTCTCCGTCCACCACATGGGTCTCAAGTGCTGTCAGGCTTTGTGACAAGTGCCTCTAACCCTTAAGCCATTTTGAGAAACTATTTTCTATTCACAGCTCAGAAAGGTTCAGAAAGAACTCTGAGCTGGCAGGTAGAAGCGGGTGGCACAGCCAGTTAGGTCTAAGCGCTCAGTGCAGTCTTGGGAGTCACGGCTCAGGCATGCATGGCGGGAGGACTCTTACGAATGCCCTGCCTGCAGTGACTGGGGAAAGGAACACAGGAGCGGCGGGCTTGTGTGCTAATCTGAGGATGAGCACCCTGGGGTGGCACACAGGCAGCCTCATGTCCCCCCCCACCCCCCGCCCCACCCCGGACTCTGAAGGCTGCAGATGTGCAGACCATCTGGAGTCCTGCAAGGAGCCTTAGAAAAGCCAGTTTCCATAGAGAAAGGTAGAACTGAAGGAAAGTGAGTAAAGAAGCGACACTGTGGCGACTGCTCACAGAAGCGTGACTGTTCCTGGTGACCATAAAGGTCCCCTTCCTCAAATAAAGGTGAGATGTCAGACTCCACATGGCTGACCTCAGGCCAGGTCATGGAGAACATCGAGTCTGCTTTAGTTGTCAACAGAAGCTCCTAACGGTGGCAGGAAAGCTTCTGTTCTAAAGAACAGGCTGTGTTGACTTCTGTGCACCAGGTCTGTTCATGCTTGCAGTCTAGTCTGTGTGTCTGTGGCTAAGGCCTAGTCCCTAGAGCAGATGAGAGCAGCCTGAGGCGGCTGTCTGCCAGAGGCCATTATTCCTTGCCATAGCAGCCGCA
This sequence comes from Mastomys natalensis, assembly GCA_021653895.1. Taxonomy (NCBI): domain Eukaryota; kingdom Metazoa; phylum Chordata; class Mammalia; order Rodentia; family Muridae; genus Mastomys; species Mastomys natalensis. The sequence goes on along the minus strand of JAJTUV010000918.1, from coordinate 473,370 downwards.
TGCATCTTTACAGACTCCTAGAGAATGAGCAGACGGGGTCCGTGTACATGAGACTGCCAGTAACGCCAGCGCCCTCCAGCCTCTCCAGCGACCTCCAGGCTACCCAGCGGCTCCGCCTACCAGCACCCTCAGCTACCCAGCACCCTCCGGCCTACCCAGCGCCCATGGGCCTACCAAAATAGAAAGCAGCAGTGACACCTGAGGCGAGCTTTACTTCACAATTAGTGAGCATTTGAAAAGGGTGAGTACTCGCAAGTGTGTACTGTAAACAGTCTGGGGTCCACATGCGAGAACCATGGCAGGAAATGAAACAGACTGAGTCCTGTCCCCTGGTGGAAGGGAAGTGACACAGCCTCAACCCAGGCTCTCTAACTGACTCTGGGTTCCTATAACCAGGGAAAACACCCTATAATCAGCCAGAGTCGCGGAATCTTGAATACAAAGATACAAGTCGTAAGGATCCAACTGGCGCTACAAGGACCCATGGCCGCTTGGCAGAGGAGAACTGGGATCTAACAGTGGGGACGTGCTCATCTGTGATTCTGAGTCTCCTGCCATTTCTCCAGGGCCACTTGTTCCTCTGGGCACTGAATTCCCATGGGGCTGCACACAGGCCTTGCGCAGACTCAGGAGGTCCCTAGTCCAGGCCCTGCCTTTATCAGGTTAACCAACCAAGTGACCTTGAGGACTCTTCAGGGGTGGCTGTGTTTGGGCTCAAGTGCTCTACAGTATTCTTTTCTTCTTGATGGCCATAGAGCTGGGGCAAGGACCACACAGGTTAAAGGTTAAGTACCCCCCACTGAGCACCCTAGCCCTAGGGGTGGCTCACAACACTTCCAAACAAGGGCTCCTTTGTCACTGTCTTTCCAGACTGCCAGCTTTTCCATGATACACATGTGGTCCTTGGGGCTACACACCTTATAACGGGAAATAACTACACCAAGACCTATGAGCCTTCAAGAGAAGAATGTCTAAACAGCAATTTAAAAATCTAAACGGCTCCCTCTTCCCTCTGGCTGCTCCTCTCTGAACGGACAGCTACAGGCTAGGAGAAACCTACATATCCTGTCATGGACTATGACTTCTTAGAGTCACTCTAATACCTACTTATAAAGCATTGCACAGCAGGGAAGAGCTCTCGGGGGCTGTACGCCCACGGCTCCCTGATGTATACAGGACTGTGATTGCCTGACAGGCCTGGCTTAACTAGCCAGCAGCGCCCGAGCCCTGGCCAGAACCAACACTGTACAATGTCTGGAGCGGTATCAAGTTGGCTTGCTTCTCTGTGCTCAGCGTCAGTCCCAGGCGATTCTGAGGTGTCCATGAGGCTGAGGAAGAAAGCAAAACATTTAATCAGGCTAGCAGTCGGGAGCACCAGGAACTGACTCCCTGTTATTAAGAGCCTACAAGTGAGTTCTCACGTACTGCTGAGAAAGCCTTGACTCTGAGCCATGAGGCTCTTTGTGACTGCCGAGACACTCGCGTGTGCTCTGTGAAGCACACACGTCCTGACACACGGATGCATGCTCGGGTGACTTTGGAAATGCTGTTCGCTGTGCTTGGAGCCCTCTCTCTACAGGGCTTTGAGGCTCTACAGCAAATACAAGGCCTACTTGAGCCTCACCACCCTGGCCTCTGGTTATCTGACATGAAGCAATGAACACCCTCTCTGTAGCACACACCCTTCAGAATGCCAGGGCCAGGGCCTAGCTCAAGAGCCTAGTCAGTGAGTCCCTCACAACAGGCATGACAGCCTTGGCTCCTCCGTGCTCCATGGTGCCCTGCTCGGTGCTCACACATAAAGATGCTCAGAAAGAGACAGAGCAGAGGAAAAGGGGAGACAGGTGTTGATCTCCTGGTCACCTGGCTTCACTGGGCAACAGGGACCTGATCCCGCTGTCACCTCTCACTAGCTATGGCCATGGCTCTTCTGGATTGCACTGTGCCCCGCAACGGAGTGGGCAGGCACACGATCGGCAGGCAGCCTCTTGGTCTTTGCAAAGGCTGAAGCAGGAGGGACCAGAGCAGAACTCTTGGACCATCTGAGGTCCAGTCAAGGAATGGCAGCCTTTGAACAGAGCCGATGACCAGGGGGGACAGACAGACAGGGAGGAGATACTAAGAGCTCAGGATGGGGCCATGGTGGCTCAACACCTGGCAGGTACCCACCTTGGGCCGGTAGCCCTCCGCCGCCATGGTCCTCGCCTCCTGCTGCAGCAGGGCGTTGGAGAGCTCTTCTGCCCGCTTGGCCTCCTCCTCGTCCTCCTCCTCCTGCCGGGCTGCTTCCCATTCCTGGACCTGGCGCTCCGCAACCTGGACACCAAGAACAGAGTCACCAGAGACAAGGCCCATAGGGCACAGCCCTCCTTCAGGCAAGGACACGGATGGCAAGTGCTAGCATCCAGGACAAGAACCCGAGGACTGGGAAAGGCCATACAGATGGTGCTGTGAACCATGTGACAACTCTGAATGCAGAAGAAAAGGGACAGTGACATTAGCCTGGTTTCCGCAGACTAAGGAACCAGAATGAAACCTGCACCACAGAGCCACGGCTCAGGGGTCAGGACAAACTGCTCTCACAGAGAAGCAGTGCAGTTCCCAGCAACCACGGGGGAGCAGCTTTCACCTGCTTGTGACTTAGCTCCGAGATCCAGTGCCTCCTACTGGCCGCCTCGGACACTGCACACAAATACACAGAGCCACATTCAGACACACAGACACACAGACACACACACACACACACACACACACACACACACAGAATTCTTTTAAAATGTCAGGGCTGCTACAGAAATCAAAAGAGATTTGGAGCTGTGCAAGCAATGGGACGGAATCAAGGAACTCCGAGCTCTGTTCTGCAGTGCTCTGCTCTGCAGTGCCCTGAGAACCTGGAAGAGTCTGCTGTCTCCAGCGTCCTGTCCTGTAGGCGCTGCCCTTGCCCTTGGGCCCCACCTGGGCTTCCAGCTCCTGCTTCCTGGCTGACTTCAGCACTTCACTCTCTTCCTTTGCTCGCTGAGCTAACTGCTTCCCCTCCTCGAGACTCCTGATGAGATTTTCCCTGTGTTTTAGGGTCTCCTCTTGTGCTCGCCGGTTCTGTTCAATCTTCTCTTGGATTTGCAGCTGCCTGCCGGTCAGAACCTGGCCAAGAGGGGAGAGAAGGTTTGCATTTCAGTCTAAAGCACCTGCTCCTAGCCTCACCCTGGCTACAGCCGCATCCATACCAACCCAGCCTAACCCGCCCTAATCCACAGACAGCAGGCCCGAGCCGCAGGCCCACTGCAGCCCACTGCTCTTTCCATCCATCCCAGCTGTCCTGGCCAGTTTTCTATTGTTTCATTTGTTTTGTTGGTTTCGTTTGTTTTTCTACCTCTCCATCCACACACTAGAGTCATGTGGGAAGAAGAAGCTCAGTGAGAAATGTCTCCATCCGGCTGGCCTCCTGGCACGTCAGTAGGGAATTTTCCTGGTTAATTACTGACATGAAGGACCCAGCCCACCCACCGTGGATGGCACTACCCTTCGGCATGGAGCTCTAAGCTGTATGAGGTAGCAAGCTAAGAAGCCAGTCCTGAGGAGCAAGCCAGCAAGCGGCACTCCTCCATGGCCTCTGTTTCTATTCCTGGCTTCCCTCAGTGACAGACTGTGACCTGAGAGCTGTAAGCCAAAATAAACCCTTTCCTCTCAAGTTGCTTTAGCTTATATGTTTTATCACGACAGAAACCCTGAGAGATACCAACCTACAGGACACGGCAGGGCTTTGGGGAAGACAGCAAAATGCTGGGGAGCTATCTATACAGGCAGGGAGGAGCTTCAGAGAAACACAGTAAGATTAGCCCAGCAGTGGCGAGCCACACAGGCCATCAGGATGGCGCCACGCATCTCCTCCACTGCTCCAAGCAGCAAATGCCTGCTGCTGTTTAGAACTTGGACCCTGACCCAGAGCACTGTGATGTCCAGCCCCAGCCCAGGAACCAAGAAGCCACAGACCTGCCAACACGTGTCCTGTAAGGAGGGGACAATAACGTGGTCCACGAGCAGGGGACACTGAAGAGAGGAAGATACAAAGCCACAGGCTGCCTTATACAAAAATGAGCACCACCAACTGTGACCGGTTTCCAAATGCAGAAGTGATCATTTCTGCCCACTCTGACACAGCTTGCAGTGCAAGGGTGACAAGGACTTGGCAGCTGGGTTCCCTGCAGCCCTCGAAGACGCTGCTCCACTGCTAGTTGCTGACCCTAGGGAGCCTGCTCGAGGGTGGAGGAGCATGTTACAGCTGTGGGTGCTCAGAGACGTGCTGGTGAGAACGCTCCAAATCAAATCCATGGTGGGGGAGGGGGAAAGAGTGCCTTTTGGAATTACCTCACTCATCAGTCTGTCCCTCGCGATCTGCTCTCGAGCCCACTCTGCCTCTCTCTTCTCCCACATCTCCTTGGCCTCCTCCCTGAACAGACACAAAAGGAATAAGAGAGGCTCCACACCGTCACCAAAGGCTGATGGATGGGAGGGCACATGCAGCCGCCGAGCTTGGAGCAAGCACATTCATACTAGCTTTCCGACGACGACAGTCAAGGATGTAGTATTTTAGGTCACGATGTAGCACTGAGGTAATAAAACCATCAAACCGGAGACGGGAGGAGGGTATTGCCTGCACCCGAGCCTGGTCACCACACTCCCGGGATGACTGCTGGCTTACCTCAAGGCAGCTAGCAACCTCCTATGGTCTCCATGACTACCACTTGACTGAATGTCAGGATCCAATAATGGTGTCTGGACGTCAGTGTATACTGCCTATCATTTGGCTATTCCATCTATGGGTTGGACTTCTAGGCCCCAAAGCTGGGCACACAGGCCAGCAGTACCAGTCCCAGGTCACCAAGGCACCATGGCAGCACGATCATCAGGACCATGTTGTTACAGAGCTAAGCAGCATTAAACATTTCCACACTGGAAGCAGTCTTGCTGTCTTGAGACTTGACATGAACACATCGTTACCCAGAACCATATTGATTCCCACCTTGAAGCACACCAGATCACTACCGAAGCCACTAGCAAAGACATGTTCCCCAGGGGTGGTGAAAGTCTCAAAACAGAAGTGGCCCACCAAGGGGCCTTGGGCATCTCACAGAGCCTCCTGCCCAGCACTGTCCCCTCACCTCAGCAGCTGCTGCAGCTCTGCCTCCCGAGCCTTCTCCAGCTGCAGCTGCTCCTCGATGACCTGCTTCATCCAGGCTGCGTCGGCCTGGGCTCGCTCCCGCCGGACCAGTTCCACCTGCTGGAGCTCATCTTCCTTCTCCAGCAGTGCCTGCAGGATCCGCCCATCAGCCGCCTAGATGAAGGGGTGTAGCCTGTGGGTGGGCGTGGCCTGTGGTGGGCGTGGCTGTGGGTGGGCTGGTCAGACAGACAGGAAGGGGCTGGAGTGCTCTGATAACCACGCCATCATCAGGCATTGCACAGGTGCAGAAGCTTGCCAGAGAAAGGAGTGACCCCTTCTGCTACCTGTACCACCACAGGCATACGCCCCTGAACATGCATGACAGCACACGTTAGAACACTATGTGGCAGGAAGCCATTTTAGAAGTTACAGCAGAACTCGAACAGACACAGGCACAAATGGCTCACCGCAACTTTACAGTAAATGGGGAGACCCAGAAATTACCAAATGCTCACTGGCAGGGAGTGCCTGTCACCCACGTCCACACAACTCAACACTGCAGCACAAGCAGGGGGGATTCTGGGTGGAGCAGAACAGTGACTGCACACCCAAGTCTGACAAAGGCAGACGGTCAGGAAACTGTTCACACCAAGCAGCTACCTCACAAAGCCCAACCAACGTACGCTTCCCTTTCCTGCTAAAAAAGTTGTGAGCAAAATGCAACTGAACTGGCCCTGGGAAACTCAGAAGGAACTGCCTCTGTGGGTGTGTGGTAAACAAGACCCGGAGAATCTGCTCAGAAGCAGGCAACACTGCAGACGGGAAGGACACTGAGGCAGGCAGGAGAACCTTGCTTTGTGCCTCACCAGAAATAGCCCAGAACACATCAAGACAGATCAGGACAGACCACTCTGTGAAGTGACTGTGAGTTAAACCAATTAACATCTGCATCATCTCCACTATTTTCCCATGACTACCTGAGGACTGAGCCGGCAAGATGGCTCAGTAGGTAAAAGCCTTGCCAAACAGACCTGAGAGGTGGAAGAAGGGACTTCCTCCTCAAAGTCCTCTGGCTTCCACGTGCACACGGTGAGTGGCACGTGCACGCCTCTCCCCGAACTCTGAGTAATGACATTTCAGTGTCTGTTTATGGGTTTTGACTGTATGCATGTGTACACGTACACCTGATGCCTGCAGACGTCTGAAGGGGCACTAGGTTCTTGGAACTAGGGTCTCGGAGGGTTACGAGCCTTGTAGCACCATGTGGGTGCTGGGAAACACATCTCTGTAGGAGCAGCAAGTGATCTTACCCACTGAGCTGTCTGCCTTCCCCAACCTTCCTTCCTTCATTTACGTATCTATTTTAAATGAATACCCACGAACCAGGTATGGTGGCACATGCCGTTGATCCTAGCACTTGGGAGGCAGACGCAGATGGATTTCTGTGAGTTTAAGGCCAGCCTGGTCTACATAGCATGTTCCTAGCCAGCCAAGGGTACACTGTGAGACTCTGTCTCAAAAACACACTTGACAAACGGAGCCGGAGAGATGGCTCAGCGGTTAAGAGCACTGACTGCTCTTCCAGAGGTCCTGAGTTCAATTCCCAGCAACCACATGGTGGCTCACAACCATCTGTAATGGGATCCGATGCCCTCTTCTGGTGTGTCTGTAGATAGCTACAGTGTACTCATATAAATTTAAAAAACAAAAAACAAAAACAAACAAAAACCCAAAACAATGCAGTCCACCATGGCCGCACCGAGCCCTGCACTCAGGTACAGACTGCAAGGTAGAGCTGTGGAGGGACCCATGCTGCAAGCTCTCCTCCTCTCTGCAGCGTCCACCGGCACTGCTCTGCTCACTCTGTGCTTCAATGCGAGGGTGTGCTCAGGTCCTGCCTGCACAGTGGCAATGCTGTTCCCAGAGGACGGGGAAAAGCCTGCTGACACGGCACGGCGGCTCAGCGCGGCGGCTCACTCACCAGCTCCTCCTGGATCTCCTGGGTGCGTCTGTTGAGCTGCGCATTGTACTGACGTCTCAAGAAGCTCCTAAAGATGGGAATCAGCAGCTTCAGTCCTGCACCAATTAACAGCTGCTCCCTGCAGGCCACACCCCACAGGCCACGCCCCCTTCGGGTCTCAGGGGACCCCAGGGAAGTCTGAGAAGGCCAGAGGCCCGCCCTGCTGGAAAAAGCCCTGGCTCCAGCACACACCCTAGCTCGGTCTTGCGCCGGAGGGCCGCCATCTGCCTCCTCTCTTCCTCCAGCCTTTCCAGCTCCCAGCGCTGCCTCAACAGGTTCTCCTGCTCCTTCTTCAGTTTGGTTGCCTGTGGTTACAACGGTAAACCCAAGTAAGGGGCGAGGGGCGATCGGACTGTCCTGGTGCACCTCTCCAGGTCTGGCAGGTGCTCGTGGCCCCTCACTGCGACTCTTGAGTCCCACCTCAACTAAACCATTCCTACAAGCCTGGCCCAGCCCGAGAGACTTCCTGTGCTGGCCCACACTTAGCTAACGTGGCTTCAGTTTCCTTGGCGAGCAAAGCAGCCATGCTGCGAGCCAGAGATGAGCAAGTCCTTGCTTGGGCGCTGTCTCTACATCTAGAATGAGGAGGCGCCACATTTCTAGTTACTAAAACAATGGGGTCCAGGAAAGGGAAACTGCAAGCCCAAAGAGGAGAGCCCTCCCTCCATCCGAACAGAAGACTCAGCTCTCTCAGGAGACCACAGTGTTCTCAAAGGCAGGACCAAACTCTCTCATGACTTACATACTGAGACCCAAACCTGTTACCAGTGGAGCGCTGTGTGTTGTGTGCTACCATGTCCCACTAGAAAAACCCTGCTCTGAAAAGGCCCTGACGAGGTGTGTCAGCTGAGTGGACAGGTATGTCTTAGACCATAATGTTCCAAAGTCTGAGGCATACTGTGAAGCGTCTCAGCGGAAGCATGAATGAGGTGCACACGTGAGAAGAGAGTACACAGGCTGGATCTGGTTCACAGACCCCTGATCCCTGGGGTCGGGCCAGGAAGGTTCCCTCACCTCCATCTCCTTCTGCTTCAGCTCCTCCATCTGCTGGCGCAGTGCCTCAGCCTGCAGGCGCCCCTCCAGCTGCCTCCTCTCTCCTCGGCTTTCATCCTTGCCTCGCTTCCCTGCGGGCTGCTGCATACTCGTTCTCAACCCGCTTGTTCTCCTGCTTCTCGGTGGCTTCTTGCTATAGGAGGACAATGTATCAACAGGCGGTCATTCAGCTGGCTGGCAGAGTCCAGGTAAGCTCGGCCTGGGAAACCAGGGTTCAGCCACACCCGGTTTCTTCCTCCCGCCACAAGATAACACGATGAACCTAGACAAGAAATGTCGCATGCATCTCGTGGACTCGACCCCAGAGGTGCTGCACTCGGGAAGCCAGGGCCGAGTGTGTGTGATGCAGACTTATGAGGCTGGGCGGGAGGCGGCCTGGCAGTTAAGGACTCACACTGCTCTTCCGGAGGATGGCTGAGTTCAGTTCCTGGTACCCAGATCAGGCGGCTCACAGACATTCTAAGTCCTCCCCTGAGTGATCTGATGCCCTCACCTTGATTCTCAGTTACCAGCACACGTGACACACACACACGCACACACATGTATAAAATAAAAAATAAAAACCTGAGGCTGAAGTGATGGTTCCATGGTTAAGGCACCGACTGTGGCTGCCCTTCCAGAGGACCCGGGTTCAATTCCCAGCACCTACATGGCGGCTCACAGCTGTCCATAACTCCGGTTCCAGAGGATTCAACACCCTATTCTGTTCTCCAAAGGTACCAGGCATGCTTGAAATACACAGACATACATGCAGGGAAAATACCCATACACAGAAAAATAAATTTAAAAAAATTTTAATTTAAAAAAGCTGGCAATTGCTGGGCGGTGGTGGCGCACGCCTTTAATCCCAGCACTTGGGAGGCAGAGGCAGGGATCTCTGAGTTCGAGGCCAGCCTGGTCTACTGAGCAAGTTCCAGTACAGCCCGGACTACACAGAGAAACCCTGTCTCGAAAAAAACCAAAAAAAAAAAAAAAAAAAAAAAAAAAAAAGCTGGCAAATGATTCTACGCTTGTAGCCTTAGTCCCAGGGAAGTGGAACTGACAGGTCCCTGTAGGTCCTTGGAAGTCTACTTGGGAAAGCTACAGACTTCTGAAAGACCCTCTGTCAAAAAGCGACGGCTAGCTCCTAGGAAATATCACCTACATACACGTGCACACCTACACGCATGAATACACACACATGCGCGCACACGCGCGCACACACACACACACACACACACACTGGAGAACATGCATGTGAGCATGCGCAAAGCAAACATCAGCCTGCACATGCAGCCAGCAGCCGGGCAGGCACCCGATGCTCATCTAGCCAAGAGCATGAAAACCGGACAGTGTGTGAGGGTCACACACCACACACCACAGGGTCACAAGAGCAGACGGAGCCATGCAATGTTGAGGGTCACACAGTACACACCACAGGGTCACTAGTGCGGACAGAGCCGCACACAGTGTGGGGAGGGTCACGCATCACATACCTGTTTTTTTTCTTCTTTCTGTGTTGCCCAAGAATTTATCACGTGCTTCTTGTGAAGGTCCAACTCAAGCTGGGATGAGAAAGAAAACATTAATCCCCTGAGGGCTTGCATGTGACTTACCTCAGCCTGGGCCACCTGCTGGGACCTGACCTGACCGTGACTGGCTACCCCAACAACAGTCTGATGAGGGCCAGCGAGAGGGCTCAAGTGTGAAGTCACGGCCTGCACACCTCAGGTCGATCCCTGGCACCACTCGTATGCAAAGCAGGATACAGTGGCATGCGCGTGGATCCTGGCACCTCTGTGGTAAGGTGGGAGGCAGAGACGAGAGGATGCTCTACAAGTCCAGAAGTTCAAGGGTCAGCCAACCAGAGTTCAACTTAGCGGCAGAAAAGGACAAACTCGGCCTCTGTAAGGCGGGAAGGGAGAAGTGACGCCCAACAGCTGACCTCTGACCTCCACACAAGGGCCACGACACATCTGTGCCCCTCACACACACAATTGTCAATAAAACCAACAACAAGACCCATTCTGAACGTTCAGCAAGTAGGAAACCAAAGGATCACATGCTTCCATGCCCCGTCTACAACTGGAACAAAAGGGCCAAAGCTCTCTCCGGGAGCCCCAGGAGAGCGGGGAGCATTCCTCAAACAAAACTGCAATCTGAAAGGAGAGCCCAGGAGACACTGGGTGAGCACAGTCAGCCCTCTGCGCTCAGAGACGGGCCGCCTCTGCCTCCCAGTGCCTAGACTAAAGGAGTGAACGCCAGCACTCAGGAGGCAGAGGTAGGTGGATCTCTGTGAGTTCAAATCCAGTCCAGTCTACACGGAGGACAGCCAGGGCTACAAATGAGACCCTGTTTAAAAAACAAGCAAACAAAAAAAACCAAACAACAAGAAAAGAAAAAAGTGAACTACTCCATCTAGCTTTCTTTTTTTTTAATGTTTTTTACATTGTGTATGTGTGTCTCTGTGTGTGTGTTTGTGGTATGTGTTTGTGTATGTCTGTGTATGTGTTTGTGTGTGTGTGTATGTATGTATGTATGTAGGCCAGAGGACAACCTGTGGGAGTTGGTTCTGTCCTTCTCCCGTGTTGGTGCTGGGATGAAATCCAGGTCACCAGGCTTGGCAGCAAACACCTTGACCTGCGGAGCCATCTCACCTGGAATTGCTACTGGCAATTTCTAGACACAACGAACTACGTAAAGTGACAGTGTCAAACTTATCCAAACATTGCTGAAGTGAGTAGACGGTGCCAGGAACGGGCTTAATGCCCTCCAGCCAACCTCTGCAGTGGTAGATGCCAAACAAGACAGGACTCCCTCTGCCCCAAGATGCAGACATGGCTCCTGTCTCCTCCACTTACATCCAGGCTTCCCCTTAGGAGCCAACACGCAGCACCACCCTGCCTGGTCCACTCTGACCAGGCTACCAAGAGAAGCACATTGCTAAAGTGGCCCAGAGCCTCTGGAGGAAGGCCAGGCAGTGCTGCTCCAGGTCTGCCCATCTCCTCACCAGATTCATCTCTTCAGGACTCCCTAACCATTGGGCATCTTGGTCTCTGCTGGCCCTTTACAGATTCCTGGACTCTGTTGTTGAGGCACAGGGTACCTCTTCCAGTCGCCTCCATCCAGAAGGCCCCTTCCTCATGCCATATTATCCAACTGAAGCCAGCCTCCTTCTAAGCTCCTCCCCTCCAGAAACCTCCCTTAGAGACATCCTGGGCCCACTGGGCAGAGAGCTCCTTGGGCCAAAGAACATATCCCCCAAGGCAAGCTGCGTGGCAGAGTTCACTGCTCAGCCCTGTCTGGCCAGATCTTCTGCCTGGATCTCTTTTTCCCTCTGTATCAGCCCAACACACATCCAGACTCGGAAACAAAGACGCGAAATCTGAAAACACAGCGTCACCTACGCAGGCGAAGCAATGGAAGGCTTAGGCCTCACCTCTCGGAGTTTGGGGTTGTTCTTCCTCCAGTGTTCGTACAAAAGCCGTTCAGCAATCTGTCAAGAAAACACAGGCGACGTGAGGTCGCTGTTCTCATCCATTCACACTCAGGCGAGGCACAACGGACGTCAGCTCAGGCCCTGAGCCTCTCCCTTCAGTGATGTCACCCCGTCTGCCATTCAAGTCTGCTTCCTTTGCACACCAGCTCTGGGGACAAGACATCCGAGCCGAATGGAAGGCATGGACAAACGCCCCTCTCAGTGGACCACGAGCTAGCTAAGATCTGAGGCTATGGCTGGGTCCCTTCTAGGGGCACAAGTTTCCAAATACATACTAGGCTAAAACACACAGACTGAGACTAGTTACCGTAGCCACCTACAAGATAAAATACAGCGTTCCCAGGTCTCTGTGGGGCCACAGAACTGCACAGATGAAGGAGAAGCCCGTGCAGTGATTCATCAGTCACATACCAAACACTCCCTGGAAAGGTACGGAAGAGCGGGCGCTGGCTTCCTGTCTGAATGCCCTCACTCTTGCTGGCAAGCTCATCTACCCTGGGACTGGCCAGTGTCAACCGTAGAGAGACTCTCTTCTGCAATGGACTATGTGGAAGCATCAGCTCTCAATAAAAAAAAAAACCTCTGGCCAATGAGCTGAGGCAGGATTAGAAGGTGGACATGCAGGGGACAGAGAGGATTCTGGGAAATAGCTGCAGGAGATTCAGCCCAGCACTGATGGAGACAGACACACGAACAGGAGGAGGGGTCACTAACCATGTGGCATGGCTTGGACTAGTTTAAACAGGATAACTGAGTTATGAGCTGGTGGAAACAAGCCAAAGCTATTGGCCTAGGCATTCACTCATATAGAAGAAGTCTCAACATTGTTATTTCTGGGAATCAAGAGGCCAGTTGGAAATGCATGAAGTTACAATTAAATCCAACTTCTTCAGGATTCTAACACAGACTGAGAGTCAGAAGTTCTGCAGAAATCCTCCCAGACTCCATCCAGCACCAGGCTGGGAGTACAGACACCCGAGCCTCATGGGCTCAACAAACACTGGATTCTTGGTCTGTCTGCTGTGGGACAGACATTGTTGGCCAGCCTGGACTACATCCTCAGAGTGCCAACAAACCATGGCTCTACTCCCCTGCTGGTGCAAGTCGGTAGCGTGTTACCATATTTGGTTCAGACCACTGTTACGAGCTGACTCTCAGCTATCCCCAGCCTCACATTTGAAAGGCTTTGCTCTCGTCCAGACAGGTGATTCACCTTTAATCCCAGCACTTGGAAGGCAGAGGCAGGCAGATCTCTGGGACTCTGAGGCCAGGCTGATCTATACACAAAGTTCCAGGCAAACCAGGACTACACAGTGAGACCGGTTCAAAACAACAAAACAATAAAAACAACTGCTTTCCAGCTTCTGGCACTATTCAGAGAAGCCAGGGTGCCTTCAGCGGGATGAGGCAACAGCCCACTGTGGTGAGTCTTTGGAGGCTATAGGCCAAACCCTCTTTGTAAAGGCCTCTGCTTCCTGACCCAGCAGGACTTGAGCTCCATTGGTCACGGGCTCCATGCCTTACTCATTATAATCGCTTGAGACCCTCAGAAACCACGAGCTAAGATAAACCTTTCCTCTCTGGGGAGCCGGGCAGGGGGTGGGAAGTCACCTGACCATCTCATCTGACCAGGCACCCAAGAACAACCCCATAGACCCTCAGTTTCTGCCAGGGAGGCTCGCGCCCTGCAACCGGCTTCCGGTCTGGTCTAGGCTAGTTACCAGTTTCCTTTGTTCTTCTCGGGCTGACTTCAGGTCCCTGTGCTGCTCCCGGAGTCTTTGTTCCCGCAGACTCATGCTCAGCCTCAGCTCGTCGAGCTCCGCGGCCAGCAAGTCCTGCTCTTCCAGCATAAGCTCCCGGAGTCTCTCCCGTCGCACCTCCAGATTCTTCCGCTTCTCCTCCTTCATCTTCTCACACTGGTAGGCGAGCATGCTAGGGTAAAGAGCCCACTGCACATCAGTCACACCAGGTCAGAGTTTGATATACATTTCTATACAAAGTTGGAGGGTTAAACACCTACAGAGAAGACAATCGCTCTGCATTCCTTTTATCTTTTAAAATGCACATTACTTCTCAGCACATCTCCAGCATCACCAGGAGGTAACTCAAGCTGTCACAAGCCACAGTCCCTAAGTCCCAAGGCTACGCCCCCTGACTAGCTGGTGATGGGAACCCGTGGGCGGGACACACAAGACACTTGCCTCCGCTGGTAGGAGATCTTGGAGCTCCATTCGGTCTGTTTGGAGTTGTGGATGTCCCAAGTCCTGAAATAGCGGCTGTTCTGTTCCCACTGCTGGCGAAAGTCGTCCTCCTGCTGATGCTGGCGCTGGCGAAGATCCACGGGTCTCCGGCTGGACCAGTAAGAGGGCAACGTGGGCAGCGCCATCTGAAGGGAACAGAAACAGCAGTGGGCAAAAACAGAGCCAGTTGTAAAGCCAGGGACCCCCCGACTCGAATGCCTCCTCTCTCTATTGACAGCACTCGATCCTTGGCTGCACCTTTATCACAACTCTAAGACCCACATTCCCACCCTAGAACAACTGAATGATCAATTTTTTACAATGGGACCCACGCCTGAATGTTTTAAATGATTTGCCACCAAGGCTGCAAATTATCAATTTAAATAAACCTGCCCTGTGCCCAGCAGTGGCCAGTCACTATCCGGGAGATTGCAGATACAGAAATTGTCCTGACAAGGTTGGGATAAGAAATCGAGAATTTTTACATTCTGCATAAAACTACAGGGGCAAGCAGGTCCCAGGGGCATGCCTCAGCGGTCCCAGGTACTTTGGGAACCGAGGCAGGAAGATCCCTTGAGTCCAGGAGTTCAAAGCCAACCTGGACAAAACAGGAAGCCCCCGTCTCAAAAACAAACAAAAATAACCGGAGACGATGATGTAAAGATAACTAGTACGTGCCGAGCGCTCCGGCACACAACTTTTTACAGGTCCCGCGGCGACAAGGATGCCTCGGCCCAGCCTAACCTCTGACTCCTGCGCTTGGCGCCCGAAGTTCGCGGAGAAGGGTCGCCGGCCTTAGCTCGATCGATCACGCGCTCGCAGGCTCCGAGGGTCTCGCGGCGCCGGCTGCACAGAGACGCCAGCCGTTTCCTCGCCGGTTGCCGGGCAGCCCGCGGGACGACGGAGCACCGCGAAGGCCAAACTTCCTCCCGCGCGACAGCCGCCGCTCTCCAAGAAAAAGGAATGGTGGAGTAAGGTTTTTTTTTCTCTGGCGCCCCCTGGTGGTGGGAGGTAAATCGATCGACAGTCATTGTTAGTTTTTGAAGTAGGGAAGGAAAAGAATTTGTGTGTGTGTGTGTGTGTGTGTGTGTGTGTGTGTGTGTGTGTGTGTGTGTGTGTGTGTGTGTGTGTGTGTGTGTGTGTGTGTGTGTTATTAGTGGTTACAGGGGAAGGGGAAGATGGAGGAGTGGGGGTTTGGGTATGGGGTCCGGAGGTAGTTGGGGTAGGGGTAAGGGTGGAGGGATGGGGAGGGGAGTCAAAGGGGAGGGTTAGTCCGGGCTGGAAGAACAGGAAGGAGACAGAAACCAAGGGAATAGGATAGAGGAGAAATAAAAGAAATAAATGCGTGTTTCTCAAGCAAGACACATGAGAATCATCCCCTGACCAGAGTGAAGAAATAAATGATTTCCAAAGATCCACGGTGTGTCCCATAGACAACGGAGGCCGAGAACCGCTGGCTTCCGGAATAGCAAGTCATTGGTCAACTACCAATTGGTGGTGGGTACAAAGGTTTTAACAAGTGTAACTCACACGGTTGCACGGATTCGTGCATTAACCAGACCAGTCACAAGACAAGCAGAGCCGAGGAGCTCAAAGCTCTCAGGTCAATCCCTAAAATAATGTAAAATGTTAAAATAATAATTTATTTTACTAAAAAGATAGTAAAATAGTGCCCCCCAAAATAATGTAAAAATATAGATAAATATTCGATCTTTCTTTTTTCTTCCATTTCCCCGCCACTTCGTTTCTTCTGCTTTCTAATTCCTCCATTCTGGTGTTTCTTATGGAGCCTGCCGTACAGTCTTGTTGGCCCTCCACAGCCAACGATCAGGTTCAAACCTGCAACATGCCAGATGTGGCCGTCCTGGTCACTCTCTGACTCTAGGGTTGCCCTCTCCCATACTGCCATGGGGCAGAGGTGGCGCCCCCCATCTGGCGTGATTAAGCCAGCAAGGGCCATGAGGCCTTTGAAGGAACCCAGTCATGGCTATTGACAGAACTCCCTGAGCCTGCTGAGACCCCCAGGCATACATGAATTAGAACCAGAGACACATGGGGTTCCCTCCTGATTCGTCGGGGGGGGGCAAGCCTGCTCCCTTCCGGGCCTCAGTTTCTTCTACAGTAGAATTGCCATAGAAACACAACGAGATGGACTTTAGGCCTTGACTGACCTACTTTCCCTGCTCCTGAGGGTGGTATGACCTCGGGACCTCCCCCTGCATTTCCTCCTCCTCTGAAAGAGGGTCTTTCATTGCAACCCAAGCCAGAAGTCAGCGTGTACTTCATACCGGCCTTACACTGCGGCTCCTCCTGCCTCTGCCTCCCAAGTGCTGGGCCCACAGGCATACGCCTCACACACAGCTTGTCCCCGGGCCTCACACTGGCTAACACCGTCCCACTGGCCACCGCAGCTCCCGTTTCAACTGCAGCTAACGAGCTGCCACCTCCAGCTTGTTAGCGTATTTGTAAAGTATCTGTTCCACCTGAAAATTGGGAGTGATGTTTGATTTTCCCCATTTTAGACTCAACTGAGCCTCAGACAAACGTTCTTATTTGTCCCAGGAACCACACCGGAGGAGTCTGAAGCTGGAATTTGAACCAAGTTCTGTGGACCCAGGGCCAGAGCCCAAGTCCTTCCTATCCTGATGCCCCTTCCCTGCTATGGCGCAGTGCCAAAGCTGGATATGACTGGCTTATGGGTTTCAGGTTAGCCTGGGCTATAGAGTGAGTCTTAAAAACAAACAAACAAACAAACAAACCAGGGGCTAGGGAATATCTAATAACTTGCGTCCAGACCCCTGGAACAGGAAGGAAGGAAGCCAGATATGGTATCACACATCTGTAATCCTAGCTCTTCTGTGGCAAGATTGAAGGTAGAGATAGCTCGTAGACCAGATAAGACAAAGTCTGTGCTTCTGCAGGTGAAGCCAGAGAGACTCAGCCTGAAACAAGGGGAAACGTCAGAACCAACTCCTGAGAGGTCTCTGCTTTCCACACACATGCTGTGGCCTGTGTACACACACACATGCACTCACACACGCACACACACGCGCACACACACACACACACACACACACACACACACGTCTGCAAAGTTACCAAGCAGATTGACTTTATAAGGAGATCCAGCAGCATAGAAGTGCACAGACGCACATGGGGAGATTTTAAAATAGCCAATGCTGAACCAGGAGCAGCAGCACGGGCCTATAACTGCCACCCAGGAGGCTGAGGCAGGAGGATCATGATTTGTAGGCCAGCCTGAGTTGTACACTAAAACCCTGTTAGAGAGAGAGATGGTGGGGGGACCCAGTTCCCCCCAAAAGAAGTGCTGCTTTATTTATTTTACTGATATTGATGGGGCCTGCGTATCTGCTTTCTGACTGGTTTTTCTTATGGTCCTGGGAATTGAACTGAGGGCCTTGAAGCTACCTTCCTTCCCAGGCTGATGGGTTTGTTCTCAGGTCTGGGGTCTTGTTGTCTAGTCTGCTTTCAAGCAATCCTCCTTCTTACCCCAGCCCCACAAGTACCCGAGACCCAGGTGCTACCACACCAGCTTGCTTCTGTTTATTTATTTATTCATTCGTTTATTTGTATTGGGGCTGGATGGGAGACAGGGTCTCACTATGTAGCTCTGGCTGTCCTAGAACTCACTATGTAAACCACACTGGCCTTGAACTCACAGAGATCTGCCTGCCTTTCTGTCTCTTCCTTTGCTTCTGTCTCCTGACCATTGGGATCAAAGGCATGCGTCATTAAGGGGGATGGGCTAGTTTGGTTTTTATGTTAAATAATGTTTAAGAGCTAGAGAGATGGCTTAGCAGTTAAGAGCATCTTACTCTCGTAGACGACCAGAGTTTGGTTCCTAATAGCAACAAGTGACTGACAATGGCCTGTAACTCCAGTTCTGGGGGATCCAGCGCCCTCTTCTGGCTTCCAAAGTCACTGCATGCATGTACACACACACAGAGACACATGCAAATACACATAACTAATTTTTTAAAATAAACTTTTCAGAATAGCTTCAAGTTTACAGGAAAATTGCAAAGATAATACATCCTTTCTGTACCCTGCAGCCTCTCTCGCCCTTCTTAACATTTTCTGTGCATCCTGTGCTCTGTAAGACAGAGGTCCACCGTGGATGTTACAGAATTAAGGTCTACTTAAGTCTGTGCTGGAATCTCAGGGGGAAACAAAGGTTTCTGCTTTTCTGCCTCCTCTCTGGCTCGGAACATGGCCTCTTTCCCTTCAAAGGCAGGAAGGGCCTGCAGTTCTTCCTCTGTGGTCACGCTCCCTGTGACCACAGTTCTGGAGACATCTCAGCATCCAGAGGGACCACAGGGGTCCCCTCACTCCTTGTCACTTTCCAGCTCTCTGGAACCACCCTCAAGGTCTCTTTTGCCCTAGTCACATCTGCCAAGTCCTTTTGGCCACATTTAGTCACATGACCACCAGTTCTGAACATCTGGAGGGCCCTACCTCAGGAGGCTCCCACCTCAGGAAGCCCCATCCACCTATCACCAAGCCTCACTTTTAATGACTGTTCCTGGTTTATGAGTTGCTTTCATCCGTCCATCCTCGGCCCCTCGCTTTCCTTCCAGATGACTGAAAGGAAAGTCAGTTCTCACTCCAACCCACATGAGCTAGCTGCATGTCACAGCCCTCATAACCCCTCTCCATGTAGAGGGGAATCCTGCAGAAAACCCCAACTTAGAAGCCTGTTCTCGGTGCCCTTATTCAGATGTCTGGCCAGGACGCTCCCAAATCAGGTAAACTCATCAAAACTCTCATTCTAACAGGCCTGCTATGTGTGTATAACAAGAGGCTACACGTGGAATGCCATTCCAGAACCTTCTATTAGGCACCTTGAGACAGCCTGGAATACGTTTGTCTGACGGAATGCCACTAGCAGTTTTTTTGCTGCCTGTATTATCTTTAGAGCCCTGCTTGTTTAGAATGTCTTAGGTTGAGCTTCAGGTTGCTCTGTATAAACTGCAGATAAAACGGTACTCCTTTCCTAAGCTGGGGACTCACTGGGTTGCACGGACAGTGTTTCTTCCCTTAGGTTCTCTGCCTCAGCTGTGCCCTCTGGTCAATGTAAATCCCTATTCCTCCAAGGAGGCCACGGCACACCTCCACCTCTGGGAATGACAGGCGCCAGGCGCCGGTGTGGGCTTTAGGCACAGTTCCATTCAGTGGCATGTGGGGACATCTGCTGGGGAGATGGTGACATTGGATGTGGTTACATGGGCAGAGCCCCCACAGAACTGTCACCAGCAGGATCCACCCAGCACAGCCTCTATCAGAGCGAGTGTAAGTCACACCTGGCTTTGAGACCATTTTTTATAAGATTTAAAAATACATACACTTTCTGCTTAAAGTATTTTTTTCAGCCGCCAGGAAACGTTCTTGTGGAGATACTTGTCTAGACCAGCATTACCCAAGGTGTGATTATTTTGTATTTAATGATTTGGGGGTGGGGGACGGGAGCAGGGCTGGGGATAGCCAAATGCTTCTACATGAGCTGAAGCTTGTCAACCATTTCTGAGTCTGCAATTTAGTGGCCTTAAGCTCGTCCACAACATTTCCCAGCCAGTGCCCTGCCGTCTGCTGGGGAGCTTTGTCCACTTGTTGGTTTGTTATCATCTTGGCTTTGCTGTGAGCGTAAGCAGAACTTCCCCATGCCAGGGCCAGGGCTCAGTCACCCTGAGATGGGTTCCAGAAGTCTACCTTCCCCAGCTCCTCAAGGCGGTCCTTCAGCTATCTGGCCTCGCCTGGGCTGTTGCCACCAGGACATTGAGAGCCAACCTAACCGACTCCTCTAACTGACCTGTGTCCTGCCTGAACTGCAGAGACAGGCCAAGATGGCTGCCTCTCAGTCACAGCATAACCCCTTGAGACTTATTTAAAAAAATTTTTTTTAATCTTTATTTAAGGATGTATTTATTATTATTATTATTATTATTATTATTGGTTTTTCGAGACAGAGTTTCTCTGTGTAGCCTTGGCTGTCCTAGAACTCACTCTGTAGACTAGGCTGGCCTTGAACTCAGAAATCCGCCTGCCTCTGCCTCCCAAGTGCTGGGATTAAAGGCATGTGCCACCAATTTATTTTATTTATATGAGTACACTGTTGCTGTCTTCAGAAACACCAAAAGAGGGCATCAGATCCCATTACAGATGGTTGTGAGCCACCATGTGGTTGCTGGGAATTGAACTCAGGACCTTCTGGAAGAGCAGTCAGCACTCTTAACAACTGAGCCAACTCTCCAGTCCCCCTTGAGACTTATGTTTGCTTGCTCTACACTGCCACTTAGAAATCTCTTGGGAAACTTGGGAAACTCACCCAGGCTAGGGTGTTGCCTCGGTCTCTGCCTCAGTTGTCCCTTTTCCCATTCACTGGTTCAGTTCACATCCAGAAAGGCATGCACATTACCCTGGAATTATAACCATTCCACCTCTACTCCCTTTCCTCATTTTTCTCTGGGCTCTCTCTCTCTCTCTAATTGTCTGGGCTAGCCTTGAACTTGTGGCTATCCTGTTGTCTCTGATTCCCAAGGGCTGAGATTACAGATGCGTACCATTCTGCCTGGCTTCTGGGGTCTTTTATGAGAGAGCTACTTCCGTTTTCTTCTGTGCCTTGCTACGCTGTATCCCTGCCCCACCTGACCCACTGAGCGGGGCTCATGCATCACCGCAGCAGAGCTCTGAGGTCAGAATAACCTCAGGGTTATTCTGCAGCGGGGTCTCTTGGTCAGAGTAACCAGGACACGGGTCAGAGGAGAGTCACGAGGCATCTGCCAATGTTGGCAAGTTCCTCTTGAAAGTGACAATGGTTTATTCGGAGGGTATGTGGATCTCGGGCTGTCCACCAGAAGGACACCCCATAATTGTGTGCATGACACTGCTGTGGTACACCAGACAAAGGAGAGAGAGAGGAAGAAAAAGGAGGAGGAGGGGAGGAGGAGGAGGAGGGAGGGAGAGGGAGAGAGACATATTACTACCAAAATGCATAATGCATACTACACATGCACACATACTCCCAAATGCATACACATGAACACACAGAGACACAAATATGACTCTGCTGTTTAAATGACCAAAACATTATTTTTCCTCTAGGAGATGAAAAACTTTCAAATATTTGGCTGCCGCGTGCCGCCTGGCTTCCCAGGATGGCAGCAAGCAGGCCTATTGGCTCCTGTCATCTTGGCATCGTCAGGGAGAGGTGGCAGACAGCCCTGTGGAACAGAAAGGCAGTTGGCACAGTGGCTCTTCACACTAAGAGGAGTTGGCTCAACAAAGCCCATTTAGTACACTTAATCCTGCTGAAAGCCTGGCGGGGGCGGGGGCGGGGAGACATGAGCACCAGGTTCCATTCCCCACAGTAGCCAGTCTGGGGGGGAATGACTCTAGAAATCAATTTATAATAACTGCACCATCCGCGGGCAATCCGCCGCTAGTGTGCCAATGGCCAGATTATCATGAATCCATGAAACCTCACATCAGCACCGCGTGGAGGAAACTCTTGTGTGACACGTGAGACCATCGAAGCTATGAAAGGGAAGTATGGTAGATTGACGGTTGGCTCCTAACCCCCCAGACCTCTAAATACTGCCTCGTTTCTGAGAACGAGATCTGTGTTGCTTGTCTCATTGGAAACACAGTGTACCTGACAGAAAGCCACTTAAGGAATGATAGATGCTGCTCACGGTTTAGGGATAGTCTGTTAGTACAGAGACTTTATGGTAGGAGGCGGTTGGGGGCTCCTGGGCCCTTAGGCAGAGGATATGAATGCTGTGTCCAGCTTGACTTATCCAACTGATTCAGTCTAGGACCAGTCCAGAGAACGGCACCCACAGTCAGGAGGGTCAGTTAACTGGATCTAAAAGCATCCTCACAGACAGGTCCAGAGGTTTGTTTTCATCCTGATTCTAAATCCCGTCAAGTTGACATTAAATATTAACAAAGTCCTCCAGGATCTGAGGCAGAAGCTAACCTGGGGTATCTCGGTGGGCCAGCTGGGACAATTTCAATATGGACAGTCCCCCACAGGCCCATACATTACAGGTTTGGAATCAGGCATGGTGATACATACCTATGCTTCCTGCATTCAGAAGACTGAGGCAGGAGGATTGCACATTCCAGACCAACCTGGGCTAGAACTGACGGTTCACATTGTCTCTCAGACCCAATTTGGGTTCACAGCCAAAAGTACTGTTGACAGTTGACAAGACCTGCAAGGGGTGGACCCTAGGGAGAGCCTAGGGCTGGTCTTCTTGTCACTGGTGGGGGACGGGTGGGATTGAAAAGGATCTTGAGACTGTAGACCATTTTTCTCTTTGTCTTTTACTTCCTAGCCATGCAGCAAGCCATTTGTTCCACCCTAAGATTCCTGATTCCTGCCACTGGGTCCCCATCCCCCCCCCACCCCCGCCGCTGCATGATAAAATATCCCAACAAGAAAGCAACTTAAAGGAGAAAGGACTTATTTTATTTTCAGTTCACAATTCCGTTACAACCCACCACAACAGAGGTGTCAGGAACTTACAACAGCTACTCACATGACGTCCACAGCCAAGAGCAGAGAGGTGAACACATGCTTACTGCTCAGCTCAGTTCCCCCAGACCCAGGGAATGGTGCCGCCCACGGTGGGCATGTCTTCCCATGTCAATGTAATCCAGACAATCCCTACAGACCAACCTGATCTAGACAATGCCTTGTTGAGACTCTTTTTTTTTTTTTTTTTCCGAGACAGGGTTTCTCTGTGTAGCCCTGGCTGTCCTGGAACTCACTCTGTAGACCAGGCTGGCCTCAAACTCAGAAATCCACCTGCCTCTGCCTCCCAAGTGCTGGGATTAAAGGCGTGCGCCACCACCACCCGGCGAGACTCTCTTCTTAATGATTCTACAGTGTATCAACTTTACAACTAAAACTAGGGCCAAGGGGGGATAGCTTGGCTGGTAAAGCAGATACTCATAAAGGACCTGAGTTCAATTCCCAGGACCCACATGATGGAAGAAATGACCCGACTTCTACAAGTTTGTTCCCTAACCTCCACGTGCACAGATGCATGAGCCAAACCCTCTGCAAATAAGTGAGTGTAATAAAAGAAATGATTGATTTGTTTTTTTTTTTTTTTTATTATAATTCACCATCCCGGGAATATGATATTCATTACAGGCCCAAAGGAACAAAGCCAACAGCTCGTGGGTAAAGACATCCAAAACTGTGGGCTAAAAGAAACCTTTTAATTTTCTTTTTAGATTTATATTTTTGTTTTATGTGTATGAGTGTTTAGCCTGTGTATTCTTTTTCATTTTTAAAGATTTTATTTATTTATATTCTGGATATGAATACTCTATCTGCATGCACACCT
The DNA here is from genome assembly GCA_021653895.1 of Mastomys natalensis. Lineage (NCBI taxonomy): Eukaryota > Metazoa > Chordata > Mammalia > Rodentia > Muridae > Mastomys > Mastomys natalensis. Next base: position 450,047 of record JAJTUV010000918.1, on the reverse strand, counting down.
GCATGCCAGAAGAGGGAGATCCCATGGTCCTGAGCCACCATGTGGTTGCTGAGAATTGAACTCGGACCTCTGGAAGAGCAGCCAATGCTCTTAACCACTGAGCCATCTCTCCAGTCCTGCCTGTGTATTCTTAAGTACACTGTGTGCATGCTGGATGCCCTTAGAGGCCAGAAGAGGGCATCGGATTCCCTGGAACTGAAATTACAGACAGTTGTGAGCTGCCGTGTGGAATTGAACTGAATCATGGGTCCTCTGCAAGAGCAGTCAGTGCCTTAACCACCGAACCGTCTCTCTGGCCTCCACGATTTCTCTTTGTTAAGTAATTATCGGAGGTATTCTGTTGAGGTAAGAGCTGACTAATGAATGCACCACCATAAATATCCTTGTTAGAGAAAACCGAGGGAGACTTCCTGTGCCCATCGGAGAGGACAGGTCCAGACGGATGCAGAGATTGGAGCGGTGCAGACACAAGCCATGGAACAGTTGGCACCAACAAAAGAGTAGAATGGGATTCTCTGAGCCTTCCGAGGGAGCATGGGCTAGCCCACCTTGATTTGGGCCCAGTGATACTGATCTTGGATGCCTGGCTGCCAGAATGGTGAGCTAACTCACTTCAGTTTTAGTCACCAAGACATTTGTGACAGCAGCTATAGGAAACACAGGAAGTGACTCCCCCAGGACCACACATGGTTGTGTATGTAGTAGGTATTCAATAAATGCTAGCTTATCATATCATCACTATAATCATCATCACCATCATCACCTTTATCATCATTGTTGCAAATCCTGCTCTTCAGGAGGCTTAGATGAAATGTCACAGTGGCTATGAACTTGGATGCCACTGGGGTGGGGGGGGCGCGATGATTCAGTCTGGGAAGATGTTGTTAATAGAGGGTGGGGCTGGCTCAGGAAAATGAAGAAACTGTGCAGGGGAACACCCTCTCTGAGTCAATTCCAGTCCCCCAAATTACCACCACTACCAGTCCAGCTGGTCTCACCAAGTAAGCAAAGTACGGTGGCCCGGTAGCCCAAAATGGTGAAGGGGCCTCCCTGAGTGCTTTAAAACTTGGATCCTGAGTCTCTTCTTTGATGGAGTAAATAAAGAACAGATGTTGGTTCAAACTGTAAATGTCTGTCCTACTATGTAGAGTAAGCTGCTCTGGTAACTGGGTGACCAACAGCCTCTGGCTAAAGCCAGCTTGCCTAAAGATCTGGTGGTTTTCCTCTCCCCTTCTCTTCTTTCTCCTTCAACACCCCTCCCCCAACTTTCTTTCTTCTTTGTTTTTTTGTTTGTTTGTTTTGTTTGAGACTGGGTAGATCTACATAGCCTGGGCTCTCCTGGAACTCACTCTGTAGACCAGGCTGGTCTCGAACTCACAGATCCGCCTGCCTCTGCCTCCCGAGTGCTGGGGTTAAAGACGTACGCCACCACTGCCCGGCCACCCCCTTTCATTCTTGAACAAGTGTCAATGGTGAGGGGAGGGTACCTGCTGCTCAAAAGAGGGGTCTCAGGGCCTAAGTGGGACACAAAGGGTGTCTGCATGGCTAGAGGTGGCCTAGTAGGAAACTGGGGACCATGGAAAGAAAACGGGTCTCCTCTCAGAACTGCAGGCATGAGAGGTATCTCAGGTTGGGGTTGTAGCAACAGGAGGAGCTTGCTCAAATCAACAAGGAAACCAACGGGAACAACTGAGAAGCGGCTGCATGCCCCTTCGGGAAGAGCAGAGGCAAGACTAAGCCCCTTGGACTTCGACCCACACTAGATCAACCAGAGTCAAACCCTCGGCTTCCTTTCATACTGACATCCACAGGAGGCAGCAGCTACAGACACCGATGTGTGTGCAAAACGCCTCTGAGAGACATCTCAGCAGCCGTCAGCGAACATTCTGTATCTTAACTTCCGAATACCACCACACACACTGATAGCGAACCAAGCCCTCTGGTGAAAAATGGCTGATTTCAGCACCAGGGTAAGCCTGGAATATTCTGTGCAAAAGAGTGAAGAGGTGGGGACATGCCAGACAGACACAGAGGCCACCTTGAAGGGGCTATCACAGACCACAGCTGGGATACTCAGACCATAGCAGCAGTCAATGGCCACCATGGAAGTCTCAGGTCTGCACAGTGGTGATAAGTCCCGAGTATGGAATATCTGTTACTTTTTAGAAAGGAAAAAACCAGCATAAGGGTGGATCCAAGCGGAGGGTCCTTGCCTTACTCAATGAAGTTAAGATCTGAGCCCTTTATGGTGACACACATCTGTGACCCCAGCACTCAGAAGGCAGACACAGGCGGATTTCTGAGGTCAGCCTGATCTCCCTTGGAGACCATGAAAAACCAACAACTTCAATATAGGCCCACTGAAATCACACGTGTCATCTGCAGGGTACAGCGAGGGGACACAGAACGCTGCTGTTGTGTTGTGAGACACGGAACCTGTGATCTGCATGGAAAATGTCAGACAACCCCTCTTCAGCTTAACTGTTTGTCCTTTTCAAAAGTGTTAGTCATGGGATTCTGGAAAAGACTGAGGAATGTTCCGGACTGAAGGGCCAAGAGACAGGACAACCATACTGCATGATACATGTGACCCTGGACTGGGGCCTAGACACAAAGGCAAATTGAGACTGCCCAATGCAGCTAGTTTCCTGCTGGTGGGCAAACCGTGGTTTTCTGGAACATCTTTGTTCGAGAGAAAATGAGCATCAGGGTGTTTAGAATGGTTTCAATCAATGGCCAGGTATTTGTATGGGAGTTGCAACTTGTTCAAGAATTTAAGATCATGGGGTTTTGTTGTTGTTTTGTTTAGTTTTTTGTTTTTTTTGTTAATGGTGTGGAATTTTAGAGGCTGGGGAAAGATTTGCCTGGAGTTTGAAGCCAGCCTTGGCTATATAGTTGATTCTGGGCCAGCCTTGGCTATGCAGTGATGGGCATTTTCTCTCCCTCGGGGATGCAGGTATAGGCCAGATTAGATCAGATTAAAAGTGGATAAAGGCAGGTTTAGGAGGCAGCTCTCGGTGAGTTCAGCGATCTCCCAGGTGGAGGTTGTGAAGACACACTTCCAGGCTAAAGCAAGGGGGTTTATAGTGCCAAGGCAAGGAGTTAGGAGTAGGGACAGTGTCCATACATGGTCAGAAACTGAGCCCCTGGGCGGGCACTTGGGTGGGTTGTGGGAAATAGAGAGACGGAGAGGAGGAGTGATGTTAGCTCTGAGTTTTCTCCAAGCAGGCAAGGCAGAGGGTTGGAGGGGGGGTTTCTTCTGTGGGGAGAAGGGTTTGGGGAAGGAGGAAAGATGGGGTTTCCAGCCTGTGCAGGGGCTGTACAAGGATTCCAGCCTAACATACAGTAATACCTGTCCCAAGAAAAATAAAACTAAACCAAGCTTGGTGGCTTACGCCTTTAATCCCAGCACGTGGAAGGCAGCGGCAGACAGATTTCTATGAGTTTGAGGCTAACCTGGTCTACAGAGTGAGTTCCAGGACAGCCAGGGCTACACAGAGAATCCCTGTCTCTAAATAAATAGATAAAATAAAAGAGAAAGAAAAGGTAGAAATGTTTTTTGTGTGACCCATGTCATTTTTTAAATGCAATGATTTAGTAGCCAATATGTAAAAAATGATTTTTTTTTAATACACAAATCTAGGGTTTAACTTTGTTTTGTGGGATGTGAAAAATCAACGGTCCAAGGACAAAAACTGATGGGAGAACAGCAAATAGTGTCCTTTAGTGTCCTCACTTTCCAGTGTGGGCCCAGTTCCTCAGCACACCATACTCAGCTCATGGCATCGTCGAGTGTCAATTCCAGGACAAGCACTTTCAGATGAATAGAATGGATGGATGGACAAACGGATGGAGGGAGAGAGCCACGGACGGGGGAGATGGGTGGATGGGGCGGAGAGGGATGGATGGGGAGATGACGGGAGGGAAGGGTGAATGGATACATTTTCAAGAACACAGCGCAAAGCCTTATGGAGGACCTGTCTCAGGCCACCAAGCCATTATCTTAAAGATCAGCTTTCTTGCGTCACACATGGTTTCTGAGTGGCTCGTCTGGAATGGAGCAGGTTGAGCAATCAGGATTCCCTCTGAAGCCAGAGGCCCCGTGCAGGCTGTTTTCTCTCTGTAGAATTAATGGAGTTTTCCCAAGGTGGGTGGGGTTCTGGCAGAGCTGGGCACTAGGAAGGCTGTTCTACCTTTGCTTTTAGGAAGATTGTATCTTGGGATGCCCGAGGTGGTGAGGCTGGGTGGGGTGGGAACAAGCTGAAATTGGTGGCTTGGGCACTTATCGGTAGGAGATCTAACGTGACTGGGCATGCAAGAGATAAAGATGGTACAATCTTTCCCCGCCCGTGACTTCCTGGTTCTGCTGGGGTCATGCCTGTAGATTGATCTGCCATCTGCCCCTGAAAGGGTAAATTAAAATTTAACAAGGGTTAGTATATGCTTTTCTGGCCCCTAGTCATCTCTCACTGCCCTGACTGTGATCCACAAATTTCTTAGTACTCTCCGGCTTCTTGCACAGGGCAGGATCTCCCTTGATTTGAGGCTTTGCTCGAGCACCATGGGTCACTCTATCCTCGGTGGCCATCACAGCGCGCAGCAGCGGCGACGCAGAGTAGGACCCTTGAATATTCAGTGTGGGCAGAGTACCAGGCTCTCCACTTGGAATCTAGGGGTACACTGAACCCTGAGCGGCTAGGCTGCATTGTGGCTCGGCTGAACCCGGGTGCAGGCTGTGGAGCGCGAACCTGGAAACTTTGAGGGACCCCGGATTGGAAAACAAGGTCCCGCCAGAGTTTGGACTATAAGCAGGTCGGGACCAGGGCGATCCCATCGCGGACCCCATGTTGGGAGCTGAGGTAGCCAGTGACAAGCTGTGCAAAGTCCCCAACCTGGGCGCGGCTCGCCAGGTGCGACGCCCGCGCTTCCGCTAAGCCCGCCTCCAGACCAATGGCGGGACGGCCGCGGGGGAGGAGGGCTCCTATTGGTCGAGAGGGCGCGGTGGTGGGCCCCCATTGGTAGAACCCCCGGAGGGGCGTGGCCGAATGCTCCATGGCCCCGGCCTGCGGGCGGCGCTCGGCGCTCGCTGCGAGGCGCGGGCGGAAGTGGCGACGCTGGCGTCCCGGGAGGCGGCGGGCGGCGACAGCCCGGGCGCGGACGCCCTCGGCGCGGGCTGGGGCATCACCAAGGGCCTCGACCCCGAAATGGCGCTGCTGGCCGAACACCTGCTCAAGCCGCTGCCCGCAGACCGGCAGATCGAGACCGGGCCCTTCCTGGAAGCGGTGGCCCACCTGCCGCCCTTCTTCGGTGAGTCCCGGGCGCCGCCAGCTCTCCTCACCTGCCCAGATCCCTCTTCCTCCACCTCCTTCCTCAATGCACCCCAGCCCTTAACTCCTCTCACCCATTGCACCCAAACACCGCTTGCTAATTGCACGGTGGACATGCTGCACCAACCCTCCGGCTCCACCGAACGCCTTCATCCCCGGCTTCATTTTTCTCCCTCTTCAGAATGGTTCTCAATGACCCCCCCAACCCCCGCAAACGATAAGCCTTCCCAACCCCAGCCTCTTCTCATCCCAGATCAAAGAAAGCCCCCCACCACCAAAGACTGGAAGATGGAGCTGCAAAACTCAAGGGCCCTTTTTAGAGGAAGTCATGGAAAGGTTTCCCCCTATCTGGGAAAGGGGTCAGGAGACGGAGCAGGATTATGGGGATGATGTCAGCTGCAGGGTGCCTAGCTCGAATCCCTCCCTCACTTTCAGAAAGGAAAAAGTCCCTTCTTCCATAAGTCAAGTTGAAGCTCCTAGGAGCGCTGTAATGAGTCCTCAAGCTTATTTCTGACTTGCTCTCTCCCCGCCCTTCCTTCAGCCCAGACCTTGTTGTAAAGTGGAAGGAAAACCAATGCCGCCTGCCCTGCCCTTTGCCTTGCAGTCCACAAAGGGTGCTGCTACCTGAGCCTTGCATTCTTCTTTGTGGGGACGCTCCCAGCGCCCTACCCTGCCAGCTCACTTGGTGACTTTGCAGGATGACACCAGCCCCCGGTGCAGAGTCCAGTTGAAACCCACGCTTGGACAGAGCCTTGAGGCTACCTTAGCCCAAGGAGGTTTGGCACCCACTCAGCTGCTTGCTGTGCCCCTGGTGGGGACCGGGCATGTGTGGCCATATCGGGTTTTCCTCTTGTGCCTTGGAGTCCCCGTCTATGAAATGACTGGTTTTGGGGACTAAATATGAAAGGCGGGTATTAGCTGTGGGAAGGAGCCTATGTGAAGTTCTTGAATCTAGTTTTGGGCTCTTTCCACTGATATATAATTGCCATTAACCCTGAATGTGCCAACCTGAAGTAACAGACTGAGAGCAGGTCTCAGGCTTCCTCAGTGACTGTTGAGCCCCAGATGCTCCAGCACTACCCAGTGGGTGCTCTGCCAACCTGTGACATGCAGAGACATGCTTTTTACCTGTATCTCGGCTGGAGATCAGATCACATCTCGGGAGGGAGCTGCTGGCAGTAGCTTTGGTTTTTATGACAGCATTATGGTTTTGTTTTTTTTTAAATATATTAGTTGTGTGTGTTTGCATACCGGGAGCTGGAGGACTGTTTTCAGAAGTCAGTTCTCTCCTTCTACCATGGGTTCTGGGAACCAAACTCAGGTCATAGGGCTTCACAGTGACCTGTCGAGTCACCTCCCAGCCCCAACAACCTTGTGTTTTCTGTGTTTGTTTCCCCTTGGCTTTCTGAGTAGTTGCTAGTTTGAGCCAGCCTGTCCTGGGTTCATAATCTACTAGAGCCAATGGTTCTCAAGTGAAGACAGTTTTGTTTTCTGGGGGTCGGGGGGGGAGTTACCTGCTGGTGTGTGGATGGTTTTGTTCTTTGTCGTTGAGGGGGTGGAGCCGAACGCTACAGGGCATTCTCGGGGTACTCGTAGACACCCCTCACTACACAAGACAGCCGCAAAGAATGCCGAAACCCTGTTGGTATCTCCACAGCGGTGGTGGCGTGACTTCCCTGCCTCACCAATGTGACATGGCAGCACTTGGGGGCACCCTGAGTGTCCAGCTGGTTTGGGAAGAGATGGAAGGAGGCAGCTGAAGCCATGGCAGTCGAGTCACCCTCGCTCCCTGTTTCTGGTCTCAAAGGACCCTTGTCTCTGCTGCCATCCTGGGCTGTGGGGTGTCACAGCTGTGGACAGACGCACCATTTAAACAGAAGTTTCAGTGGAGTTGGCCTATGAAGGGTTAACTGGCACAGGTCACCCGAAGCCATTTACTGTTCACCAAAGATGGTCAGTCTTGGCACTCCTATAAAAGAAAACATTTTGAATGTGCTTTTCCTGGGTGGAGCTTTCTCTAGTGGACCCAGGTTCCAGGAGGGTTTTCTTACCCTGGCCTTGGAGACAGCCACTGTCAGTTCTAAGGTGGGGACTTGGTCTAGATATTTGGGGTGTCCCCAGTCACTTGGATGAGCTGGGCACAGTGTGTGTGGCGCTGAACTACAGCTGGTCTGCAGTGATGGCCACAAGGAGTCCAAGGCATTGTAGGGACAGGCTCTCCAATCACGGCAAACCCAAATGATGGCTGACATTTACTGAGCACTTAGGACGTACCAATCTGATACAGATTAATTAGTTCACTTCATTCTTTCACAGATATTATCTGTTTTGAAGCCAGGGTTTTGTAGCTCAGGCTGGCCTCAGATTCACTATGTAGCATGGGCTGGCCACGGTTTCTGAGTTGCAGATTTATAGGCATGAATCATGGTACTTGGTTTCAGGAACCTATTGGGGGTTTTTTGTTGTTGTTTGTTTTCTTTGCTTTCTTGTTTTTTTTTTTGAGGTAAGATTTTACTCTGGCTTGTAACTCACTGTGCAGCCCAGGCTGGTTTCAAACACAATTCTCCTGCCTCAGCTTCCAAACTGCTGGGATCACAGATGTGAGCTACACTCTTGGCATTTGTGGTGGTTTAAATATGCTTGGCCCAGAGAGTGGCACTATTAGGGGGTGTGGCCTTGTTGGAGTAGGTGTGTCACTGTGGGCGTGGGCTTTAAGACCCTCATCCTAGATGCCTGGAAACCAGTCTTCTAGTGGCCTTCAGGTGAAGATGTAGAACTCTCAGCTCCTCCTGCACCATGCCTGCCTGGATGCTGCCATGCTCCTGCCTTGATGGTAATGGACTGAATCTCAGAACCAGTAACCCAGCCTCAATTAAATGTCCTTTGTAAGAGTTGCCTGGGTCATGGTGTCTGCTCACAGCAGTAAAACCCAAAGGCAACATCTCCACAGCCTTTTGAGGTAGGATTTTTAATGAGCAGTCCTCTGCTGTCGCTTGGGAATCATTTCTTTGTAGACTCTGTCTTTCTCTGCCTGTTTCCATCTAACTACACACACTGAGCCTGTCTCCTGTGTCTCTGGTCATATCCAGAGTGGCTTAGGGTCTACTGCTTGAATGTGGTGGCTGTGATTTAGCACACCCTCCTTTTAGCTAGGCACACGGCTTCTGACTTATCACTGCGGTAGACAGTACTGTAGCCAGCGTCTGTAGGTGTATTTCTCCAGACAGTTCTTTGGGTATTTCTCAGTTTTAGATCCAAGGGCAGGAAAGCTTTGGACCTGTCAGGACAATCACCTTCCTTAGTTCCTCAGGGTGTGTCCTGGGACTGGTGGCTGGTGGCTGGGCTTGGCCCACGCTGATTCTTCTGTTCCTTTGGGTGTGGGCCTCACGTCAGCCTGCTCCTCAGGTTTATAGCATCCCTTTGAGGACTCAATGCTCCCGTCTCTCTAGCCTGAGTTCTCCCACTGTGCAGATCTTACTGTACGCACCCAGAGGCTGGTCCTTTCCCCATCTTCTGTCTCCCCCTGACCCAGTAATTGGAGCTTAGCGGCTGATCAGTTACAAGCCTGACCTGTGACTCCTGCTCTCTGCCTTTTGGGTCAGTTATACAGCCTCTCTAGACTCCAGGAGGCTGGTGTCCCTCTGCAGCAGAAACCTCACTGGCTCCCTGCTCTCTCCTGAAATCTTTGCTGTCAACATTCTGAATGACTCCCAGACCCACAGCCTCCCGTGCCACTGTCCCTAGAGTGTCCCCGTGTCAGCTCTTCTTCTCACTTTGCACCTTAATCACCCACTACACACCTCCTTCCCTGGGTCTGGCTGGAGTCCACATGTGCTTAAGGAATTGGCTTAGCAATAACCCCACCCAGAAAGTCCTTCCTCCTCTTCCTCCTCCTCCTCTTCCTCTTCTTCCTCCATAAGGAGAACCCATTGTATTCAGTGCCTTGGAGTAACTTCAGTGTCCAGGGCTGGCATCCTTTTTCTTTACTTACTTTTTAGTATTTTGGGGACCTTTCTCTATAGCTCAATCTGTCTGGCCTTGAACTTGTAGTACTTGTGGTACCCCTGCCTCAGCCTCCAAGTGCTGGGGTTATTGATTCACCCTCATGCTGCTTTCTTTTCATACTAAAATCTATGACTAAGTCAGAAGACCTAAGCCCCGCCCATCCTGTACTTGTGGCAGACATTACTAATCAATCACAATTCTGTGTTCCTCTCTTAGAACGACCACTCTTGATCAATTAAAATTGGTCCATGAGGGAACCTCTATTTGCGGTCATTGTCTAAGGAAAAGCAGGGATAGGGGAACCTAAAATAACAGTTTCTGATGCTGGGGACGTGTTTTCTTCATTTGTGACTCTTAGCACAATTAAATCAATGTCCTTAGAATCTGGCCTTGCAGGTACCTGACACTTATTAAGTGTCCCTGAAAGGAGTCCAGAAAATGGTTCTCTGTCTCTTTTGATTTAATGCTTGCTCCCATGGGGGGAGGTGGGAGCAGGGGCACTTTAGAGTCACAGAAACATCTGCTTCTTGCAGCCAAAGAAACGGAGGCAGGAGAAGTTATAAAGCACCCCAGAGTCAGACAGCCAATGAGTCACCCATCTAGTCAGACTGAAATTCAGGTGTCTGGACTCCTCAGTTCCTCTCCAGTAGAGAAGAGTTCCCTGTGGAAACAGCCCGCCAGGCCCCCAAAGAAGTCCAGTAGTTTTGCTGGCATGATTGTGACCCAGCAGGTGGCCTGTGGGTGTCCCTTTAGGACCCTCCTGTTTCTTGCTTCTTACAGGACAAGTTAGAGTGCAGGGACCATTAGACTCAGGGGACCCCCAAGCAGGAGAGCGCTTCTTCTAATTGGGATGCACGGGGAAGTGCCTCCTGCATCCTCATCTCTAAGATGCTCCCTTTCTGGGGCTGAGGAACCGGCCCCCCCCGCACTCCCCCCCGCCCCCGCCCCGCCACAGCCCTGCTGTGTTTTGTTTAAAAGGAGTACAAGTCTGTTGGGGGCTTTTGCATGCTCACACTTTCAAGAGAGACAAGGGGGACTGTGCTCTCCCTCTGCTCCAGCAGGCTGGTATGGATCCTGGTGGTAAAATGTCCAGAGCTGGACTCTGAGCGTGGCAGGGGACATGGACTATCCTGGGGTAGGGGGCACTCAGAAGAAGTTCATCTTCGAAAGCCCTGGGTGTCATGGCATCAGAGGGAGACGTTTGCAGATGTGTACTGAGCAAGGCGTGCTGGGCCCCCGCCCAGTGCTGTCGCTCCTGGCTGAGTACCTCGGGCCTGCTGACCTACCTGGCAGTCTGTAGGATGGGTGCCTTTGGGGTACAGGGGGGGGCAGCGACTTTGTGTCTGACTAGTTTCCTCCTGTACTTGTCCCCTGAATGCCTTGGACAAGTGAGAGGAAATGCGGACATTCTCATCCCGCTAAGCCCACTCAGAGTCGCGTTGTCTTGGGTGCCCAATGCAGTTGTCATCTGTAGCCCCCCCAGAGGTGACCTCAAAAAGAGAAGATGGTGTTTGATGCCTGGAGTCACCCCAGCTTTGCATGGCTGAGAGAGACAGCCAGGGTACATGCAGCACAGCCCTGGGAGACGGTTCTGTCACAGAGAAGGGATTCCTGAGCCATGGTGACTTACGGCCAGGGCTCACAGCCAGCTGTTGGCTGCTTCAGTCTGAGAATCACTCCAGTGCAGTCCAGGGCCGTGTGGAGTAGGTCTGGCTCCTGATTTCATCCACTCGTGCGTCATGGCCTCCTGAGATGGCTTGTAGGTCTTCTGTTCAGGACATCTGGCTCTGAGGCTTCTCTGTTAGTGTAAGAGCAGGAGACAGAAGGGAATGCCAGAGTGTGTGTGTCTGGCCTTAAGGACATTAGCCCCTCCTCGCCTGGTCTTCGGAGGTGAGGCACAGTCCTGGGAATCTGTCAGGGGCAGAAGGCAGGCCATCCTGTGACCTGACACCCGGTAGCTCTGCTAGTTTCTAGGCAATGTCCAAATGGACGATCTTCTGGCTCAGGAGCTTATGAAACACATGTATGACCGCATCACAGCTAGCCTGGCCCTTTAAGATGACTGTGGGCCAGTGTGGGTGCTGGTGGGAACTGATTGCTAACCCTTATGAAGGAAGAAGGTAAGACATAGGGGACTCATGGCATTCCTTACAGAGGACTTTGAGGCTGATTCAGCCCCGGGACAGGGAGGCTAGCCCTGTATCTTCAGAGACAGCCGTGTTCTATGGGAAGTCCTCTTCTGGGCAGAAAAGAAGCTTCCTGGGCTGCTGGCTGTGACATGTGACCGTGTTAGAGCTTGTGGGGTGGAAGAGCAGGCTTTGGTCTTAGGTTTCATTGTTTCTGTTCTTAAAATGGCTTAGTGAATCTCCCTGGTTCTGTTACATTTTTACAGTGGCTCCGCCGACCATCCCCTTTCCCCTTACTGTTACAGTGTGGCTAAGCATTCTGGGTTCATCAAACCCCGGCCTGGACCTGCAGCTTCTCCAGGCTTCCCCAGGTTCCCAGGTGCTCCAAGGACATACCTTGTCTCCCACCCAAGCCCTATCTTCATGCCCGGTTGACTTTGGCTGGCTTTACCTCGTCAGGGTCAGTGTTTCTCCCCCCCCCCACATTTCGTCTTCACTCTTGCTGTGTTGTGGGTGTGAGGCACGGGCCCCACCACAGATCCAGTCTCCTGCTTTCCCAGCAATGATTTTCTGGATTTCCTCTCTGAGGAAAGCGCTAGCCTGTTGGAAAAGATGAGGCCGATGCTGTGTTGTGCAATAAAACATAAAGAAGCCTCTTTCCCGAGGTGCCAGGACTGCGGAGCCCTTCACTAAAGTCTCCCTGTGAAACGGGAGTCATTGTTACATTACCTTCCTTTACTAACAAGGCAAGTGCAGCTCAGAGACCTTAGCTATTTTTTCCCAGGTCACACAGATGATTGCCCCAGCTGTGCATCCAACTCAAGGCTGGCTTGTTGTTTGGTTTGTTTTTTGAAAGGATCTCACTATCTAGCTCTGGCTGGCTTGGAACTCACTCTGTAGACCTCTAGGAATAGCCTCAAACTCACAAAGATTCTCCTGCCTGCGCTCTGCCTCTGCTCTGCCTGCGCTCTGCCTCTGGCCTCTGCCTTCTGTTTTTTTTCTCCTTTGTAGAGCAGAGCCAGCTTTAGAACATGGGCGTCCCCAGTGTTCTTATTATTCAGGGTCAACCTGTGACCTGAGCCTGGACACCCCTCCCAATTAATAAAAGATTCATCTCCATCAGCTGTAATTTGAGAACCTCCCATTCTGATCTTGTAACTCAGGACCTGTAAAGTTAATCTGCTGGGAGTGTCTAACAGATGCTATGATCTGGCTATGAGAAGAAGGAATTTGCCGCAGAGCCTCCCCACGCCACACAGCGAGTATTGCCACACAGTGACCACGCCTTGGAGATGAGCGTTCAGGGACTGAGCTAGTTGTGTCCCATGGAAAGCAGAGAGCATCCTGGCTCTTCCTGTGTCTACTCAGACCTGTGACGGGGTCTGGCCATGTGGCTCAGACTGGCCTCTGAGAACTGGGATGACGTTTTGTTCTTGAATGAAAATTATTTCTGAGAGGAAGTGAGAGGGTGGGCCAGGACGTGGCTAACTTTATACTTTCTTGCTCCACAGTGGGGCAGTGGGAACTCCCTTGTTGTGATGAGTAAAGCTGCATGCTTGTAATTCTAGCACCCGGGAGGTGGAGGCAAGAGAGCTACAGAGTAAGTTCAAGGCTAGCCTGGGCTACCTAGAACTTGTGAGAGAGAGAGACAGAGAGACAGAGAGAAAGACAGAGACACACAGACAGACCAGACCAGACCAGACCAGAATAGAGAGGAAGACCTGAGTTTAACTTCCAGAACCCATGTAAAAAGCCAGGTGTGCTGGTGCCTGCTGGCCTTGAACTGATTCTGCTGCCTCAGCCTCCCTCGGGCAGGGGTTCTGGGCACGCACTTCCATGCTGCTGTGCTGGACACGACACTGTGATAGAATCCAGGGCCTTGCATATGTTCAACAAGCTTCATCTATGACAGCCACACTCTAGCTCCGCTGTGGCCTTGCTGGACACAATGTCCCGTGTTCTTCAACTATGTCAAAGGCAGAAAAGGAGGGAATGAGTGTTTATGGGTGGCATGTAGTGACAAGCTGGCTGGCAGACAGTTCTGCTTTCTGGGTAATGTCAGCCATCTGGGCTGTGGCCGAGACCCAGGCAGGAGGCCTTCAGTGGCCCCTGTCCAGGCACAGCTGTCCCAGAGGGCGCACATGAATTCCTTTCCTAGTACCCATTTCCTTTTATTTGGGGAGGGGGGTGGTTTTGACAGCTGGCTGTTTGCTGTGTTTTTCCTGGGCACTACTGGAATCTGTAGGCAAAGCAGGAGAAAATAGCTATCAACAACCCAGAGATGCTTTTAAAAAGATATCCAAAGTGGGAAGACATTCAGTACGGGGCCCAGTGATAAAGGTTTTAGGGATCCTGTGACATCACCAGGTCACCACTTTATTTATATATATATATATAATTTTATTTATTATAAGATAAAAAGTATATAAATAATATATAAAATATATTTATTATATATAATAAATATATATATGACCCAATTAAGAAAGTTTCAAATGCTCTGTGAGAGCAGGACCGTTGGTGTTCCATTTGTGAGGGTTTTTTTAAATGTATATGTGCATTTTTAAAAGGCCATATACTCAGAGATGCCCACAGAGGGACTCAGGTCCCCGATGCTGCAGTCCAGGCAGCTGTGGGCCATCTGACAGGAGTGTTGGGAACTGAACTCCAGGCCTCTGGAACGGCAGCAAGTGCTGTTAGCTGCTCACCGTCTCTAGCCCCTGTGCTACATTTTAATAAACGCTATCCAGAATGCTTAAACCAGAGGATGGTGTGTCCGCAAAATAACGTAGTTGACAGAAAGATCTCCATTTTGTATTTTCTCCTTTGTCATTGAGATTAAGTGCTTTTTTTTTTTTTTGGTTTTTGGTTTTTGGCTTTTTAGAGACAGGGTTTCTCTGTGTAGCCCTGGCTGTCCTGGAACTCACTCTGTAGACCAGGCTGGCCTCGAACTCAGAAATCCGCCTGCCTCTGCCTCCCAAGTGCTGGGATTAAAGGCGTGCACCACCACCACCCGGCTGATTAAGCGCCTTTTAATTTCATCTGTGAATTACTCACTCTAAAAGCCTTTTCTTCTTATCATTCTGCAAATGCTCTTTATATATGCATATGCTGGCCTGTGTTTATTTTTCTCTGCTTTCTACCCCACTTGGTTGATGGCCTCTTACAAGAAGTTCTTGGGTTTTATAACTAGACTTATTGACCTTTCTTATGTCTTCTGGGTTGAGAAAAAAAAAAAAAAAAAAAAGCCCTTACTAGGCATAAAAGCCCTTCATCGGTGTTCAAAAAACCCAGAGCTTTCCTGTCTGCAGCCTGCCTGTTGGGGCTGGTTATGATGACAGGAGGCGGTGGCACTGTGGGCCTTCCTGTTTTTAAAGGCAGCTCCCTTCCTTCTGGGGGGTTACAGGACAAACTAGAAAAGCATCCCAGCGCCCTCGCTCCCTCCAGGCCTCGGGCAGGTTGAGGACATGGTTCAAGAAGGCAGAACGAGTTTGGGAGAGAACTGCAGAACTAGTCAAACAAGAAAGGTGTTTGCTACATTCTGGGGGAGCGGGTAGGCTGGTACGCTGTTGGGAACAGGTCACCCTCTGTCCTGGGTGGGGGCCAACACGGGTTTAACTATTAGAAAGGCCACACTCTGGGGTACGCGCTGCAGCACTGTTGAGTTCACACCAACAGATAACGTTCTAGAAAGCTAAAGTGGGCTCCCGAGCCTCCCGTACATGGAGTTCTCCTGGTGAAGCACCTCTGGGCTGTAGGAATGGCTCACCCTCGGGGTTCTTAAGTCATTTGTCAAAGTCGTTTGAGAGTCACATTTCACATCCAGAGCCAGCTGGCTCTGAGGTTGTCAGTTTCCTTACTAACCACAGGTGCCACAGGCCCGCTGGGCTTCCAGTATGCTGTCTTCGGGCTTGCCTGCCCACCCTTCTGGGGTCACTAACCTGCCACTGCCATCTCTTCTTTTGGGGTAGGGTTTCACAAGCCAACTCAAGCTGTCTGGAATGATCCTCTTACATCACCACACCAGACCCGCTGCTCTCCTTCAAGTCCCTCACGGAGCCTGCCGTCCCTGCCTCACCATCTGCCCCCACCCGCCCGGCCCTTCCCCCACAGCAGAATGGGTGTCCTGGCCTGGGCAGCAGCCACCAGACACACACAATGAGGGCTGCTGTGGGGCCAGTGCCAGCTGACCACATGGCTTTGTGACCCTCGCTGAGCGCTGTCAGGAGAATGGGGAACAATAACCCTTTCTCCTGCCCCCAGGGCGGATGCTCTCAGCTCCGTACCACGACTTTCCCGTAAGTGAAGGGCAGAGTCCCACATTCGCCTGCAGCTGCCTAGCCTGCAGCTAGCCACCTGCCTGCACTCTGCCATCAGTCCTGGCTTCCCGAATCTCGCTTTGAAGGCTGTGGTTGATAATCTCTGTGAACGGCACGTCTCCCCTTATAGCAGCCCTGCCCCACACAGGACCCAGGAGTCTCATTTTACAGGGAGAGAAACTGAAGGCCAAGTTCCTTCACAGACGCTGACGTCTTGGGTGGGCGGGTGGGTGGGTGCTTAAAACTAGCATTTGGGGCCCATCGGATCCATGCTGAAGAGTGTAGGCAGGGAAAGGGAAACGTAGCCATTGGCGAAGTGTCTGCTGTGTCACAAGGCTGAGCTTGGAAGCCTGATACCCAAGTGGGCAAAACCAAACACGGGCTGTGTCTACGGGGTAGAGAGAGCGGTGTGGAGACAGTAGCATCCCAGGAGCTTGATGCCTGTCCAGTCAGTGAGTGCTGTGTTCACTGAAAGACCTGAGGAGAGAGATTAGGAAAGACACCGCTGTTGGCCTCTGACCTCACACCCACATGCACAAAAGTGTGAGAGAAGAGCCAACCAGGGAGACCAGCTTCCTGCAGTCCGCTCACCCATGGAGACGGTTCAATATTACCAGGAGCCTGCTGGGACTCTTAGGGCTTACAGCTCCCTCCAAGGGGCAGCAGCTTAGGCTCCATGAGGGACTTGAGTGGGCTAGATGTGGGCACACACCTGCCTTCCCACCATTTGGAGGCAGAGGCAAGAGGACCGTGCACCCCACAGAGACTCAGAGAGACATGCTGGGTCATGGGCCTCAGTCTAGAAGTAGGACACCATGGAATACCTGAAGTCCGTTTGCCGGTGTTTGCCCCACCCTGGGCACCAGCTAAGTACATCTTTAGTGTTTTTCTTGTAAATTATTTTTGCGTTTATTTGTATGAGCACGCATGCGTGAGCCATGGCACCCAAGTCAGAAGTTAAAGTCAGTTGTTACTCGTGAGAATCTGGTCCTTCCTTCTACCATGTGTCCTCCAGGGACTGAAGTCAGGTCACCAGGCTTGGCACTGGGATCATAGTAGCCAACTCTCAGGCCCTTAATTTAACGTCTTTGGTTCAAGGGTCACACCAAGAACCTCACGTGTGCTAGGCAGGCCTCCGCCCCACCCCAAGCTCAGAAGCATCATGGCGTCTTGTTTTCTTTCAAGAGGTTCTGCTTTGTAGCCCAGGCTGGCCTCAAACCCTCAGTGGTCCTGCCTCCACCTCCTAAGTGTGGGCAATACAGGTGTGTGCCCCACACATGGCCGGCGCGCCTTACATCCTGATTTCTGACTCCTGTGCCAACCTTGCTAAACGCTCAGCTGACACAGGAGGAAACAGGCGTGCGATCAGGGAGGCCTGCCCCACTGAGGAATGTTGGGCCAGCCTCACTAGCACCTGCCTGGTTCCTCATCTGTCATCCCACTGTGTCAGGGGTGTGTCATCAAAGGTGGCTTCACCACACACCTCTTCATATCTGCAGTGAAAGAATATTCCAGATGGCCGGCCAAGTGTGCTGGTCACCTTCACTGGAGTTTACCTGCAGAAGTTCTTCCTCGGGGCCATTTGTAAAGTCCTTAAGACAAGGCCCTGGTCTTCTTCCTGGGCAGAGGCATCTTCCTTCTGTGGGCCTCGAACCACTTCTGACCTGCTGTGGTGTCTTTGTGTCCTTGACCCTGAGTCACTTAGCAAGCCCACTTCCCAGGAGGGAGAGGCTAAGGGTGGGAGGCTCACAATCGCTTTGCTCAGGCCCCCAGAGTGAGGCCCACACCGGAGTGTGACTCTGCAGGCCTGCACCTCTCCTCAGCAAGCAGCTTTGGTGGGTGCGATATTCTGGCTGTGGTGATGGCCTGCCAAGAGGATCAAAGTCGGGGAAAGAGGCAGGAACATGCCTCAGGTGCCAAGCACGGGACGGTCAGGTGCTGGTATGCACGTCATCTGCTCGATGGGACCACTGCTCCGTACAGAGCCCCGTTTTACTGGGACCTGCCAAGCAGGTTCCCACCTCCACACGGGAACACTGGAGCTCCAGGGTGAACAGAGTGTGTGATCACCCGTCACACGCCTGTGATGGGTCCTGTTGTCGCGTTCACAGGGTGGGAAACCTGAACTCATATGGAGACCAGTGCATGGGCCTACCCTGCCAGAAAGCCCAAGGTCATGCGTGGGTGCCAGCTGCAGGGTGCCGGTGGGGTATTTCCACCGTGGCAGAGAGATCTCCTGGGTGGTGCTGTGCTGGGGAAAAGCAACTCCACCAGCCCTCAGAGGCTCTGACCAGTTCTAGAGTGACAATCCGCCGTCATCCAGACCCCAGAACTCCCTGAATTCATGTGGCCACAGAACCTTCCAAACACCTACAAATGGTTCTTCACACACAGGTGAAGGTCCTCCACAGCCTGTGGTACCCCGAATGCCACCTTGGTTAGGAATCTAAATCTCTCTTCTCATTCTATTCCCAGATTGCCTTGGGTCCCGGTGTTCACGCCCATCAAGGCAGACATAAGCGGTAACATCACCGTAAGTACCCAACGGGGCATCTAAACCATCTCTGCCCAGTTCCCAGCCTGAGGACGGGGCACAGGGCAGGAGGCAGTGGAGTCCTAGCCCTCTCAGGCCCCATTGCAAGCATGCAGTCCAGGGTCGGCCTGACGCTCTGTCACCTGCCTCCGCCAAATAAGAACTCAAGAGATAGAGAAGGTCTGGTGGGGTGGCTCAGTGGTTAAGAACACTGGCTGCTCTCTCTCAAAGGTCCTGAGTTCAATTCCCAGCAACACATGGTGGGTCACGGCCATCTATAAAGGGGTCTTTTGGCATATAGGTGTACATGCAGACAGAGTGCTCAGACATTTAAAAAGACAGAGAGAGAGAACGAGATGGGATAATGGTTTAAGTCTTAGAAAATGTAGACCTGAGTTAGGACAACAAACCCACGTAAAAAAACAGGGCTAGGTGGTGCTGGGGAAGTGGGAGAGGTGGATCCTTGATGGTCATCCGACAGCCAATGAGAGAAGCTTAAAATATAAAGATGGAGGGCTGGCAAGATGGCTCAGTGGTCAAGGATGCTTGCTGCTCTTTCAGAAGCCTGGGGTTCGGTTCCCAGCACCCATACCACCCAGCTCTCATTGGCACATGACTACTACCCATGACCTTTGACATGCTACGTCACTACCCGGAGGCTCTGTGTCCTAATCCATGGATTGGGCATTGAGAGTGGTGACAGGGACCTGGGTGGTGCCAGTACCTAGGATACTGTACACATAGGATGGGACACTCTGCCCAGTGTCTGCCCGGCAGGCCGTGATCTGGGAACCTCTCTGCTCCGTTCTAGAAAATCAAAGCCGTATATGACACCGACCCAGCCAAGTTCAAGACCCTGCAGAACATCCTGGAGGTGGAGAAGGGGATGTATGGGGCGGAGTGGCCCAAAGTGGGGGCCACCCTGGCACTGCTATGGCTGAAAAGGTGAGGGACTTGGGGGCGTGGTTGGGCAGGGTGTGCTAACACTGTCATGTGGTGATTCGACAAACTTCCCTGAGGTGAGCTTCCTGCTGGCACTTCCTTGTGCTAGCCCCAGAGCTGGCAGAGGAAGGGCCTGCTCCAGTCTTAGGCTCCCGCTCCGTTCTTTACGCCCCTGACAGTTTCATAGAATGTGAGTCAGATGTGGCATCTCCTTGTCTCATGGAGGAGCCCACAGGGGCATCTGGAGGCCAAGTCACAATCTGGGTTGTCTGAGCAGAGTGGTGCAGGCTGGGTACTGCAGAGGTTGCTGTGTTGTACACAGGTGAATTTATGTATTATGAGTCAGTCAGTCTGTCTGTCTGTCTGTCTGTCTCTCTCTCCCTTTCTTGTTTTTTTGTTTTGTTTTGTTTTTTTTGAGGCAGAGTTTCTCTGTGTAGCCCTGGCTGTCCTTAAACTCGCTTCATAGACCAGGCTGGCCTCAAACTTAAAGAGATCAGCCTGCCTCTGCCTCCTGAGTGTTGGGATTAAAGGCGTGCGCCACCACACTTGACTTTTGTGAGCCTCTTGACAGAAATACTGTAGGAGTTCTAGTGAGTTTGCATAGATAGGTGTGTCCCTGCTTTGAATCTTTTCAGTGGTCTACTAGCTCCAGGATTCTCTAGCTGTGTGATACCAACCACCATGGAGAAGCCAGGGACCCCTGCCCTAGCCCCACAGTGCTTCTCACACTTGACATCTCAGGCTCTGGGCCAGGACCCAGGAGGACAGGGCAGCTCGGCATCTGAAGCCCACTTCTCAGCCCCCAACTCATGCTTGTCTCTGGTGAACTGGACCAGGGGAAGTTGGCTTCCCAGAGGGCGGGGCTGTGCGGACATCAGAGTAGGGTTGTTTAGGAGATGTCCCACACACACTGCCTGACTTTGTCATGTGGCCTTGAAGGCCTGGGCTACGGGACACCCCCAGTTCACTTATCCAGCAGTAGCAGGCAGGAGAGCTGCTCTGCGAATCTGAGTGACATGTGGGCTGTGGGTGAGCAGGAAGGTGGTGTTGACTCTGGAGTGTGAGCAGCCATTGTCACGTGGAGAAGCCTCTAGCTAAGACAAGCCAGGGTGCAGCTCTGCTCCAGAAGCGCTCCCAGCCCCTTGCAGGAAGAGAGCAGAGACATTTGTTTGGGTTCCAGTCGGATTGTGACGGGCAGGGAAGGCAGGAGACTGGGGAGAGGCTGAAAGGGCAGTTGGCTGATGGCACCCGGTTTGGCCCCATGTGTTTGAAGGGCGTAGGACGAGGCCCTGTGTGCATGGCACTTTGGTGGCCCTGGCGGAATGTTCCAAATGGAGAGAAGGCTCCTGTTAGCCCAGAGTCTCTGAGGGCCCAGCCCTCCCTTGGTCACTTTCACTGCGAGCGAGCGAGGCAAGACGTCTTAGCAACAGACTCCTGTGGAAGAAGCTACTCACTTCATGGCTCACAGGAAACCGGAAGTCACTAGAGACTCACTTTCTCCAGCTAGGCCCCGCCTCCCACAGCGACATCCAAACCTTCCACACAGGAGCCTCTCGGCTCCTTTCCTGTTGTCTTAGCTGCACCACAGGGCTGGCAGTGGTCCTGTTTCCAATTCAGGTCTCCTGCTGTGTGCCGTGAAGCCCAGGCAGGGGTCACGACAGTCAGGCAGCACAGTGGACAGATTCAGAAAGGTCCTGCAGAGGTGAACAGCCAGGACGGGCAGTGTGCCTGACGTCTCTCTGGCCATCGGACCTTCCAGGGGCCACTCTGGCTTCATCCTTTGAGCCCCGAGAGGCCGTGAAGACCCAGAATAGGCCCTGCTTAGAGGCACGCTGCCACAGACCCGAGTGGAGCTGGGTCATCCCATCGCTTAGGGGCCTAGGTTGCCTAAGGAGGGTACTCTCCTGTACACCAACTGCAATGGACCATGGTCCTAAATGTCTGTCCCCCTTGGCCGCAGGGGCCTGCGCTTCATCCAGGTGTTCCTGCAGAGCATCTGCGATGGTGAAAGAGATGAGAATCACCCAACCTCATCCGAGTGAACGCCAACAAGGCCTATGAGATGGCCCTAAAGAAGTACCACGGCTGGCTGGTGCAGAAAATATTCAAGGTGAGCGCCACGGTCAGGACAGGAGGACTTAGGTTCCCTCCACTGCCCTCCTTACCCCAGGAAGCCCGGGCTCTGAAGGAAGGGTCCCAAAGCAGGCTGGGTCATGGGACAGGAAGTATGGTGGCCCCCTCTGGGCCTCCTACCTGTGCATGTCAAGGGCAAGGGTCATCTTGAGCATCCCAGTATTCCTGCAGTGTCTTCCTTCCAAAGCCCTTTGTCCGAGGACCGCCCCCGCGGGTGTACCGACTAGAGGGCGCTGTTTCACACTCCGCCATCTGAGGATCTCAAAGTCCTAAGATTCAGCAGTGGGCCTGGGCCTGGCTGGCGGCTACACCTCTCCCAGAATGTTCGTAGAGCACAGGTTATCTTTGCCAGCCTGGGCAACATAGTCAGATCCCATGTCAGAAAGAAGCAGTGAGCGCCTGGGAGCCTGCCTCTCTGAGTTCTCAGTGGCCTTACGGCTTGCACGAGTTGGAAGCCAGCCCTACCCTGGGGTTCTGTGCCCTGTGTAGTCATGTGGCTCAGGTTGGGGTCCCAGAATCACTTACTCCCATGGATCATAAGCAGCCGGTGTGTTTACTCAGCTGTGGCCTTTTCCTCGTTGGCTTAGGGTCTGTGAGTTTCTGGTTCCTGCCCTCTGAAGAATTGAAGCACTTCCACTCAATTTGTAGCCAGGACTCACCTTTAAGGACAGACAGATGTGTGCCTGAGTTGTGAGTGTGTCCACCTCACCTTCCCAACCGTTTTTGTTGTTACGGGTTTTGTGTTTTTGAGACGTGGTCTCACTGCGTAGCCCTGGCTGACCGGAACTCACTTTGTAAACCAGGCTGACCTGAACTCACAGAGATCCCCTGGCTCTGCCTCCCTGTGCTGGGACTGAAGGCGTGCGCCACCTTGCCTGGCTACACCTCCCTAATCTTAACACAAGCAATCAAATTGGTTATAGCTAAGTAAATTACTCAGGGCCATGCTGTGGTCTGCACTCAGGTCTGCCTGTATGTACCCCAGGCTAGTGTCCTGCTGCCCCTCACAGCGGAGGGGAGACAGACACACTTCCCTTTTTCTCTCAACAACATGAGCAGAGAGACTTGCCCAGCACTGGTCAGGGGCGGCCCTTTGCCCAGTGTGTGAGCTTGGTCCCTGCCCACTAACGCTGTGCCTTCCTCGCCTCCTGCCCCTCAAGGCCGCACTGTACGCAGCACCATACAAGTCCGACTTCCTGAAGGCGCTCTCCAAGGGGCAGAACGTGACGGAGGAGGAGTGCCTGGAGAAGGTCCGTCTCTTCCTGGTCAACTACACGGCCACCATCGACGCCATCTATGACATGTACACCAAGATGAACGCGGAGCTTGACTACACGGTGTAGGCGCCGGGACACACAGCCCCACGCGGGCACAAAACTCCATCACTGTGAATCAAGCTGGGATCCCCAGCTCAGTGCCCAGTCGGCCAGCCTGGGTGTGCAGGGGGCCGCCTTAGCTTGTTAGAGGTCTTTTGTTTTCTTGGTTTTTGTTGTCTTGGCCTATTCTAACGGAGCAATAAACACCTTCCACTCACTCCTGCTTTGCCAGCAGCTCAGGCTGAGCCTTCCAGTGTGGTTTAAACCAATTAACATTGCTAACATGAATTCCTAGGGTTTTGTCTTTTCCTCCCCTACCTAGCTCAGGAGGAACCCAGCTCAGGGGAGACATACACCTCACCCAGGAAAGAGGCCTGCTCCATCTAGCCCAAGGGTGTCTTGGTTGTTTGAAGGACAATGGAATCTGATTGGAAGTTCAGCAGGGGTCACACAGGGCCCGCACGGCTGGCATAACCAGCCCTGTTCTCTCTTTCTCTTTTTTCTCTCCCTCTGTCTTTTGTCAGACAGGTTTCTGTTTTTTGTTTTTTTTTCCTGAAATGTACCAGCAAGCCTTTTCAAACGACTGACTAGGCACACACAGATGACCATATGTGACTGTGTTTGCATTCTTCTGCATAATGACTGACTTCAGGGTTGGCTCTTCCAACCTCAGAAACTTCCTGTCCTGGGAGCCCTCCAGCTGCGGAGACCCAAGAAACTGCCCTGCTGCCTTAACCGTCCGTCCTTCGGAGCTAAAAGAGCTATATTTTTTCAAGTATGGGGTAAACACACCCCGAAAGAATTGATGTATGTTTAAAAAAAAAAAAAAAAAAACCCAATGAGGAACAATTGGTGATTTTTATGCAGAAACTAAATAATCCTTAATAAATAAATCTATATTTTGAAATCACACCTGCATGTGTCTGTGGCTCTTGATTCTTCTAGTGCTTTCTGTATCAGAGGTTACAACTTGGGGCCATGAGAGTTAACCTGGGAAAAGGATACCTCAACTGAGGAATTGTCTCCTCCCGCACGTCTGTGGCGCAGGTTCTTGACTGCTAACTGATGCAGAAGCACCCACCTGGGTGCTGCCATCCTCGGACAGGAGGGCCTGGGCTAACGAAAGCTAGGAGTAAGTGGTATTCCTCTGTGGTCTCTGCTTCAGTTCTATCTCAGGTTCCTGCCTTGACTTCAGTCTGGAATAGACTGGCCTGGAAGCCAAATACACACCACACACACACACACACACACACACACACGCACACACACATCCATACACCCTGCAGTTGTTTTTGGTTAGAAGTTTGGCTGGTCAGACTCAAAACATGTAACTGGTGGCCAGATAAGGAGAGGTTTCACAGAAAAAAAAAAAAAATCACGTACATACCTCCTTTGAAACACCGGAACCAGACCTGGTGGCGTGTAGCTGCAATTCCAGCACTTTAGAATCGGAGGTAGGAGGATTGTGAATTCAAGGCCAGCCTGGGCTACATAGCAAGAAACGATGGGGGGTAGAGAATCATGATTCTCCATGGGAGCTGAGAAAAACGAGAGTGCGTTCTTCATTTGCCTTTCTTTCCGCCCAGCTCTCTGACCAAAAGCTGATTCCTTTTCTGATACTAGGGTTACAAGAAGAGGGAGATGTTTTCTTTGACCTCTGGATAGTCTTAGTTGTGCAAGGTGGGTCAGTGCCCAAGGGAGACGCAGTTTGGAAGGCTAGCCTCAGACTTGGCCAAGGGATGTGTGAAGCGGTTCACTGTCTCCTACTTCAGGATGCCGCGCTCTTCTACACCCGAATTGCTTTCAGAGGTTGGGCTTCCTAGAAACAGAACACTCTGCCAATAAAAGACTTCTGTGTCTTCCTTCTAGCTCCAATGTACTGCAGTGAGGTCGGGAGGGCTCGTTCTTAGAGAGACTTGCCCAGGGCCAGCCTCCTTCACTCCGGGCACCTGCTGGGAGATTTTGAGCCCAGAGACAGGTGCCTAGCTCATCTTTGTCATTAGGGCACTGAATTCTTCGTGGGGCAGGGAGAGAAAGAGCAAATATCAGTTCACCTGGGATGTCAGAAGCCCCATTTATCAGAGGAGAAAACAGCCCTGTCCCCCAGGGGACTGTCATCTCACTCCATGCCCCCAATACTAAGTCCAGGGTCCCTGCAACCCCCAAGGAACCCCTTAGGTATCCCTCAAGTAACCTCTTATGCCAAGAAACTCCAACAGCCCTGAGCTTGCTTGATCTATTTGCTTGTTGAGTCACTCACTTAAAATGCCTACTCTCAAACTTTTTCTAACGTGTAACTGACGTCAGACCAATCTCCCTCCACACTTCAGGCCTCAGTTTCCTTATCTGTAACACCGAGGTCTTACCAGGCTTATGCTTAAATGTTACCTTGGTATCTGCAAGGCAACTGCAGCGGATTTGGAGCTGCTTATCGAGTGTGTTAAAACTGCACCCCCATGTGGAGGGCGTGTGAGCTTGTGAGACTTTGGTTAACTTAAAATGGCCACCTGTAAAACCAAAAGGGTAAAATGAGGGCGTGTAAGCTTGTGAGACTTTGGTTAATGCCACATGTAAAAATACATAACCCATGATATGCACTTCCCCATCGGAAATAGCTGACTATATATGCTTGAGTGTGTTTAACCAACACATTTAGAAACTACCTCAACTAAACAATAAAATAACTGTTGTTAAAGTCTGCCCCCAAAAATGATATATAAGGTGTGCGTTTTTTGGGCAGGGGGTCGCTCTCTCTTCCCTAGTTGAGGGTGACCCTGACATGTCGGAACAATAAACCTCTTGCTGCTTGCATCAGTCTCAGTCTCCATGTCTCTGTGCACTGCGTGCCCCGGAGTTGAGACCCTCGGGTTCAATAAGCTGTGACGTATAGAGCTCCCCTCCCCCCTGTTCTGGTACCGACAGATCCTAGCTCGCCCGAAAGAACCGTGCCCGCAGTTCCCCTATATCCGGTAGGTGGCGCTGTCCGCACACCTCTTTGCAGGAGAACCAGGGCGGGGCCTCCTAGCCCCGCCTCTGCGTCCGGCAGGCGGCCACGCCCACAGTGGGCGGACACAGTCAGCTTCCGTAGTCTGATTTAAGGCTTATGAGTGTCCTGTCTCTTAACTGTTTGTCGCTGCTGCACCACCAGCACCTGACAGTTCTTCTGTCGGTCTGTCTGCACGCCTCTCTGTGCCCCAGTTTCCCCACGTGTACGCTACAGAAGCATCTTTACTTTTCAGGATTATGTAAAATACCGCGTGAAAATGCTTGACGCAAAACAAACAAACAAAAAAAAGTAAGTAAATCAATAAATAACTCGAACTCAGGCTGGAGAAGGTTCTATTCCCAGTACCCACATTGAGAGTGACAGCCGGCTGTCATTCCAGTTCCATGGGATCTTACGCCCTCTTTTGAACTCTCTGGGCACGGCAGGATACGTGGTACACACACACACACACACACACACACACACACAGAGAGAGAGAGAGAGAGAGAGAGAGAGAGAGAGAGAAAGAGACAAAACACTCATACAGTAAGATAAGTTTTTTTTTTTAAAAATTGCAAACTGTCAATGCATGGAATATGGTCAACACTACCTTTGCTGATTTTTTTTTTATTTATTGTGATTCTGACACCTGGCTGGAGCACCTGAAGGGACAACTGTAATTAACTATTCAACCTGTAATTAGCTCCCACTGTAATTAGCTATTCAACCTGTTCACTTCCTGTTTGGGTTTTTTTTGTTGTTGTTGTTGTTTTGTTTTTGTTTTTCCGAGACAGGGTTTCTCTGTGTAGCCCTGGCTGTCCTGGAACTCACTCTGTAGACCAGGCTGGCCTCGAACTCAGAAATCCGCCTGCCTCTGCCTCCCAAGTGCTGGGATTAAAGGTGTGTGCCACCACTGCCGGCTTACTTGTTCTTAACCACACAGCAGAGTTGATGCCAACACATCAGTTTAGGATGACGGTGGCCCATGCACTGGGGAGGCAGAGGCGGGTTGATCTCTGAGTCTGAGGCCAGCCTGGTCTACAAAGTGAGTTCCAGGACAGCCAGAGTTGTATAGTGAGACTATCTCAGAACAGACAGACAGACAGACAGACATCCTAGAAAGTATTCTGCAATCTGGCTGCTATTTCTCCCCTCCTCGATGTGTTATATGATTCTAGGTAAATTACTTCTTTCCCTGGGACCTCTGTTTTGTCATCTTTAAATGGGGGCGCCGGCGGGTGGTGGTGGTGTTGGTTAGATGTTTCAAAGCTCTGACTTACCAGTTCTGTTAACCTGAATGGACACCTACGCCCAGAGAGCAGTGTCTGGCTTGTCCTAGCTATGTAGAAACTTTAGTCCTCAGTCTGTGTCCTGGGAGGGGACCACACATGCAAGGGGCTCAGGGCTCAGTGCAGCCCTGAGCTCCAGAGAAGGCTGACAGTCATGACTACTTGATAACTAACCCTAGGTCACTTCTTGGTCTGTAATGATTGCCTGGAAGGAGTCCTTCAGCTCCTCTGTGAAAAACCCTGACATAGGCTCAGGGAATCCTGCAAGAAGACACAGAGGTGCCCAGACACAGACACGGAGCAGAGAGAGTCACGAGGCTCTAGGGTGAATGGCAGACTGGACAATGTCATGGGGATTATTTATGGAGTCCTGGTTTAACCTGGGAACTAATTGACTCGAAACTCCCTGAAGAGGTGTCCTGAGAGCTGAAACCTGAGCAGGTGACAGTGAGAGGCTGGTGATAGCTAGTGCAAAGGCCCTGGAGTTGGAAAGGAAGGAACGTCTGTCTTTCCTGGTAGTGCAAGGGACAAACACTAGTCTTACACACCGGGCAAATCCTACCACTTGGTTGTACTACAAGTTGGTATGTACTAGGGACAGAAAGAGGCCCATGTAGCCAGAGCCTGACGGTCCGAGGAAGATGTCACCCATTAGGTGCTGGAGTTTACCAGGAGAGCTTGACTTCTGTTCTAAGAACAGAGAGCCGTTTCAGTGAGAAGACAGTGACCAAGTTTACACGGTAAGCAGCTGTTCGCCAGGTGCTCAAGGAGGCCCCTGTTACGGACTCGGGAGAATCTGTCACAACAAGCACCTGACTCCTCCTGACTGGTATGGGCATCAGCGTCGCCTGCCTTTGTGGTTGGACCTAGAGGATGGGGGTGGGGTGTGTTCCAGGTCAGGCTCCTGGTGCGGGACTTCAGCTCAGTCACTAGAGCTAGCTCTCCTGGCAGGCAAAGTCCCAGCATCCCCTTGTCTGGATGTGGTAGCTGGCACATGCCGATTATCCCAGATGTGAGGGGGTGGGAGCTGGAGGATCAGGAGTTCAAGGTCATCCTCAGCTACACAGCCAATTCCAAGCAGAATGCCCCAGAAAACCACCATAGTTCTTGCTTTCGACACCCTCATTCACATTTCACAAACCTTCATCCACACCAGCAGCCAACCCAGGGACCCTAGTTAAGAACCCCTAAAGTCCCTCCCTCCCTGCGCCGTCTCTGAAGTGTCCCCTGGCCAGCTGCGGCTAGGCCACACCCACAGGCTACCAGGCCAGCTGCCCAGAGGCATGGCATCACACCCAGCGGCTAAGCCTTGCAAGTGGCTGTGCCCATGGTAACGGTCATTTGAGGAGACGGGCTTCCACCCCACCTGGCCTCAGGTTTCTGCCCCAGGGAGAATTCCAGAGGAGCCCGATTGAAGCTGGGTCTTTGGCAGGGCGGAGCCTCCAGTCTCTGGGAAGGAAGCCAGCTCTCTTCAGGACCAAGGTATACAAACCGTTCCATTGTCCCCGGTCTCCATGGCTTCTGGAAAGGGATGGGGGTGTGACTTCACAGGGAGCCCATCTGATCCTGGCCTCGGCTGGGTAGCTCTAGGTAGATGTCTTTGCCTCTCTGGGTATATATGCTTCCTCTCCTATATTCATGAGGAGTCCAAGAGGACGAAGGTCTACATGGTACCTGGCTCACAGCAAGTGCTACATAAATGCACATTTCCCAGACGGTGTGTGTGTGTGTGTGTGTGTGTGTGTGTGCACGCACACGCGCGCGCATATGTGAATATATACACTATGTTTACATTGCTGAACGGAAGTAATCTATAACAACATTTAAATTTAAGGAAAGCTTAAAATTTCAGTTTAAGGGGCTGGAGAGATGGCTCAGTGGTGAAGAGTACCGACTGCTCTGCCAGAGGTCCTGAGTTCAATTCCCAGCAACCACATGGTGGCTCACAACCATCAGTAATGTGATTCAATGCCCTCTTCTAGTGTGTGTCTGAAGATAGCTGCAGTGTGTACTCATATAAATAAAAAAATAAATAGATCTAAAAAAAATTTCAGTTTAAGAACGAAGCGGAGGTGTGTGACGGTCTGGTTGCTCCCCTTAAAGGGATGCCTTTAGTGAACTGGGATGCAGCTCATGGGAAGCCCTGGCTTCCATTCCCAGCACCACATAAGGCAGGCTGGGCAGTAGGTCTGCAACCCTAGCACCCGGGAGGGTCAGAAGCTCAGAAGTTCAAGGTCACCTTCGGCCTCGTTGTGAATTTGAGGCCAGCCTGAGTTAGAAACTGTCAAAAAAATAAAAAATAAAAAAATAGAAAGAAAGAGAGAGAGGGAAAGAAAGAAAAGAACTTCCTTTTGTAAATGAAATGTCTACAGTACATTTTGATGATGCCCACTGTTCGTTTAGATTTGGAGGTGACTGAGGGATACTTCTGTGGCCAAACTCTATGTCACAGACATTCTGTCCTTATTTGCTGCATTTAACATCCTTGTTTGAGGAAAACATCTCTCTGCTGGCAATTCTGGTTTAATCAGTTCTCCTAAAGTTTGTCTAGTCAGCAGGGAAGGCAGGCCAAACCCCGGGACAGCCTTCTCCCCGTTTATTTCATGGCTTCCTAATTTAATCTTTTCTTTCTTTCTTCCCTTCTTTCTGCATGTGTGTGTGTGTGTGTGACTCTGTACCACATCCATGCAGATGTCCTCAGAGGCCAGAAAAGGACATTGGATGGATCCCCTGAAACTGGAGTAACAGGCAGTTGTGAGCTGCTGTGCTGGGAACTGAACCTGGGTCCTCTTTGTAAGAGCAGCCAGCGCTCTTAACTGCTGAGTCATCTCTCCAGCCCAGTTTCCCCTTTCTGTTCAGGTCTGGCTTTGCCCATAATACAGGGAACTTCTCGAAGCCCGCAGGGACCTAGTCACTAGCCCTGGGCCCAGTGCAGGGCAGGACTGAGGGGTTCCAAGGAAGAGACTGGGATCGGGAGTGGAGAGAGACACAGGGTGGAGAAGTGTGGGGAGGAGGGAAGAAACCTTGTTAGCAACATTTCCTGTCATCATCTGTAAAATAGGGACACTAAAGCCAACTCACAGGGTCACAGAACTGCATACGGTCCTGGAAAACCTTGAAATTGGTCAGGTCGGGGCAGTGTGGCTTCATCCTGAGATTCTCTCATGGAATAATGGTATGTTTTCCAAGGACACACACCAGAACTGCCATGATGCACTACAGCACTCTACTGCCCAACTTAATCCGTGTGGGCACCCTCTGAGGTATTCCTACCAAAGCAACTTTGTCTGATGACACCTTTCTCAATCCTATAGCCCACCACTGAGCATGACTGTCTTTACTGAGCAGTTATAGAACACACAGGCACTACCCAAGTGTCATGGGTGCTGTTATATTCAGTCCCACCAATCCACCGAGCCTGACATATGTGGGAGTCGGAAGACAACTTGCATGGGTTGGGTCTCTTTCTACTGTGTGGATCTGCGGGATTGGGCTCAGGTTGTCAGGCTCAGTGGCAAAACACCTTTGCCCACTGTTGTATGACAAAAACTTTTCGTGGGGAGGCCTGACACTTTTCCCAGGCAGGGATCCCAGGACCCACCAAAGTCCAACTTGGTGAACCAATGACTTCGATTGGAGTTACTTACAAGAGCTGTTTCAAAGACATCTACATCACCAAAGCCCACCCCAACATGGGTGACAGCTCACACTACACAGCCTGCAGGCAGCTCGGGTGGTTTCTGCTTCTGCCAGACAGCTGGTCCATCTCCTTCTTTGCAGTTCAGTTTCTCTGAGTTGTCTTTGCAGCTTGGCTAGGCTTACTTTGGCAGGGAGGAGCCTAGTGAATCTTTTCAGCTTCAGGAACTTCCTGAAGCTATTTGAGTTGTTTACCTTCCTGACTAAGGAGCATCCCTGCAGCATGAAACGTTCCAATCTCAGAGAAAACTGTTACATGACACCCACTGAGTCATCTCAAGGGCCATCTTCGCTTTCTGAGGTTCAGCTTTATGGAAAGATGAATTGGTGGTGTTGCTTGCTGCTGCCCCCTTGAACAGATGCACCCGCCTGATTTCATCGGTTTAGCATCTGGGTTACTTTTGACACTGCTCTGAACACTCTCTAGTGTTTTTACCAGACACAAGCTTTCGGTTCCCTCAGCGGTGTCCCTTGGAAAGGGAATTGCTGTGTCATGTGTCACTGTGTTCTTAACATTTGAGGAACTGGCTGCTAGTTTTCCACATGATCTGGATATCCAAAGCCTCGCTTGGCAGCCCTCCCTGTAGAGACCGTGTTCCTGCTGGCTGTGCTCTGCCTCTGGGTCTTCTTCGACCTGAGTTCAAATCTTCCCAGTGGTGGCATCTTCCATAAGTGGCCTCTCGGCTCTGGAGATGAGTCAGAGCTTCACTGTGACAGCTGTCACGTGAGGGGCAATTTTCTTGTTCTGTAACCTGGATCTCTGTAGCATGTGACATACACGAGGCACCCCATCAGCACAGGACACAGGCCCTCTGCTGTTGTCCAGGAGCCCCCGTAGGAGGAGAGGTCAGTCCCATCCAGGAGCTGTGTGGGATTCAGGACTGACACCTCCCCCTGAGGCCCTAAGGGACTCCATGACACTAATGGCTTCTATGTGTTTCTTCCTTCCCAGCAGAAGGTGTCGCTGCCTGCTTCAACAGCCTCTTGGCTTTCAAGGTAGGGGCAGGAAGGTCACCAATCTAACAGGGGTCCCGAGGTATTCAGTGGCCCCAGCTTGTATTTGCTGGGTACCTCACCACACTGTTCTCTCTGCTCCCCTTCTGCCTCGGAAGATCTTGATGCTACAAACGAACCTTGTTCTCCTGAGTTTCTATTTCCCATGCTTAAGTATACCCCGTGTTTACCAAGGTCACCATTTTTAAAAATGGTTGTACGGATGTATTTGAGTGCTGTATCTGCATGTACACCATCGTGCCAACAGAGGGCGCCAGATCCCGTTCCAGATGGTTGTGAGCCACCATGTGGTTGCTGGGAATTGAACTCAGGACCTCTGGAAGAGCAGCCAGTGCTCTTAACCACTGAGCCATCTCTCCAGCCTCAGGCTTACCACTTTGAATGTATATGTGGGTATGAGTGTGTGTGTGTGTGTGTGTGTGTGTGTGTATGTGTGTGTGTGTGTGTGTGTGTATCTGTGCCTATGCGTGTCTTGCTGGGATGGGACACAAAGACTCCCCCACACTAGGCAAGCCCTCTACCCCAGCCTGTCTTGCTTCTAAGAACACAGATCAGTGGCATCGATGATATTCAGACTGTGCAGCCGCCACCCCGTCCCACCGCCTCTATTTTCTGCCTCTTCTGAAGCTAAAACTCTACCCAATGAACAAGAACTTCACAGACCCAGGCTCTACAAACCCAGGCTCCATCCATCAGGCTCTTGGTATGTAGCCCAGGCTGGCCTCAGCCATCCCAGGGCTGCGATTGCACACTTCGTTCAGGCAGCCCTGTGTGTGGGGGTTGTGGAAGCCAGAGGTGGACTTCAGGAGTTTCTCAGGGCCGTCCATCTTGTTTTAAGGCAGGGTCTCTCACTAGCCAGGAGCTCACCAAGTAGACTAGGCTAGCTGGCTAGTGAGCCCCAGGGATCTTCCTGATTCTACTTCCTCAGGACTGAGATCGTGATTGTGTGGAACCACATCCGGGATTTTTGTTTGTTTGTTTGTTTGTTTGTTTTTCCAGACAGGATTTCTCTGTGTGGCCCTGGCTGTCCTGGAACTCACTCTGTAGACCAGGCTGGCCTCGAACTCAGAAATCCGCCTGCCTCTGCCTCCCAAGTGCTGGGATTAAAGGCGTGCGCCACCACCACCCGGCTCACATCGTGGATTTAAAAAAAAATCCTGCAGGCACTTTACCAAACTGAGCCATCTCCCAGGCCAGGCCTCTCAACCTGAGCTTGTAAAAGCATCCGCCAAGTACCAGGTGTTGGCCCTGAAGACTAGATTCAGAGTCCTCTTGATGAAGAACCTGGAGCACCCGTGTTGGGGTTCTTACCTAATCCGTGGCAAGGCAGGATTTTTATCCTGGTGTCCATGTAGCTGTCAATCATCAGCCTCCTAGCCCAAGCCACAGCATCTTTTGCAAAGGAGCCTCAGTTTCCCAATCTGTGAGATGGGGCTGGGTGAGCAAGGCACGAAGGCTGCTGAAGGCTCTTCCCTCCGACCCTGGGGAACAAGTCAGCCTCTTGGATGGACGCCTCCGTTTAGCCCCAGCTTTAGGTGTGGAGAGGCCTCAGCAGAGCGGTCTTCCTATCAGGGAGGTATGGGGGCAGCATGCACATCCCTCACTAAAACCAGACAGCTGCCAGCTCACTCTGCTGGAGACCGTGGCCACCCAAAGAGCGATGTTCTTTCCCCACCCCGAGGCAGCAGCTTGGGGAGGCCCACCCTCCTCTCCGGGCCTGTTTCCCATCTGTAAGCGGGCCCAGCTCACCTCAGACTCAGCTCAAAAGAGGTTTACTTGACGATGCCACCCCACTGCAAACACATAACTTGATTAGTAAGTTAGCTGTTCAGATTTACGTTGGTCGCCATGTTGCCTTGAAGGCGTTGCCCCCTTCAATCCTTCTTTCTCCCCCGACCTCCAACTCCCGGGACTGTGCTTGTG
The DNA here is from genome assembly GCA_021653895.1 of Mastomys natalensis. NCBI lineage: Eukaryota > Metazoa > Chordata > Mammalia > Rodentia > Muridae > Mastomys > Mastomys natalensis. Next base: position 416,438 of record JAJTUV010000918.1, on the reverse strand, counting down.
GTCCTTGTTTAGCCTGCTGTTTGCCCCGGACCGTGCTGGGGACGGCAAGGACCTCCCCTAGGCTCACATGACAGTCCCCATCAGCATAGGAAAAGGAACCATGATATGTTAGGGACTTTGTGAAGACCTGGTGGCCCTAGCATCTTCCGGATGATGGCTAGGTGGAGCTTCAGAATTGAGACTCTGAGGTTTAGACACAAGGAGAGCGGCGGCTTGGTGGGTAGAGTGTGGGTGGGTGGGTGGGAGTCCTCGCCAGGTGGGGTGTGCCTCGCGGACGTTTCTGCCACCCTGATGGGTGTGAGCTGCCGGGCAAGCGGGCTCCGGGGTTGGGCAGGCGACGGCCTGGGCGCAGGAACCAGGGATGAATGGAAGAGCGAGGCACCGAGCCAGGTGGCGGCGCGCTGGCCGGGGAGGACCCTGGGGTGGGCGGGCGCGGGTAGGCGGGACCCCGCGGGGCGGCGCGGCCGAAGCGCAGCGGGAGGAGGACGCGGCGGGATCAGGAAGCGGCGGCGCTGCGCCCGCGTCCCGAGGTGAGTGGGGCCGCTCCGGGAGAAGGGGTCCGCGAGGTCCCGGCGACCCCTCCCAATGAAGGGGTTCGAGGCTCGCCGTCCCCGCCGCGCGGGGATAGCGGGAGGCACCGCCACCAGGAAAGTCACCTGTGGATTGGGCGCCGACCCGCGCCTGCGGGGGAGGGGGGGTTTGCAGATCTAGGTCACCTAGACCTGAGTCCTGAAACCGAAGGCCAGGGGCGGCCTCTTGCCCCGACCAGCCCCATCTAGGGCGCGTGGCAGGGATGGGCGCGAGGGGAGAGAACGGCGAGCCTGCGGCTTCCAGGGCGGCGTTCTTGAAGTTTCTGAGAGATGGCTCCGCTGGAGAGGATGCAAATCTTTAACCTTAGCTTCGCCCTGGAGACTCGAGGTGGCCTCTTAGGACAGGGAGAGATTTCCACACTCCGCATCTGACTGAAAATTTCAACTTCAGACTCCCTTGGGACTGTCTTCCATTCCAGAAGGGCCCAGCCCAGCCATTCCCTGTCCCCTGTGTAGATGAAACCCAGGCTTGGGGTCAGGATGGAGTCTAGTGGGTTGAAACCTGGCGATGGCTGGTTTTCAAAACCCTCCCCATCGGCCAAGGCTCCCCAAACTCACAGGCAGCCAGGGCTAGGAAGTGCTGAGGGATGAAGTCTGGCTCCTCAGATGGGGCTGGGGAGGGGATGGCGTGAACCTTGAACTTCTGAGCACATGTCACATGCGATCTTTGTTCAGGGAGGTAAGAAACCCTGGCAGAGTTGAGCCCGGCTGCCTTGGCTGTTGGCCATGTAGGGACAGCTCAGGCCTAGGGCTGTCCAAGGTGAGGTGCCTGTCAGGCTTGGGTCCTGTCAGTCACCTCCAGGTTAGGAGCGCAGCTGGGTGGGCTCGGGCATGCTCTGCTCTCCTCTGCGGTGTGACCTTGGCCTAGTCGTCTAGCTGCCTGAACTCAGTACTTCCTCTTTAATATTGTTATGGGAATATATTCTGGGGCTGTTGGGGACCCCTGGAGAAGTTTGCCTCAGCAATTTGAGCTGGCCATTCAGTCTCCACACTGTCTTGACAGAGAATAGGAAAAGACCATTTTAATGCCTTCCTCCTGTATGCTGTAGAGAAAACCAGGGGAGACCCATTCCTTCTTGATTTTTTTGGAAGTCTCTGGGAGTGGGGGCTCCCACAATTGGTAAACATCCCTCTTTGGCTTTGGTCTGACTCACTTTGAAGCCATAAGGGATGGCGGCATCAGAGGGCGTTTGCGTGGGATTCACTGGACAAAAGGGTCTGAGGTGTATTGGGTGGATGATTCCTCTGGGCCCTGAAAAGGTACCTGGACTTCCGAAGAAATCCAGATGTCTTATGTCCAAGAAGGAAGGGATTCTCCTCTGCTGGGCCTCACCTGCTTCCCTGTCCCCAGTAGGAGCTCTTGGAAGCTTGGTACCACAGGATGCTGGTTCCTCAGATTGGCCTAGTTACAGTCTGAGGGGTGTCCCTTCCGCAGGTGTAGCTTCCTGGTACAGCACGTTCAGTGAAGGAAGGGCTGGCAGGATGCACACAGATGGTCGATGTCGTTAAATGCAGAAGAGAAGGTCTGAGGGAGGAGGACCGACCCAGAAGGCATCAGGGTGCCTTTGACCAAGGTGGTGAACTGGGCTGCACCTTGAAGAATAAATGCAGAACTGGGGGAGAGGGCGTTAGGAGGGCCGGGCACTAGCTGAGACATGTCTCGCCTGTTCCTCGCTGGGGATGTAGGGTATAGGAAGTAGAGAAACTTCTGTTTGTCTAGAGCGTGTGAGCCAGGCCAAGGCCAACTTAGAAACCCTGAAAGTTGGTGGGGGCGAGAGGGGCACCGTTGTTTGTGTGGTATAGCAAGATCTTTTTAGCTGTGGAGTGGACACAATCACAGGGGATGGCTTGGTAATCTCAGGGCTCCCCAGGCTGGGGAGACCCGGTACTATCCAGAAAACCAGAACCTCACTGAGCTATACCCTAACCCTTGAACAAATGCTTTCAAGAGGGTCATAGTGTCTTTGTATACCTAGAGACGGGGGCCTGTGAGACTATACATCTTTATCTCTTATGGGCCTTGGCCCTGCTTTCTGCCTCAGTTTCTCCCTGTTTACTGCGGGGAGACAGCCCATTCTTTCTCCAACAGGACCTGGGAGATGGGTTCCTATCTGTAACAGGATCTGGAGATCTGAGAGAACATTTGTTTCATGCCACAGGGCCTCTAGAATGTTCCACCTCACTGACTGGGAGCACCTGTTAAAGATTAATTCCGAGCTCTGGAGATTCTTGTGGCCCTGGGCCCCGTAGCTGGTGCAATGAATTCTGGGTACAGACTCAGTCTGCCTTTGTCCGCCTGGGCTGCATTACTAGTTACTAGGGTGCGAGAACGGACTGAGACCTTTTTATGTCCTAGGTGCTGGGCAAATACGCTCAGTACATTCAGGTAACAAAACTTGTACCCATTACTCAGAGGGAGGGACTGAGGTCTGCAGGGTGAAGTCATTTCACTCAGCTCTGAATGGCCCACCCAAAGTCTTAATCGTTGATTTCCAAATCCACGTCCTTAATCTCTGAGGTGGCCTGTCCCCATTTGTTGCAACTTTCTCTGGGATGACCTGAGACTTGAGAAAGAGGTCCTACAACCACAGGGGAAAGCCGGACTGCTTCTGAACCCCTAAACCTGCTGCTTTCTGCTGGGAGTTTAGGATGGTTGCCAGGTGTTTCCAAGCCTCAGTTTCCTTATCTGTCACAGGGGCTCTCTCAGGTCTGCTCTGCCAGCCTGAGGTTCCGACAGGCCCTGAAGTTTGGGCCTCCTTCCTCATCCAGGCCTCTTGCAGCCTGGTCCAGGGCATGTTTCCCGGTGTCCTGGGAGTCCTCCATGCCAAGCAGCGGGCAAAGCTAGACTTGCATTGAAGGAGGATGGAGCCTTCCCGCCACACGGCAGCGCCGCACGGTGGCTGAGTGCCAGGAACCTTCAACCTTTCCCGCTCTCCCGGCTAAACGCTTAGAAGCGGCTGCCCTGGTTCGAGTCCCAGTTCCCAGGTACTGGCAGTGTTCCTCCAGACTCAGTCTCCCCATCTGTACATTGGAGCAGTACTCTCGGGTGGGGCATAAGAGAGCTTGCTTTGTGGAGTCACTGTGGATGGACTCCAGTTCAGCCAGCCTCTGTCACCTGGTCACGTGTGACAGCCTCGTTCCCACGGGGGACACTTGACATCTGAGGATCTCGAGTCACAGGAAAGGAGAAATTAGAGCCGTGGTCCCCAACCTTCCTAACGCTGTGACCATTTAATACAGTTGCTCACCATTGGGGACCCCCAACCATAAAGTTATTTCGTTGCTACTTCATAGCTGTCATTTTGCTAGTTATAAGTTGTCATGTAAATATTGTTATGTGACCCCCTGTGGGGTCGCGACGCACAGGTTGAGAACCACTGGTCTAGAGACCCGCCCGCGCTTCCTCCTGGCGGTGCCGAAAGCCAGCATCAGGTAACTCTAGGTCCCCTCGAGTCCCGGAAAAGCCATCAACTGGCTCAGTATTGTCATGAAAGCCATCTTGAAGTCACGTCTCTGAGTCTGAACTACTCCCCAGGTCTGCCATCAGCTGCTGTGTGACTCCAGGAAGTGTCTTTACCTCTCTGTGCCCAGGGCTGCCACCCAGGACTTGCTGTAGATCAGAGTTCTGCCAGCATTTCATGTCACTCTGGCTGCTACCCCTGCCCTGGCCTGGGCCCTTTGCCTTGGGAGCCTATGGGTCCTGTGCACTGGACGCTGGGCCTCCTGGTCCTGTAAGCTGGCCAGGCAGGAAAGCTGGACTCTCCCTTTGGCCATGACTCTCACTTCCGTCCCTCCCTCGAGCCCATTTCTGACCATGGCTTCCCCTTTCTGTCCCAGACCCTGGCCACTCCTAGTTGTGTGAGCCCTGGCAAGTCACCCCACCTCTCTGGTCTTGTTCTCTCATTGGTAAGGGAGGGTCCAGGCCAGACACACAGGAAATCACAGGTCTCCAGATGAGGTCAGGGTGTTGGAGCGCCCCCAGGAGGTGGAGTGGGGAGGGGGCGGCCAGGCAGCAGAACCGGGAACCGGTGTTTTCCTTCGGGTAGTGAGTAAGGCTGCCTGCACACACACACGCCCCACCACACCACCCACACACACACACACACTGTTCTCCCTGCCCCAGCACAAAGGGCTCCTCAGTCCCTGGGCACTGTTTTTCCTGAGGGTGGAGTGGCCAGGGGTCCACCCGGGTGACGAAACGGATGACTGCCTGTGGGCAGGTCTTCCTGTGCTTGTGCATGTGTGTGAATGCATGTGTGAATGGATGAGCTGGCGGGCTCTGGGGGGACCCCAGGAGGTGAGTGGAAACTGACTGTGGAGCTAACTGCTGGTGGGGACCCATTGGCTTGGCTGCCTCTTGTGTTACCTTGACACAGATAGGGTTCAGAATGCTTACGAACTGGGGGAGGGAGGGAGGGAAGAAGGGAGGGAGGGAGAGAGAGAGGAGGGAGGGAGGGAAAGAAATAGGAAGGGAGGGAGAGAGGGAGGGAGGGAGGGAGGGACAGACACATCGACATGTAAGGGTCATCAGAACCCCACTTGGATACAAGTTCTGACTGACAGCCAGTGGGTGTAGGTAGGCCTAACTGAGCCTCAGTTTCCTTATCTGCAGAGGGACTCAGGATAAGTATGACCCTGTGGGTTGCTGGATCTCATAAGCCAGACAGCCCTGTATATTGTAGGTGCTCAGTAAACTGTCCATTCGTGGGTAGGAGGGCAGAAGTTGGGTAGGTAGTCACTCGGGTGGAGGCTCTCCTTTGGAGACCAGTTGTCCCTAAGGAGAATGACTGTTGTGTCCTGACTCTGTCATTATGACACCCACGGTGACCAACGATCCCGCAGCAGGTGTAGAGGTCACTTCCCTCATAGAGACAAGCCTGAAGCACAGAGGCATGGAGCAGTCTAGCTGGGGGTCGCAGCTGTGTAGACTCCAAGCCTGTCAGCCCCTCACTACCCATGGTGCCAGCTGCCCAGGCATTCCCAGGGGACAACCCTCGACAATCTCAGTCCGTGACCACTTCTGTCGGGTGCACTCTGCGCTCAGCTGCGTGTGTCTGCGTGTCCCCATCACCCGTCAGTTTGGATAGATACCAGGCCCTTCCTTTCTTTCCCCTGTGACTCAGTTTACTCCCTTGGGAAGGAGACATTAGTCCCTAGCTTGAGGAGTCAGGATTTAGATAAGAATGTGTGTGAAGAACTGGCCTGAGGCATTTAGTGCCCATATGGCGGACAGGGTTCCCGGCTGAGCCTCTGCCATGATTCCAAGCGGCATCCCTGGGGCCTGCAGTGAGTGACAGGCAGGACTTTGCATTTGTGCCTCAGGGTCCCTTCCTGTGGAGCCCCATTGCTTAGGCCGTTGTAAGGAATTGGGAGGTGAGCCCCATCTCCCAGCCCAGAGCTGGGGAGTCTCTATTCTCAGCACTTTTCAGAAGAGCGGACTGAGCAGCGAGAAAGCCCTTTCCAAAGGCCAGCTCTCTGCTCCAAGGAGTCCTGGCTGGCTGTGGAGCTGGAAAGTCTGGGTTCCAGTGTCCACCCGGTCCTCACCACTCCAGACTCCCCCTCCCTTCTGTAGATTGAGGGAAGGTTAAATACATGTAAAACCCGCCACCATTTATTGAGCACTTATTATGTGCCAGACACCATGCAGGACTCAAATGATAACATTTAATCTTTACAACAGCCCTTGAGAGAGGAGCTGCTACTTTTGCAGTGCTGGGGGTAAAACCCGGGGCCTTGCACACACCAATCAAGTGTCCTGTGCCACTGACACATCCCCGGCTCTTGGTTTCCTGAGACTAAGGATCCAATCGCCTGCCTTGCTCCCAAGTGCTGGGATCACAGGTGAATGCTACCACATCCCACTGTATGATTTAAGCAGGAACATGACATACCAAATAATCATAGAAAAGGTAGGAGCAGTCGTTCCTAGAAGGTAGAAAGTTTTACCCCCATTTTACAGATGGGAAAACAGAGGCCCAGGTAGGAGGTATGACCGACAGTTGCAGGAGAGAGCTGGGCAGGATAGATTGGGAGATGTCTTGAGGCTATAAAACTCTTTCTAGACTTCTCTGTGGCCTGGGACTATCCCCAAGACAGTGACTGGCTAGGAGAAAGAGTCCCCAGGATTTGAGACACGCCTCCACCCCCACCTTTCTGAAGCCGGATGTTGGCTTTAATGGAACATGGAGAACACAGAACCTTCTGGAGTAGAGACTTCCCATCTCTGTGTGCCAGGTCCTGTGGTGAGGCTGGGGGATGGCTAGGACTATCAGGGTCACTCGGCTGGGAAGGGTCACTTAGCTGTAATCACGCAGCCCCCACTGGGCCTTTGGAAATGGCTCAGTGGGTTTTTAGTAGTGGCAGCTGAATGAACGTCACCAGAAACTCCAGAGTGTGTTCTCATAAGGAAATGGAGGCTCACAGGATGACTTTGAGCGTCCCGACAGCCGTGTCTTTCCACTCAGCACTTGGCTTCTAGTCAGGCCAGCCCTCCGGACCTGGGGTCTTCTGTGGATGCCGCCATCCCAGTGAGAGAGCTCCTAGGGGCTACTTCTGTGACATGGGCCAGCCCTCAAGGCTTATGAAAAACCAAGTGACTGAAGTGGCCACGTTGGCCGTGCCCTCCTTGGGGCTAATGAGTCACCCCAGCCGTGTCCCGCTTGGATGGTGTGAGCATCTAAGGGGACACTCTCCAGGTGGAGGGACCCGGCAGGACACTGGAGCTCTGTCTGCTCTGGACAGACGGCCACTGTGCAGCAACCAGGAAGTGGGCTGGGCCGAGACAGACTAGGTAAATACCAGCAGGGAGGGCCCTTCATGGTGTGATGCGTCCTGCTGCCTCCTGCCAGGGGCTTGGGGGCTGTGGGCAGCCACAACCTGGCAGGCGGTGGGTCCCATTCTGCCAAGGGACTGAGCTCCCGTTAGTTGCTCTGAGGTGTCTGCCAGAGTCCACCTCCCAAGAGGGATCCAGCCACTCAGCCTTCCCTGACAGGCTCAGTTTCCCGGCACTTCGTGTTTGCCCTAGTAGTAAGAGGCGGCATCTGAGGGCTCAGATACCAGCCTAGCCTTACCCAGCATCTACCAACTGTACTTAAGTCTGTCTCCCCTAACTCCAGTGACAGTGTCCTGGGGAGGATGCCATTCAGCCAACAACCCAGGCCTGAGCACTTCTGATCCAGAGTCACATAGTCCCTCGGCCCGTCCTACATGACTCCTGAGTCCCCTTATCCTTGTCAAATAGCCCTGTCAAAGGCTCAGTCCAGGCAGGGGAGGTGGCTTAGCCGATCGAGTGCTTGCCTCGCTTGGCCACGTGAAGCCCCAAGTTTAATCCCCAACACTGCCTACACTGGACAGGGTGGAACAAGCCTGTCACTCCAGCAGCACCCAGGGGGTGTAGAGACAGGAGGACCAGAAATTGAAAGCTATCCTTGGATATGCAAAAGCCAGGGCCAGTTTGAGATGCATGAAGTCCTGTCTCAAAAGGAAAAGCCAGCACCTGCGACTGTGTGCTGCCCTGCATCCCGGAACTGGGAAGAGGTGCTATAGATGTTTTCTTCTCGGCCTTAGCTTCCTTATCTAGAAGGCGGGGCCTCACAGCTGCAGCCTTGTCTGGTGCCCGCTAGCTAACTTCCATCGCATCCATCCACCCTTCCCTCAGGAGTGAGCCAGGTAGCTGTCATTCATGGTCACGTTTATTTGAGGCTCTTGTAGGAGTCAGGCTTCCCATTGGTCAACCACGGAACCCAAGGATGATGAAGAAACCCACAAAGCCTGACTGAGGGTCCAGGGTCTGTCTCCTGCCGTACAGCCCCCCAGCCCCCACTCACCCCTGATCCTGGCCCTTATTTGCCCATGACCCAGGCCATAGTGGTCTTCAGTGTGCCCTGCTCCTTCTGCATTCTGCCTTTGATCTCATTCCAGGTATGGAGCTCTAGTCCTCCACCCTGCTCCTCCAGCCCCCGCCCCAGGGCTGGTGCTCCTCTACCCTGGTGCTCCCCTACCCTGGTGCTCCTCTACCCTGGTGCTCCCTTACTCTGGTGCTCCCCTACCCTGGTGCTCCCACATGGTGTTCAGTCCTGGGGGAATGGTGACACTGAATGAATGCCTTCCTTAGAGGTGTGGGCTCTGGAAGGGGAAGAGGACATAAGGAGATGATGTTTGCTGATGTGAAATGTGTCACCTGCCAGCCACACTCATTGTGACATACAGAGTTGGTTTAGACCAGGAAAAAAAAAATCAAAGTAGTGTCCTTTTTACTTTATTTTTAAAAATTCATTTATTTTAATATTTCTGGGTATTTCAACCTGCACGTATGTCTGTGCGCCACATGTGTGCCTGGTGCTCACGGAGGCCAGAAGAGGGCATCGGATCCCCTGGGACTGGAGTCACCGGCAGTTGTGAGCTGCCATGTAGATGCTGGGACTTCAACCTGGATCCCCTGGAAGAGCAGCCATTTCTCCAGCCTTTCCACCCCGCTTTGAGGCAGGATCTCACTTAAGTAGTTCTGGGAGAACTGGAACTCACTGCATAGACCAGACTGGCATCAAACTCCCAAAGATGCCTTCCTGCCTCTTCCTCCTGAAAATGGGATTGCAGCAGACGGCGAGGCAAAGACTGGACGGTGGAAGCCATCAGCCTGTCCCACACTAGGGTTTCCTGTTCTTCGTTCCTTTTTGTCTACCCTGGGGCAGTGCATGTGGCAGCTAATAATTGCCCATTTAGAATGTGTCGACCCAGAAGGAGAGACCTGAGGAAAACCGGGCCCCTGCCGCCCACCCCAGGCGTAGAGATGTCTTGCTTGCCCGAACCTGTCCCTGACTTTAAGCAGCTTTCCTTGTTCACGTAATGAGGTCGGCATCTGATAGACTTGTGCCAGGGTTTCCACGAGGCCTGGCAAAGCCCTAAGAGTGAAGAGGATGCCCCCCTTCCTCCCCGTGTGGGCAAAGCAGACAATGGTGAGGGAGCCCTCTGGCCGCACTGCATTCTGGGCATCCTTTGCTTGTTTACTGAGGCGTCCTTAGTCTGGCGCCTGCTTACCTGGTAACTTCTGCCCTCGAGCAGGCCCAGAAACAAAGGCTCCCAGAGGCTGGTGAACTTTGCAGTTACTAAGAGGGCCTGGAATCGGATCCCCAGAATGTATGATGTCAGCAAGCACCCTCTTGCCACGCCCCACTGGCCAAGGGGTTGTGACTGCAGAGTGTATGATCTTGGGCCATGGTGCCATAGTCTGGGTCTCTGTGGACAGAGAGGAAGGCAGGGACCTTGCCAGGGACCTGGGTCCCACTGGCATCCCGCACTGCTTCTCTGGGCCATTCCTGAGCTCCTATGGACTATACTGCCTTTTTACCACTGGCTAGCTCGCTGGCTGTCTAGTTGGTTGTCTCCCAAGGAGGGATTGCTACTGAATTTGCTCATGTCAGTATCCCTGGTCAGACACAGCCCTGGCACATAGTAGGTGTTTAGGAGAGTTTTTTAAGAGTAGGTGAGTGGACAGGCCTTGAGATTTGTACCCTCCCTGAATCCATTCTGTTGAAGCTGCTGCCTGTTTGCTACATAGATTTGTGGTGGACGGGTTTCACTATGTAGCCCAGGCTGGCCCTGAGGTTGAATTCCTGCCTTTTCCTACTTAGTTCTTAGGCACGCAGCCCACACCCGGCTTCCATGTGTAGGTTTTGTTTCCCTTACAATTTTCTGAGACTGATCTCCTTAAATTCACCATGTAGCCGAGGATGACCCTGAGGGCCTGGGCTCCCTGCCTCTTGTCTCCCAAATGCTGGGATTATAGGCATGTATCACCATGGCTAACTGATACATAGTTTTTGTTTTTCTTTTTTGTCTGTTTTTTTAACAGGGTCGGGATACTTGAGACTAAAATATTTGGCAACTGTTGCTTTAAATGAATTCCCCTGAGAGGATGTTGTATGAGGGCGTCCGTCCTTCACATTCATCCTATCCCAGACCCCCTCCCTTAGGGGCATCAGCAAACCATGCTGCCATGAAGGGACGAAGGGCCCATGGTTGCTCCGAGCACGAGCACGTGTGTGAACATGGAGAAAGAAGCGGAACAGGGTAGAGGAGACACCGCCCCACCCCCGCCTCTCCTGCGGGGCCCTCCCTGCTTGGCTGGCACAGGCTCGGAATGTGTAATAACAGCCTTCAGGGCAAATTAGAACAGGGAGTGAACTCTTCCTGGCCACAGAGAAAGAACAGGCACGAGGGGAAGGAAAGACTCCGTGTGCGCACGTGCAGGGGACCAATGGGAGGACGGTCTTCTCGGGGACCCTTTTCCAAGTCACATGCGCCATGGGTGGTCTGATTTTCCTCTGCTGTGAAGTGGCAACAGTTTTGTTCCTCACCTTCCGGAGGATTTGAGTGAGACTGAGGCTGGAGGGGCGTGGCCAACCTTGCCAGCGGCGGTACCATGGGGGGGGGGGAGGGAGGACCACAGCCTGTGACTGTATCACATTGTGATAATAAAGACAAGAAGCAACATTGTCAGTGGGGTTGTGACCTACCTTGGGTCACAACAGTCCTGCACTGGAGGATGCAGTTGCTACCTCCCTTCCACAGGTAGAGAATGTGATTCCCCCGGGATTAGAGGCTGCGGTGCTAAGCTCCACCCTCCCCTGAGCTTGGCTCTGCTCTCCAGGTCCTACCCAGCAAGCTTACAGACCTAGGAAGCCAGGGCTCCCCAACTCACACAAGTTTGAGCCTTGGCTTTGCCACTAGCCCGTGTGGCCTCGGGCAACTTACTTCACGACTCCGAACCTCGAGGTTTCCTCCTCCCTAACCGGATAATTGTCGAAGCGCCTACCTGCAGGGCAGGGTTTATCAGCCTCCGCCCTATTAGCTGGCTCTTTGCATTTTCCCTGGGTATTGAATGAGGAAGGTTCACAGCATCCGGGCCTTGACACACTAGATGTCACTGGCTCACTCTCTTGAACAGTTAGGCTACATGTGTCACTGAACAGAGCTCTGTGCCCCTGGTCCATCATTTCAGGAGGATTGGCTGTGTGTGTGTGTGTGTGTGTGTGTGTGTGTGTGTGTGTGCACTTTAGGGACAGCTACAGTAAATACTCTACACTCCCAACAATGATGGTTGATTCTGTAATTATTTCAACATGACTGGAGCTAATCATGATTATTTGGACGTGCCAAGGTCATGTGGCATGACCAGGGCTAGCTCACTCCAGGTGTCCTGACTTGGGGTTCCCAGGTACCTGGATGTTGTCCAGTTTGGGGAGGAGATAAGATATGATGCCAATTGCCGGGCGGTGGTGGCACACGCCTTTACTCCCAGCACTTGGGAGGCAGAGGCAGGCGGATCTCTGAGTTCGAGGCCAGCCTGGTCTACAGAGTGAGTTCCAGGACAGCCTGGGCTATACAGAGAAATCCTGTATCGAAAAAAAAAAAAAAAAAAGATATGATGCCAGCTTCCTCGTGGAGCCTGGGGGAGGTCACAGGTCACAGGGCTGACCCTGGACCAGCTGTGTTGATCACTGATGTCACAAGGCTTGCATTGCCTCTCTCCTGACCGTGGGTCCCCGGTGAGGTGAGCACCGTGTGCCTGGAAGGACACTTTTAATAGCTGGCCCTGAGCATTGCCCCCTAAACCATGTACACACTCTGTTTCTACAGAGCAGAGACCCGAATCGCAGAGCCCCATCGGTGTGCAGATGGCAGGTGGACAGGACCTGTAGTCTCAAGAGGCCTTACTCGGGGCTAGCTCTGAGTGGTGCTTCGCACAGCTGGGAAACCTCAGGAGGAGGTGTGGCTACCCGTTTTACAGGTGAGAAAACCAAGGCCCAGAGAGGGAAATCTGACTAGACTCAGCATCATTCCGACCCCTACAGGTCTGAAGATGCTACTGTTGTGCCCATTTTCCAGAGGGGAACACGGAGGCTCTGGCCCTCCAGTGTCTTGCCCTCAGCATACTCTCTATGTAAACAAGAAAACTTCAGTTAGAACTCAAGGTCGAGTGACTCCAAAATCCAGCTCTCTTTCCTTGCTGGTGTCAAGAGAGAAGCCACCCCTGGCAGGCGTTCCTCCCTCTCTGCCTGCCTGGCTCTGCCTGTAAGGGAGGCCCCTTGCCAGTTCCCACCTGGGCAAGCCTTTCCTGGCAGTTTCAAAGCAAACATAGTGGGCATCAGCTTGTTGATTTTCTTCGTGTGGGGCCTAAGGAGGAGGCACCCACAAACTCCTGTACCCACTGACAAGAGAAAGAATTCTAGGACACCCAGGGCCTAGCTGCCCAGGCCACGCCCTGCTGGCTCTAGGTGAATGTACATTGGGCCTGAAAACCGATAAACCTTGTCTTCGAAAGGCGTGTGTCTGTCCCTGGAAACCTCAGTTTCCTCATTTGAGAAATGGGTACAAGGAACACTGTTGTCTCTGTCTTCCATCCCATGGGGACTTCGGATGAATGTGTTCTCTGCCTGGCAGTTAATCTAGGAAAGAGAGAGAGAGCTAAGGGATAGAGGAGGATTCTCAGAGCTGGGGACAGTTGGGAACACAGCGGGCAGGAGCCAGGCTGAGGAGAGAGCACTGCTTAGCTCCGACATCAATTTAAATCTTAGAACCTCCGTTACAAACCCAGAAGACGGGTAATGACAATGTTGGAGAAGCTGTGGGGACCACCGCCCTGTACAGTAGGGTCCCTTGGCTCCTCAGAACACCTATTGGTCAAGGGGGCACTTGTAGGCAATCTGGGCACTGCCTTGTGTCTTAATCGCTTTCCCCATGAAGCCTTGTCTCCCCATCTCATAGATGAGGAGACTGAGGCCGGGACTGCTGATTGGCTCAGTGTCACACTGGCTGTGTGGAGCCGGCTGTGACACGGGTCAGACGGGTCAGTATCCAGGCTTAGGGCTGGCTCCCAGACCTTCTCATGCCGCTAGCGTCTGTCCAGGGTAGCTGGGCTGGAGGCAGACCCATGTCTCCCTGTTCCTGAAAGAGGCCTCTGTTGTGGCTCCTGCCTGGGGCTTGCGTCCGACCGCATCTGGGAGTGGCCATCTCGGCCCCTGTCATTACAACGGTGGCTTTGAAGCAACTGGCAACAGTGCTGTTTGCCCACGTGGGAGGGGGCTTCCTGAAAGCTCTACCACTGGCCAGGCTCTGCCTGACCCCCCTAAGTCCCCAGCTGCTGACTGCCCCCCCTTACTTCCCAGCAGGCCGAGCAGTACAAACAGATCTGGGTCCAGCATGGCAGATCCTGGTGATGGCCCCCGTGCAGCGCCTGGGGAGGTGGCTGAACCCCCTGGAGATGAGAGTAGTACCTCTGCTGGGGAGGCCTTCCCCCTCTCTTCCCTGGCCAATCTGTTTGAGGGGGAGGAAGGCTCTTCTTCTCTTTCGCGGCGGATGCTAGCCGCCTGCTGGCCCGGGCGATGGACGTCCAAACTTGCGTATGAAGTTCCAGGGAGCTTTCCGCAAGGGGGTTCCCAACCCCATTGACCTGCTGGAGTCCACCCTGTATGAGTCCTCAGTAGTGCCTGGGCCCAAGAAAGCGCCCATGGATTCCTTGTTCGACTATGGCACTTACCGTCACCACCCCAGTGACAACAAGAGATGGAAGAGGAAGGTCGTGGAGTGAGTATTCCTGGCTGTCTGCTTGGCAGTCTCTTACGAATCCATCACATGTCCACCCACCCACCCATTCACCCACCCACTCATATATCCACTCATCCATCCGTCCATCCACCCACCCATCAACCCACCCAATCACCCATCTATTCAACCATCTACCCATTACCATCCATCCATCCATCCATCCATTCATCCATCCATCATATCTACCGACCCATCCATCCACCCATCCACTCATTTACCCACCCATCCATTCACCCACCCACTCATATATCCACTCATCCATCCTATCCATCCACCCATCAACCCACCCAACCATCCATCCATCTATCAATCATCTCTCCATCCATCCACCAAATACTCACTTATCCATCCATCCATCATCCATCCATCCATTCATCACTCATGCATCCACCCACCATATATCTATCATTTATCCTTCCATTCATCCATCTATCCATTTATCCATCCATCCACCTACTTGTCCATCCATCATCTAGTTATCATTATCCCTCTATCCATCCATTCTCCTCCTCCATCATTCCCATTCGTCTGTTTGATTATCTGCCTGTCTTGTCTACCCACCTCCACCATCCTTAGTACCCTATCATCTACTTCTACCTCTGTCCATCACAACCATCCATTATCTACCATTCATTCTACTGTCCACGCGCACACACCATACCTACACCACCACCCCACCATCCTACCACATACGATCACTCCAATAGTACCCATCGCACACGCCACACATACACAACACACACACTTCCAGCTGTCCTGGAACTCGCTGTGTAGACCAAGATGACTTTGAACTCACAGAGGTCTTCCTTCCTCTGCTTCCCAAGTGCTGGGACTACAGGCATGGCCACTATCCCTGCCCTCACTCACCTTTCCATCCAGCAGCCCATTACCACTTGTCTTCTGTTGTCTCCCCACAGCCAGGGCACACTTGTCCATCATCATCCTGTAGTATCCACGTTTCCACCCACACATCGGTTTTTCTTCCGTCTCATCCCAACGCCATCCTTCCTCGTGTCCGGTCTGTTCTCCAGAACATGCTCGACTAGATGGCTCCCTGCTTGTCTGTCCCTCTGTCTCCAGCCTGTCCGTTGTCCATCTGCACAGCCAACTTCCCTCTCATCTGCCATTTACTTCCAAAACGTCTGGATAACTCCAACATTCATGGGTACTGTTTGGAAATCATGCATTACATCTGTCTGTCTGTCTGTCTGTCTCTGTCTCTCTTGTCTCTGTCTCTGTCTCTCTCTCTCTCTCTCCCCTGTTTGAGACAGGGCTTGGTCCTGCTTGAGACCGGCTTTAGCTTGCGATCCTCTTGTCTCACAGAGTCCTGAGTGCTGGAGTCACAGTGTGTGGCACCACCCCCACTCATCCGCGCTTTATGGCTGCCTGCTTCCTTTCCCCTCCTCCTCCGTTCTCGGTTCTAGCCTCAGGTTCATCCACCCAGCTCCATTTTCCTGGCCACAGATCATCCACTCATTCATGCACTCACTTCTCCATTCATTTCCCAGCGGGAAGCCTCAGGTGTTAACCCTTTCTCTCCCGTGAAGGAGACCTAGCTGGAGATAGAGGTGTGGAGAGAATCCCCCATGGACGATGGTCCAGTCTCCTCAGGATGTAGTCTCCACCGGCCCAGTTGCAGACAGGAGCCTTCAGTTCCAGACACCATGATCTGGGCCTGTCTTCTCCATGGGCTCTGCTAAGCAGAGTGTCCCAGTATGGTGTCTGTCATGTGTGGGAGCCTTCTTTCTCTGACCTCTGACAGTAAGCACCTTGTAGACACTTCCCCAGGCTCCTCTTGAAGTGAGCCGCCTCTGATCTGGTTGAATAGGTGGTTATATTCTTCCTAGGTCCCTTCTGCTGTCTGTCTTACGTCCTGAAATGACTCAGATTTGGACATCAGCACTTTGCCTTCCTAAAAGCCCCTCAGGGCCTCCCAGTGTATCCTAGAATACCACCCTGAACTCCGGGGATGCCTGAAGCTGTGGCGTTTTGTAGGCCCTTGCTGACCAAAGACTTCCAGTCAGAGGGCAGCCTTCCCCAGGCTTGCACAGCCGGGAGCTGGTTCTTTAGAGTCCATGGGCTCATTGGTATGTCTTAGCTGCTACAGGGAACAGCTCCCGGAGGTGGCGTTGATTGGCCCCAAGGATCCTGCAGTGAGCCAGGGCGGGTTCAGTTCCTAACTCAGAAGTACCTTCAGTTTGGGGGTGAGTGGGGCAGTGACAAGCAAAGAACCGTGATTCTAGATCCGGCTAATGCTGGACAGGGAATAGGGGACAGGAGAGGTGGCTTTGAAAGACTTTTCAGGAAGGTGGCACCCAGGCAGGGCAACCACATGATTGGGGGCCATCCCAGACCAGGGGGAGACACGTGAGCAAGAGTGTGTGACTCATCAGGTCCAAGGGGGTGTAGTCCACCATGTTAGGGACTTTGTCCTGTCACTGTTCAGATGGGGAAACTGAGGCTCAGAGCAACAGGGAACCCCAGTGTACCACCTCCTGTCCCTCCCTCAAGCCTTCCTGAGGTTTCACCCTAGCCTGGTCCCTGGAGAAATTGGAGAAAACTTGGAGAACCAGGGCAAAGTTCGAGGCCCCAGGGATTTCCAGTGACATCCAGTGGTATCAGGTGGTATCCAGTGGTATCCAGTGGGAACCAAATTCTTCTATATAGAGGGTCAGAGGGTCAGGAATGCTGGTTAGAGGATGTTCGGGCTCTTGCTCTGTGGAACATTCTATGGCCAGCATCCCCTTTCCCATAAGCGCTTTGGGTTCTGAGCAGAGGGAGGAAGGAGAGAGACTGCCTGACCAAGGCCTTCTAGTTCGTGCCCATTGTATCTGCTTTCTTCCTTTCCCTCTTCTCCCTTCCTGGTCCTCCGCTTCCC
Source organism: Mastomys natalensis (assembly GCA_021653895.1). NCBI lineage: Eukaryota > Metazoa > Chordata > Mammalia > Rodentia > Muridae > Mastomys > Mastomys natalensis. The sequence continues at coordinate 399,365 of JAJTUV010000918.1, read as the reverse complement.
CCATCTCCTCTCTGTCTTTCTCAGTCACTTAAGTTCTGATGCATCCTGTCTGCAGGCCTGGGCTGCATGGGAGCATGGCAGAGAAAGGATTTCTGTCCTCATGGTGTCCAGGCTAGCTCTTTCTCTCTGGTGCCCAATTAAAGGGTGCTGAGTGATTATACAACCATGGTCGGTGAGGTAGAAGGATGAACAGATGACCATAAAGATGGATGGAGGGGTGGATAGAGGGGTGAATGGATGAGATGGATGGATGGGTGGATGGGTGGATGAGTGGATGGATGGATGGATGGATGGATGGATGGATGAGTGATGGATGGATGGGTGAGTGGATGGTGGATGGATGAGTGGATGGTGGATGGATGAGTGGATGGATGGATGGGGTGAGTGGATGGGTGGATGGGTGAGTGGATGGATGGATGGATGGGTGGATGGATGGATGGATGGATGGGTGGATAGATGGATGGATGGATGGGTGGATAGATGGATGGGTGAGTGAACGGTTAGATGGAGGGAGGAGAGATGAGTAGGCTGGAGGATGGGCAGGCTTGCATCCTTTCCCTCTCTTTTTCTGCCCATCACACAGTAGGCCAGCTTATCCCTTCCTGAGTAAAGCATTCCATAGTAGTCTTTAGTTTGGTCCCCAGGTTTCATTTCCCCCAACCTCTGCCTCCCTTAAGTCAGGGAGGGCAGGGCAGGCAGAGGCTAAGCTCCTGGTGTCCTTTATTCCCCTCCAGGAAGCAGCCACAGAGCCCCAAAGCTCCTGCACCCCAGCCACCCCCCATCCTCAAAGTCTTCAACCGGCCCATCCTCTTTGACATCGTGTCCCGGGGCTCCACCGCTGACCTGGACGGACTGCTCTCCTTCTTGTTGACCCACAAGAAGCGCCTGACTGATGAGGAGTTCCGGGGTGAGCCGCCCTGGTGGGCAGGGGGAGGGATCTTACCTGCTTGGGTGATATCTTCCCCGTTTGCATATCTCTTTGGGCCAAACACACTAGAAGAGATTGGGCAGAGTCTGGACTCCTGCATCCTTTACATTCCGGAACGTCTCCGGGTCTTGACTTCCTACAGAATTCATTCATGCAGTAGCTAACTGAAGTTTAGCCACCGGGGCTCTGACACACTTCTACACTTGACTTTGTCTTCCTCATGACACGACAGACTCCGGGGTTAGTTCACAACCTCTATCAATGAGCAGGCTCCATAGCCAGAGACATGCCGCCACCTGGTGGTCAGCTGAGGAACTGCCTCTTTAGCAGCGGTTCCATAGCCAAAGCAGGAGTGCGCGGAAGCCCGGGACCCAGGACCGGGTTCACCGGGTTCCACTTGGAATCACGGAAGGTGCCCTGCGGCTCCTTTAGTGAGTTCTTACTAATTCAGCAAGATGCCACTGGGTACCGATCAAGTGCCAGGCACTGGGCTGCTGTCAGGAGGGAGACGGGGGTGGGTTAGGTCTGAAGATGAGGAACTGATTAGCAAGCCAGATAGAGTCCCGGTCTCATGTGGTTCTCAGTTATCCAGGAAGGACAGGCATGGATTCAGCGACCACGTAAATAAGCACAGAGTTAAAAACAGTGAAGGGTATCTAGTTGGGGGACGTGACACCCCCTTGTTCCCCTCCTTCGTCCGAGTGAGTTATGTTAGTGTGTGAAAAGGGAGGGGAGGGTGTTTTGGGTTGGATACTTGTGAAGAGAGAGTGAGTACAAAATCCCGTGGCCTTCGGTGACCTCTGAGGTAACTGTGGTAACAGCTGTATGCAGAGTGGACCACAGAAGCTGGGCAAACCAGGGGGCTATCTTGGGCTTGTGAGAGACAGTGCCTGGTTCAGGGTGATGGTAGCAGAGATGACAGCCAAGGGGGGGTACCAGAAAATGGGTAAAATAGACACTCTGGGGCAGGCGTGGGCCGGGGGTGGGGGTGCTGAGGATTCAGGGTGGATAGGGCTCCGGGGGTTGGAAGGGGAATTGTGTTGCCGTGGAGAGCTGGTAGTTGCTGGTGATACTGATAAAATGGAGGGTTGATACCACCCCGTGCCAGAGATTGGGGGTGCATCTGCACCCCAGAACCCCGGGGGCTCTGGCTGGCATTCAGGGCAGCCTTCACCTGGTGCCCGTGGAAAGCTGTACCCACTGATGGATTCCAGGGTTAGCCTGGGCCAGCTGCCCAGGAGACAGAGAAAGGCTGGACATTTCCCAGACTTCAAGCCCTCCCTGCATCTGGAGAGATGGCCTTACATTCCCTCCCACGGGATGCTAATGGCAGCATTGACATTTAAGGGGGTGCTCATTGATGCCCGGGGTCCTGCCAATCACAGTACTGGCTGATTCATTGATGTCCCCTTGATTGCTGTTGAACGAGAGATAATGCCAAGACTCCAACCCCGAAGGCCAGCCGACAAAGCTCGCCCTCACCCCATGCCTGTGACTCCCATCTTGGATCTGTTGCCCAGGCCTGGTTGGTGGTACTGATGGGAGCTTGCTTTTTACTGATTCTTGGAGACTGAAGCTAGTTCCTATAGCCAAACACATCGTAGCGAGGGAAAGGAACTTTGAAGAGGGTGTTGGGTGAGCACTGGGGAGAGGTGACGGACATCTTTCAGACTTTGAAAGATGTTGGACAGTAACACAGTAACGGAAAACGTTTACGCTTATGTGTCTGTGGGACTCTCAGACACACTGCCTCTCTTAAGATGTCTCACCTTCTTTCTATTCAGTCCTGGCTTTAGGGAGCATCGTGGCCGGCCCTTCACTCTCCTCTAGCGACGCTGTGTAAATGCTTCATGGCTTCTATGTTCCCATGGGTGGACAAGTGATCTCTGGCGTGTCTTGCTTTGCTCTCACAAGCTCAGTAGTGTAAAGTGCCCACTGTGTGACCCTGAGGACCTGGGTTCAGATCCCAGCTCTTAAGAGGTAGGGTCAGGCAGATTGACTCCCCCAGAGCCTGCCTGAGCTGGTGGGGTGCAGGTTCCGTGAGAGACCCTGTCTGGAAAGTAAGGTGGGCAGGGATGAGGCAGACACCCAGTCCTGACCGGAGGCCTCCATGCAGACACACATGTGTATACACACGTGTATACATAGGAAGCACAAAGGGAGGGAGACAGGCTCTGACAGGTCCTGCGGTTAAGACGTGTGGTATGAGCCGGGTAGTGGTGACCCACACCTTTAATCCCAGCACTCGGGAGGCAGAGGCAGGCAGATTTCTGAGTTCAAGGCTAGCCTGGTCTACAGAGTGAGTTCCAGGACAGCCTGGGCTACATAGTGAGACCCTGTCTCAAAATAAACCACAACAAAAATCAACAAGATGTATGGTTCACTTTATATTTTTAACACACGTGCACACATGCACACATACACAGTGCGCCTCTCTGTATCCCAGTCTGGTTGGCATTTAGCTCTCTTTTCCCATCTACTCAGATTTCCAAGCCCTTTAAAAATTCCCTCTACGAGCTGGGGCAACGGCTCAGTGGTTAGAGCACTGGCTGCTCTTACAGAGGACCTGAGCTCAGTTCCCAGCACTCATGTGGTGGCTCTCAGCCACGAGTCACTTCAGTTTCAGGGGATCTAATCCCTGCCTATGACCTCCATGGGCACTGCCTATACACGTTGTATAGATATCCATGCAGGCCACATGCCCATACACATAGATAAAATAAAAATTTTAAACTTCTCTCAAGTGCAAGGTGGTACAACCCTGTAATCCCAGCACTCTGGGAGCCAAAGCAAGAAGATTGAGAGTTCAAGACCAGCCTGGACTCCATAATGAGACCCTGAGTCAGAGAGAAATCTCCCCCAACTATGATGTTAAAGAGTTTCTATTTCCGGACACCGTGGTGTGTGTCCCCCACCAGGCAGGTGGAAGCCATCTCAGGCAGGTGTGGCAGCCCGGCCTGGGTGTCTGATCTGCCCCAAATTCACAGCCAGGTTCTGAGCCCCTGTCTCCTCCTGCCCCTGTCTCTCAGAGCCGTCCACGGGGAAGACCTGCCTGCCCAAGGCTCTGCTAAATCTAAGCAACGGCCGCAACGACACCATCCCGGTGTTGCTGGACATTGCGGAACGCACCGGCAACATGCGTGAGTTTATCAACTCGCCCTTCAGAGACATCTACTACCGAGGTAGGTCTGGCCGCGCAGTGCTGTCACGCCGTTACTGAATGGGTGGGTGAATGAATGAATGAATGAATGATGGTGCAACAGCTATTTCTCGCACTCTGCTAGTCTGAATTTCAGAATGAGAGATTCCAAGCCTTTGGGATGCAACACCCATTGCTGTCTGGTACCATGAGCTAGAAAACTGAAGTCTAGAAGCTGTGTGGTTGGACCCTTAGGCCACTCGAGGCTCTCCAGGGCATGGGGTTGAGCCTCCAATTCCATGTCCTGTGTACCAGCTCTGTGCTCCCCACCTCTAAGAGCCTACTAACCAATCCTAAGGCTGCAAAATGCCAACATTCTGTAAAGTTCATGGGTGTGTCGGGGTGATTTGGCCAGGGCACCTAGTACCACTCTGGTCTCCAAGGGTTGCTTTGGCTGACCCAGTTGGCTGGGTGGGGGGTCGCCTACACTACCATGGGCATCGTTCCCAGGTCGTGTGCTCAAATCAGAACCTTGTGTTCCTGCTAGACTCTTAAGAGTCCTCAAAGCCTACACGGCATACAGCGAGCAGCCAAAAGTCTGAGGCCACTGTGCCCTCCAGGATTAAAATGTGTGTGTCTGAGTTCTTGCCTTTGGAACCTACAAGCCATTCATCCCGTGAGCTTAAAAAGTCCGGTCCCGAATACAGCAGGCTCTGGCTGTCATGCATCCCAAATCCCATGTCAGCCCTACACACTGCCTTCCAGTGATTGCTGGATAAGGCTTGGCTTTGAGGTCCCTAGGCCGCTTTCCACATCTGGTGGCAGACTCTGGACCCCTCAGCAAGCCTGGCTGCCATCTTCCCCAGGCCAGACGTCCCTGCACATTGCCATTGAGCGACGCTGCAAACACTACGTGGAGCTGCTTGTGGCCCAGGGAGCCGACGTGCATGCCCAGGCCCGAGGGCGCTTCTTCCAGCCCAAGGATGAGGGTGGCTACTTCTACTTCGGTGAGTAGCAGCGGCTAAGGGTAGAGATAAGGGAGAGGTGGTGTCTGCAGCCCTGGTGGCTCCCATACTCAGAGCTGGTCTGCCACAGGCGTGGATCCCCCAGGGTCCCACTCCCTGAGGCCGTGCCTCAGAGCCAGAGCGCTGAAGAAAGTTCAGAAGGGATCTGGGTTCAGATCCTCAACTTGCTTCATCCTGGTTACTGACTGCATGAACCTCGGTTTCCCCATCTGTAGCTGGAGATTGGGAGAACTCTGGGGGCTGCTATGAGGTGTGAGCATCTAGCACCCTACTATGCAAGTCTCCTTTGGTTCAACTAACACTGTCTGAGGGCTGGGAATCTCACAGTCCAAATTGCCAACACATTGCCATAATTGGACCAATAAAATATTCTAAATGTCACTCTGCTAACAGCCACACTTGACATAGAACTCGGGGTCAAAGTCCCACAGGGTCCTACCACCAGGACTCCAGACTCACAGCTTTCTGGTTGCATGGGCCATGTCCCTAAATAACCATCCCCTGTCTCTCCAGCAGTCACCATGAGAAGCCCCAGACCCCGTCCGAAGTTATGTGGAGCGGGTGGTGGCATCTGTCCCCATCCCCAACACAACCGGCAAAAGTCCCTCCTTGGTCCCCTGCATTGACTCTCGGTTTCTCTGTCCCCAGGGGAGTTGCCCCTGTCCCTGGCAGCTTGCACCAACCAGCCACACATCGTCAACTACCTGACAGAGAATCCTCACAAGAAAGCCGACATGAGGCGACAGGACTCGAGAGGCAACACGGTTCTGCACGCGCTGGTGGCCATTGCCGACAACACCCGAGAGAATACCAAGTTTGTCACCAAGATGTATGACCTGTTGCTTCTCAAGTGTTCCCGCCTCTTCCCGGACAGCAACCTGGAGACCGTCCTCAACAATGATGGTCTTTCACCCCTCATGATGGCTGCCAAGACAGGCAAGATTGGGGTGAGTGGACCTAGCTCGCCCGAGAGCGCCCGCTACATTCATTCCCCACCCCCCACTCCGCTAATCCATCTCTGCAGGCCCTCACTAGCGAGAAAGCATCGTACCTCCAGAAATTTCTATAGCTTCCTAGCACCCAGCCAGGATCCTCAGATTCATCTAGAAACACATACGTCATCCTCACTGCTTGCTCCCTACCCTACCTCCATCAGTCAGAATGAGTCACTGAGGTAAACCGAGTCACGGGGCCCCTCACCAGCTGACTTCCAGCGGCCGGGGCCGCTTCTCCCTGGCTCTCTCAGCACGCGGGAGGAGGACTCCTAATCCTAGCCCTGGATACTGTGGGCTTGTTCTTTACTGTCTTGTGTACTGTGGGACATCCTGGCCTGGATCCACTAGATGCCAGTAGTACCCCGTGACAACCAAATGTCTCTACAGACATTGCTGGGCTGTCCCTTGGGAGGCACCATTGCCCTGAGAGCCAGGCCAGAGTAGCCTGTCGTCAGAACCTGGCTGTGGTTTTTGGTGCGTCCCAGCAGGGTGGGTGGGGCCTGAGGCCCCACCCCTTTGTGCTTCAGTTTCCTTGTTGCTGTGACCATTTAAGGAGGGGAGACACCTACCGCTCTTAATGAAGAGGTGAGGGTGTGGTGGATGCTCACAGCAAGCAGTGTAGGACTGGACACAGTACAGCAGAATCCCAGCTCAGTGGTCAGCCTGTGACCCCAGTGACTCGGGAGACTGAGGCAGGAGAATTGAAAGTTCACGACAGGCTGTGGAGACAGAGCAAGTTCGAGGCCAGTTTGGGTAATTAAGGGGCGGGTCTCAGAATAAAAAGGAAGACAGGGAAATGACTCAGTGGTAGAAGTCTAGCACGTTCGAGGCCCCGGGTTCTACCACAGCACTGAAAGCCTGTCTGTCTGTCTGTCTGTCTGTCATCTATCTATACCTATGTCAGGCATCTATTCTAATCTTTCTATCATGTCTGTCATTTATATCTATGGATCATGCCTGCTATGTATTTATCATCTGTCTGTCTGTCTGTCACCTGTCAGTCTACCACATGTGTTCTACCGAGCACCTAGCTGTCTGTGAGCAAACGTCCCCTCTGCAGGTCTTTCAGCACATCATCCGGCGGGAGGTGACAGATGAGGACACACGGCATCTGTCTCGCAAGTTCAAGGACTGGGCCTACGGGCCTGTGTATTCTTCTCTCTACGACCTCTCCTCCCTGGACACGTGCGGGGAGGAAGTGTCCGTGCTGGAGATTCTGGTGTACAACAGCAAGATAGAGGTGGGTACGGGGCGGGGGGGGGGGGGGGTAGGGGGAAGGGCTGGCTGTGGCTGAGTCAGGCCAGGACCATAGGGCTGGGGGCTCTGTGACCCATAGTGTGTGATCATTGTCAACTAAGCATCCAGGACAGTCTCCAGCAGCTAGGGAACTGAACAGTGTCTGTGGCAGAGTGGGCTCGGGGACAAGTTGGGGATCCTGGCTCTGTCATATATTTACTGTGTGACGCAGAGTGAGTGGCATAGCCTCTCCGGGTCAGCTTTTTCATTTGTAATATGTATGTTTATCCCCTGGGGTTGTTGGGGGACCAGATGAGTCAGTTTTAGAAAACCCTGGTACGGAAACAATTCTGTCGGCTTTGGTCACACGCGGTTGTAAATCAGATTTCTGAAAGCCCTGTTCATTGGCATCAGGAGATGCTTTCCCTGTGCCTAGGCACCGATGTGTAAGTAAATGTTCAGGTGTTTAGCAGGTCATTCCTCTGTTGTCAGTCCCTTAACCTCTGTGGGGACTTCTAGCCATTAGATGGACACACTCTGGACATGTGGGGAAAGGTGTGGGTGGCCTGCCTCCCAGTCCTGCCTGTGGCTCCTGGCTCTGGCATCGAGTACATTCCTTCCCTCATCCCTCTGAGATGAGAAGCCATAGTCTTATAGACCCAGGTTTGCAGGTGTAGCATCTCTGATGCAAACCAATCCACCGCTAAGTCTACCAGAACTGTGTAGAACACGATTGTGCAGCGCTCAATTATTGATGTCTGCCTGTGTGACGAACTGGACAATTGTGGTACACCAGTCATGTATTGTTTGCGCTAAATATCCAAAACTTGTTCCTTGATTAGACATTGTGAATATGGAACCAAGATTTATAATTTCAGCTTCACAAGAATTGGGGAACATGAGAAGGGGGGAGTATTTATTCTTTTATTTGTTTGTTTGTTGTTGTTGTTGTTTTTGCGTGGTGCTGTGGATTCAAGCCAGTGCCTTGTGCATGCTACGCAGGCGCTCTGCCGCTGTGTAATATCTCCAGCCCTAGGGTTTTGTTTTGAGATAAGATCTCACTGTGTAGCCCTGGCTGGTCTGGAACTCTCTAATGACCAGGCTGGTCTCAAACTCACAGAGATCCACCTGCCTCTGCCTCCTGAGTGCTGGGATTAAAGAAATGAGCCACCACGCCTGGTGTGCCCCCAATCTCTGTTTAAAAAATGACAGCTTTCGTTTCATTTTATGTGTGTGGGCGTTTAGTCTGCAGATACGAATGCACTGCATTCATGCCTGGTGTCTGGAGAGGCCAGAAGGGGGCATCAGATCTCCTGGAACAGGAGTTATAGATAGTTGAGAGCTGTCATGTGGGTGCTGGGAGGTGAATCTGGGTTCTCTGTAAGAGCATACTGAACCATCTCTCTAGCCCATTTTTAAAAAATATTTATGTTTATGAATGTTTCCCTGCATGTGTGTGTGCAGTACTGAGGGAGGCCAGCAGAGGGCATTAGATCCCCTGGTTCTGGAGTTCAAGATGGTTGTGAGCCACCTTGTGGATACTGGAACCGGTCCAGGTTCCCTACTGAGCAGCCAGTGCTCCCAGTGTTTCCAGTGCTCCCAACAGCTGAGCTTGCTCTTCAGTCCAGCAGCCTTGATTTTATTTATTTGTTTATTTTGAGTCTTTTGCTGTGTAGTTCATGAACTTGTGATCCCCCTACCTCCATCTCCCAAGTGCTATGATTACCGGTGGGTGACACCAAGCCCAGCATAATAGACGTTCTTATTGCTAGTGTGTGTGTGTAAACACGTGTGCCACAGTGTGCGTATGGAGGCTAGACGGCAACTTTGTGAGGTCTCTTCTCTCCTTCCACCTTTATATGGGTTTCAAGGACTGAACTCAGGTCCCCAGGGTTCCCCAGCAAGCACCTCTTCCAGCTGAGCCATCTTGGCAGCCAGAGTAGGTGTTCTTTAAGGAATTTTCTGGTTCTGTGGTACTGTTGAATAGGACGGAAGGGTTAGTTGAGTGGAATTGTTGCAGAGCTTCGAGCGCTGAGAACACTGAACTTCCTGGGGATCCTTGAGCGAAACGTGTGGCCGAGAATGGCTTTAGGAGGCTGGGGTCTCGCTGGAGAATGGCTTAGAAGGCGGGGCTTCGCTGGAGAAAGGCTAAGGAGGCGGAGCCTCGCTGGAGAATGGAAGGAGGCGGGGCACTCGTAGCTGTGGATGACTTAGGAGGTGGTCATACACCTGGAGAACGCTTAGAGGCGGGCCACGCTGGAGAATGGCAAAGGAGGCGGGGCCTTGCTGGAGAAAGGCTTAGGGGGCGGGTCTCGCTGGCGAATGGCTTAGGAGGCAGGGCCACGCTGGAGAATGGCAAAGGAGGCGGGGCCTCGCTGGAGAAAGGCTTAGGGGCGGGGTCTCGCTGGCGAATGGCTTAGGAGGCAGGGCCTCGCTGGAGAATGGCAAAGGAGGTGGGTCTCGCTGGAGAAAGGCTTAGGGGGCGGGGTCTCGCTGGAGAATGGCTTAGGAGGCAGGGCCACGCTGGAGAATGGCAAAGGAGGCGGGGCCTCGCTGGAGAATGGCAAAGGAGGCGGGGCCACACTGCAGTGAGCCTGCCTGGATCCCCAGCATGGGGAAGGTGGTCATGACACCCTGCCTTTCCCAGAACCGCCATGAGATGCTGGCTGTGGAGCCCATTAACGAACTGCTGAGAGACAAGTGGCGCAAGTTTGGGGCTGTGTCCTTCTACATCAACGTGGTCTCCTATCTGTGTGCCATGGTCATCTTCACTCTCACCGCTTACTATCAGCCACTGGAGGGCACGGTGAGTGCTCGCTGGGGACGGGGGATGGAAGACAGCTTGGGGCTGGGGAGGAAGATACCCCAGCACCCAGCTCTGAGCCTGGGGAGACTCTGGGGGAGACAGGAGAGGAAACTGCTGAGGACACAGATGTTTGGGGCAGCGGGAGCCGGTGTTGGGGCAGGTGAGGACTTGCTGCATCCGCTCCTCCCCGCAGCCACCCTACCCTTACCGTACCACGGTGGACTACCTGAGACTGGCTGGTGAGATCATCACACTCTTCACGGGAGTCCTGTTCTTCTTTACCAGTGTGAGTGCTTGCCCCCAGTGCCACCTGCCTGCCCAGTTCCCCCTCCTCCTCCTTCTCCCTCCTCCTCTCCTGCTAGTTCTTCCTCCTCTTCCTCCTCCCTCTTCCTCTCTCTCCTCTCCCTGCCTCCATCTCCTCTGCAGTTCTGGCCTCATCTACTCTCTGACTCTCTTCCACACCTGAGCCCACGGTCTCTTTTCTCTCCTTCACTCTGCATCCTTCCTTTCTGTCCCTTCACCGTCCTCCCTGAACTCCTCCCGGCTCCATATTCCTCTGTCTCTTCTCTTCCAGATCAAAGACTTGTTCATGAAGAAGTGCCCTGGAGTGAATTCTCTCTTTGTCGATGGCTCCTTCCAGTTGCTCTAGTGAGTAGAACTCTCGGACGAACGCTTCTGGTGACGAGGGTCATCCAGGTACTAGGGAGAGTAGAAAGGGACACTGTCAGGAATGGATTCATCCAGACTGGGCAGCCATAATCAAAGAGCTGGGCCAAGCTTGCTTGCTAGGGGGTTGATCCATACCATGGAAAGAATTTTGACCTCTTACGCTGGTGATGAATGCTAGTGTCTGCTTGTGATTAAGAATTGTAACACTATCTCTGTTTAGTGGGGAAGAAGTGCAGCCATTGATTATTGATATCTGCCTAGGTCACAGAATGTGGGAATCAATGCATGTCTGCTACATTTTTCCAACAATGAAATTTAGCCACAAAATCTCTGTAGAACTCTGAATCAATCTTCATTTCTTCTTCTCTCTCTCTCTCTCTCCTTCTTTTTCTTTAGCATTTTCTTTTATTTTAATTATTACTTATTCATGCATATGTATGTTCAGGAGGAGTCAATGAGGTATCAGATCATCTGGCATTAAAGGCATTTGTAAGCTGCCTGATACAGATACTAGGAATCAAACTCAGGTCCTCTGCAAGAACAGTTTGTGCTCTTAACCAGTGAGCCATCTCTCCAGCCTTCTGAATCTTTCTTAAAAATTCCAGAAGATGTGGCTTTGGGGTCTTGTAGTGCCTAGGACCCAATGTCTGGAGCCAGGTGGTGATGGCACATGCATTTGATCCTAGCACTCAGGAGGCAGAGGCAGGTGGATCTCTGTGAGTTTGAGGCCAGCCTAGTCTATATTGCAAGTTCCAAGATCCAGAGATACATAATAGAGAGACCCTGTCAAAAAAGGAAAAGGAAACCAAGCTGTTTAACTGAACACTGAGATGCCAGGGTCTCCACCATTCTCCTCTGGGGTCTTGAGGACTGGGACTCCTTGGTGCCCTGAAGGGGTTGAAGACACATCTCTCTCCTCATCTACAATCTCACCATCCCCTCCCCTCCCCTCCCGGCCCTCTCGCCCTCTCTGCTACCCTGTAGCTTCATCTACTCTGTGCTGGTGGTTGTCTCTGCGGCGCTCTACCTGGCAGGGATCGAGGCTTACCTGGCCGTGATGGTCTTTGCCCTGGTCCTGGGCTGGATGAATGCCCTTTACTTCACCCGTGGGTTGAAGCTGACGGGAACCTACAGCATCATGATTCAAAAGGTTTGGGCTAGACTCAGCATGCCTGTTCTGTGGTCTGACCTGAGGGCATGGGCACTGGGGAACTGGGACCATGGGCCTGCTCCAGCATGGGGGCAGCACTGGGTGGAGCTCGGAGAGAAAAGTGGGATAGGGGAGTGGGGAGTTGAGAAACCTTTGTGTGCCCTTCCCCCACAGTACCCCTAACTAGCCCCTCTCTGGTGTTAGATCCTCTTCAAAGACCTCTTCCGCTTCCTGCTGGTCTATCTCCTCTTCATGATCGGCTATGCCTCAGGTGAGTGTGGGCCTAGAGTGCTGGTGGTGGTAACTAGGGCTATAGGGGAAGCTACCCTGGGCTGAGGGCAATGGGTATCCCTTTCTGAGATCCCTATGTGTGGGCCAAGTCCAGTCAAGCTGCGTTCCCCATTCCCAGCAAGACCATAAAGCAGAACGCTTCATCATCCCACTTTACAGAGGAGTGGTCGGTCTTAGGTCAGAGAGTCCATGTAAAGCCCTTGTGTTCAAAGGCTTCTAAATACAAGCCAGCGAGATGCCTCTGGGTAACGGTACTTGCTGTCAAACCTGATGACCTAGTTTCAACCCTGTGACCCACAGAGAGGAAGGAGATACCTGACTCTTGGAATTTGTTCTCTTGCCCTCACATGTGTGCTCATGCACATAAACACACCCAAATAAACAAATGTAATGAAAACATTGTTTTAAGCCAGTAGATGCGGAAATGGAATGTGAGCTACTTCCATGAAGCCAACTGAAGCTGAAACTTATAGGTTGGGTCAGGTACATTAGGTCACAGGTCACGGCCAGATATAACCCAAAGCACACATGCTCTTGTTACTCATTTTTGTGCCCCAAGCAGACATTACTAATGGATCACAGAATGATTTTCTGTTGGATGTGATGAGGTCTCAGAATCCTCCACCCAGAGTGTTTGAGCATCCACTACACAGTTAGATTGCATCGGTATGTGAGTTGAAAAGTGTTCACCATGCTCTCTAGTTGAAGGGAGTGTAGCCTCCTCACCCTGCTGAGGTCAACATGCTTCTGTTACTCATTTTTTGTGTCCAAAGCAGACATTACTAATGGATCACAGAATGATTTTTCTGTTGGATGTAGATGAGGTCTCAGAATCCTCCACCCAGAGTGTTTGAGCATCCACTACACAGTTAGATTGCATTGGTATGTGAGTTGAAAAGTGTTCACCATGCTCTCTAGTTGAAGGCAGTGTAGCTTCCCCATCTTGCTGAAGTCAGCCTCCCTGCTCTGGTGGCTGGTTGCTGTCATCTGGGCTTAGCAGGAAAAGATGGTGAGACGTTTGGGGAGAGAGCAGAGGCGCCCTGAGGGTCTCTGTGTGCTTCCTGCTGATTGATCAGAGGCCTGCAGACCCCTCATCCCCATCCAGTGGGGCACCGCCTCTCAGCCTCCCCGCCCCTCCCGCAGCCCTGGTCACCCTCCTGAATCCGTGCACCAACATGAAGGTCTGTGACGAGGACCAGAGCAACTGCACGGTGCCCCGTACCCCTCGTGCCGCGACAGCGAGACCTTCAGCGCCTTCCTCCTGGACCTCTTCAAGCTCACCATCGGCATGGGTGACCTGGAGATGCTGAGCAGCGCCAAGTACCCCGTGGTCTTCATTCTCCTGCTGGTCACCTACATCATCCTCACCTTCGTGCTCCTGCTGAACATGCTCATCGCCCTCATGGGGGAGACCGTGGGCCAGGTGTCGAAGGAGAGCAAGCACATCTGGAAGCTGCAGGTGAGGCCGCCGCCTGTGTCTTAGAATAGCTTCATCCATCGCCCCACCCACCCGTGCCGCTCTCTCCCCCTCCTCCCTTCCCCCCCTCCAGTTTAGTTCCTTCCATTTCAGCTGTGGTGCTGCTCAGGGGACCCGGCTGGTTCCCTTCAGCGTGATCTCATGACCTCTGTCGGCACTGCGCATGCTCACAGACTCAGCTGTCAGCACTGAGCATGCTCAGAGAGTCTGCTTCTTTTTTCAAGTCACCATCACATAAATCCCCAAAATAGGGTTATTTATTAAAAATAAAAGATTCTGGCCGGGCAGTGGTGGCGCACGTCTTTAATCCCGGCACTTGGGAGGCAGAGGCAGGCGTATTTCTGAGTTCGAGGCCAGCCTGGTCTACAGAGTAAGTTCCAGGACAGCCAGGGCTATACAGAGAAACCCTGTCTTAGGGTTTTACTGCTGTGAGCAGACACCATGACCAAGGCAAGTCTTATAAGGACAACATTTAATTGGGGCTGGCTTACAGGTTTAGAGGTTCAGTCCATTATCATCAAGGCGGGAGCATGGCAGCATCCAGGCAGACATGGTGCAGGAGGAGCTGAGAGTTCTACATCTCCATCTGAAGGCTACTAAGAGAAGACTGACTTCCAGGCAGTTAGGATGAGAGCTTTTTTTTTTTTTTTTTCCGTGTTTCGAGACAGGTTTCTCTGTATAGCCCGGGCTGTCCTGGAACTCACTCTGTAGACCAGACTGGCCTCGAACTCAGAAATTCGCCTGCCTCTGCCTCTAGGATGAGAGTCTTAAGATCATGTCCACAGTGACACACACACTCCAAAAAGGCCACACCTCCTCTAACAAGGCCACACCCACTCCAACAAGGCCACACCTCCAAATAGTGCCACTCCCTAGCCTAAGCTTATACGAATTCTGTCTCAAAAAAAAGAACTTCATTTGGTTCATGGTTTTGGGGGCTGGGAAGTTCAAGTATGAAGCTGTATCTGCGGAGAGCCTTCTTGCTTCAAACCACCATGGTGGAGGGTTATGAGGGACGACAGGACGCTCCACCACAGGCCTCCTCTAACCTCAATGTTGACTGCCCTGAATGCCCTACACTTCAAACTTCATTAAACAGGAACCCAGGAAGTTTCAGGGATGCGTTCAAACCACAGTAGGCAGCAGGGGCGTTTTAATTGGTTTTGCGCTGAGCCGATGCCCACCTTGATCAGAAATGAGACTAGGGACTGGAGAGTTAGCTCAGGGGGTGAAGCGCTTGCCGTGGTACAAGCAAAAGGACCTGAGTTCGGATCCCCCCAAACCATTTTGTAAAGCTCGTGTCTCAAACCATCTGTGGGAGCTCAGGTCTCTATAATCTATATAATCTTTATACTCCTGGCTTCTATGGCAGGATGGGAGGCTGGGACAGGAGAATCCTGAAGGCAGGCCAGCTAGTCTGGTGTACAAACAGCACAGGAGACCCTGTCTCAAACAAGCCGGAAGATGACGGAGCGAGCAAAGTGTGTCTGCGGCGCCCCCTTGTGGCGGTCTCAGTATTCTCCTGTGGGATGATTTGATCTGCTCAGTGAATTTCATTCCAGACCCACACCGCTCAGGGATGGAGTAGTCTGTGGCTGGCAAGCTGCTCCCCTAAAGGGCTACTTTGAGATTCTGGGAAACAGACTCCAGGGCCGTGTGTCAAACCCAAGGTCACCCCACCCTCTGGTCTGCTCATAGCTTTCACACATTGCTATTTCTCTGGGCCCCAGTCTCCCCAGACACCCTATTTTCAAAATTTTAGTGTAAAACAGTGGAGGGACCTTCCCCACCCTTTTAAATCCCATCTCGTAGCCTTTCTGCAGACAGCAATGGACCAGGTTATAAAGGTTGTTCTAGGCAGGAGGCTCCTGAGGCTGATTCTCTGCCCACCTAGCTCAGCACTCATAAGAACCGTTGTTTAAAGACCACGGCAGTGGGCTGGAGGGATGGCTCAGTGGTTAAAAGCACTGGCTGGGCCGGGCAGTGGTGGCACACGCGCCTTTAATCCCAGCACTTGGGAGGCAGAGGCAGGTGGATTTCTGAGTTCGAGGCCAACCTGGTCTACAGAGTGAGTTCCGGGACAGCCAGGGCTACACGAGAAAACCCTGTCTCGAAAAACCAAAATAATTAATTAATTAATTAATTTAATTTAATTAATTAAAAAAAAAACCACTGGCTGCTCTTCTTGAGTTCAATTCCCAGAACCACATGGTGGTTCATAGCCATCTATAATGAGATCTGGTGCCCTCTTCTGGCCTGCAGGTGTACAAGCAGAGTTTGAGGTTAGCTTGGGCTCATGTAGACCCTGTCTTAACAGAGAAAAAGGGAGTTTATTTGGCCCGTGTTTGCTGAGAACCAGGTGCTTGCTGTGTAAACTTAGCACCTGTGACCTTCCCCGGCAGTGGGCCACCACCATCCTGGACATCGAACGTTCCTTCCCTGTGTTCCTGAGGAAAGCCTTCCGCTCCGGAGAGATGGTGACCGTGGGCAAGAGCTCGGATGGCACTCCAGACCGCAGGTGGTGCTTCAGGTGAGGTCCGGAGGGATGGGCTCCAGGGAGGACAAACTCCTGTCCTGTGCATCTGAGTTTCGAACCCAGCGCAAGCCAGCCAAGATTGTGAGCTGGGCACTATAACTTTGAAGCTGCCATCTATACATGCTGGGACGTGTTGATGCCTGGGGGCTCCATGGCCCCTCACTGAGGCTGGCGGAGATGGACCACGCTCACCTTAGTGCATCACCCTCTGACTACCCGCTGTGGGTGAGGTTAGGTACTCTGGTTGAAATGAGGAGAGAGATGCACCCCCTCTTAGTCTAGTACTGATGCTGTTTTCAGTGTCTCAACCTTCAGCAAAGAAGCCCCACAGACCCTGGGCTCCTCATCAGTAAAATGGTATCAGTAAATGCGTCTCCCTTGCTCAGTACAATCTGCAGTTGCTCACCAAATAGAAGTTGTATGGAAAAGAACAAAAAACAACATTGAAACACACAAATCTTTCCCACGAGACCCTCACCAGACTTTACCAATGTCCTCGTAAAAAGAGGAAACGTTATCAAAGAATGTATCCATCAAGGAATGGATAGACAGACTGTGGTATATCCATACAATGGAATATTATTTGGCTTTAAAAAGAATAAAGTTCTTATCCCTGCCACAGTGTGGATGGACCTTAAAAATATGCTAAATGAAAGAAGCCAGCTGTGAAAGGTCATATGGCTTATGGTTCCATTGATAGAAAATGGCCAGAACAAGCAAACCCGGTAAACAGCAATGGAGATGGAGGGGAGAGAATTAGTTGTGTGAGGAAGGCATGCTGGGAAATGCTGACTCAGAGAGATGACCTGGGGATGGGGCAGGAAGCAGTGTGGTAGGCCCCACCCTACCCCCCAAAAAAAACCCCAAACAACTGTACTTCTCTCTGCCAGGGTGGACGAGGTGAACTGGTCTCACTGGAACCAGAACTTGGGCATTATTAACGAGGACCCCGGCAAGAGCGAGGTCTACCAGTACTATGGCTTCTCGCACACCATGGGGCGCCTCCGCAGGGGTGAGCGTGGCACTGAGAGCTGGGGAGGGTGGGGAGGGCTGTTCTGAGCAGTTCTGTCCAGGGAGTGGGAGGGTGGGCGATGCCTCCGGTGGGATCCCCTGCTGCACAGGGCAGTTTCCACCTCAGCCCTCCCTGTTCTGAGGAGAGATTCTGGGCAGCCCTGTGTGGGGGGAGGTCCTTTCTGTTTTCATTTTATTTATTTATTTTTTAATTAAGCCTTAACTGCAAGAGGCTTGGAGGTAAATGGCCCCCAGGGCATTGTGACAGCCTTCAATCTCAGATCCTCCCTGTGTGCGCCTGTGCGCCTGGCCAGGCATCTTGACTTCTCTGAATCCATTTTACTTCTGTAAAACGCGCCTACTACCCTCCTAATACTTCTCTCGGTGCCCAGGACACAGTGGTGCTCGATGCTTGCACGATCCGCTAACCCTCCTCCCCCCCTCCCCGTATTCACTGTCCAGATCGCTGGTCCTCGGTGGTGCCCCGCGTGGTGGAGCTGAACAAGAACTCGAACGCAGATGAAGTGGTGGTGCCCCTGGATAACCTAGGGAACCCCAACTGTGACGGCCACCAGCAGGATTATGCTGCCAAGTGGAGGACGGAGGATGCTCCGCTCTAGGGGCCGTGCCAGGGCTGGGGCAGATAGCCCAGGCTTGGCCCTGGCTCCCACTTACATTTCAGCATTTGTCCCGTGTCTTCCCACACCCACATGGGACCTCGGAGGTGAGGGCCTCTGTGGAGACTCTGGGGAGGCCCCAGGACCCTCTGGTCCCCGCCAAGACTTTTGCCCTCAGCTCTACTCCCCCCCACATGGGGGACTGGGCTCTTGGCCACCTGTCTCACTCCCATGGAGTCGCCTAAGCCAGCTCAGGGCCCCTCCACTCGCAGGGCTCAGGCCCCTGTCCCTCTTGGGCGTTATTTATTGCTCTCCTCAGGAAAATGGCGTGGCGGGGGACCACCCGCAGCTGGAACCTGGCCAGGGGACGCTGCAACCCCGACCTGCTGCGGATCTGACCTGCTGCTGCCCTGGCTAGCGTGGGTCTTCTGTACTTTGTAGAGATCGGGCCGCTGGTGCTCAATAAATGTTTGTTTATTCTTGGTGGACACAGTGCGGGGTGAGGTCGGAAGTGGGGAGAGAGTGGCGGGCACAAGACACCAAGGGGGTGTGGGACAACGGCACGACTCTGTCGTTGAGAATAGACACCAGAGTGTGGGCGGCGGGGGGTGGGGGGGTGAGGGGGCGTGGTCACGGTGGAGGTGGTGGGCGTGGTCACGGTGAAATGAGAAGAACTGATGGGGGTGGAGGGTGGGATGCTGGTGGCAGTGGAGAAGGTTGAGATGCTGGTGGAGTCACACTGCTGGTCAGTCCCACTGAGGAGGGACACTGATAGCTGCAATGATGCTGGTGACAGAGAAGCATTGGGCGGTGCTGGTGGGACACTCTGCTCTCCTGGCACAAGGAGAGGTCCACACACACCTACAGCCTGTCGACAGAGGAGTCCGTAGCTGGCCGGTGTCCCCTGTAACCTCCCCGGAACAGCCGCAGGGAGCACTGCTGTCTGGGAAGGCAGCTGCAGTGGACAGAGCCCAGGGCCCACACAGACCGGCTTTCCCCCTCTTCCTAACCGTTGGCCGTGGCTGGGGAGTGGCATGTGATCTCTTACCCTCCAAGCCTCTCTGTCCTTGTATGTCAGAAGGACAAAGACGGTGGCAGGAGACTGGTGACGGCCAGTGTACCACTGTGTGGGGAGGAAGCCATGCCTTCGCCATCCTTCCCGAAGACCCAGCTCCCCCTCTGCCTGTGGGCGCCCTGGGTTCTCTAATAGCTGGCCCGAGAGAGGCAGCCAAAGGGCAGCCTGCTTAGCGCTCTCAGAATGGGTCCCAGAAACCATTGCAGTCACTTTGGGTGTCACATCAGGTCTGAGGCCATTTGTGACCAGGAGGCAGGGTGACCAGCAGGGCTGAACCTCCCCAGAACCACAGGGCAGCAGCTGGAAGCCAGGGGTCTCTCCCTTGGGCTGGGCATTGGGACAGAAGCAGCTGGGGCAGGTGAGGACCTGAGTGGGTGGGGCAGGGGGTGGGAGGGCAGGGGTGGGGGAACAGGACAGGACTGACAGCTCACTGTCATCCTTCCTTGACTCTGGCTGACATGGAAACACCAGCATACCTAACATCCGACTCTGGGCTCGCTCTTTGATCAGAAGACAAGATGGCACCTGGCTATTCCCGGAAGGTAGGTACTGGAGACACAGATGGACCCTGTCCATCTTGGGTGCCCCTCCCATTTGGAACACTGAAGAAGATGTGGGAGAAGGTTCCAGAAGGCTCTCTATTTGGAGCAGAGAACTGGGCTCTAGCCTTGCCTCAGGAATTTTCAGCGTCCTTGGGACATGGTGATGGCCTCTGCTTCCCGGAATATAATCTGGCCACTAAAGTGGCAGAGGGCAACAAGGAGACGGTGCCCCCTAGTGGGTCAAAGCCGTATGGCTCTCTGACTAGGGAGGCTGCAGTGTGCTACAGTTCTTCCCTCCAGAGGACCTTCAGCAATGTCACCAAGAAAGGCCATGTTTCATTTAGGGGACGTTAAAGGATTGTTGTTGTTTTTCTTTAGCCAGGCATGGTGGCTCGAGCCTCAGAGGCAGGGGCCGACGGAGCTCTGTGAGTTCGAGACCAACCTGGTCTGCATAGTGAGACTATCAATCAAAAAGGGTTCGAGTTGGGCTGGAGAGATGGCTCAGAGGGTAAGAGCACTGTCTGCTCTTCCAGAGGTCCTGAGTTCAATTCCCAGCAACCACATGGTGGCTCACAACCATCTGTAATGGGATCCGATGCCCTCTTCTGGTGTGTGTCTGAAGACAGCAACAGTATACTCACATACATAAAACAAAAGAAAAAGGGGTAGGGGGTTCAAGTTTACGTAATGAGTTTAAGGCAACCCTGGGCTGCATGAGATCCTGTCTAAACAGGAAAAAAAGGTTCTGGGCAGTGGTGGCGCACGCCTTTAATCTCAGCACTTGGAGGCAGAGGCAGGCGGATTTCTGAGATCAAGGCCAGCCTGGTTTACAGAGTGAGTTCCAGGACAGCCAGGACTACACAGAGAAACCCTGTCTCGAAAAACCGAAAAAAAAAAAAAAAAAAAAAGAACATGACAGACACTACAGCTGGTCCCACAGCTTATAAATGCCAGTTTGCCTGAGCACAGTCCCCAGCTCGGGATGGTTCTGATTAAAATTTTTGGATTTCACAATGGTGTGAAAGTGATCCACCTGGGTTGGGGCCATTCTGTGAATTTTGTCTTTTTTTTTTCCTCCGGTTGAGCTAGTGATCTGTGAGATGCTATTTTGGGGGGAATTTGCGGTATTGCGTCACCAAGCCAGCACGCTCTGAGAATTATCTGTTTCATTTCATATATCTGAGAATTATCTGTTTCATTTCATATATAACCAGCGACGGCCTGTGATGACACAGTTGGGCAGTGACGTCACAACGACTCAACGTGACGTCATAATTCACAAATCACAGTTTATGACTGGGGTGTAGACCTGCTGTTCCCAGACCGAGGCTCATGTTGTTTCTCCAGTGGTGAGGTGCTGGGGTGGAATCTAGGATCTCAAGCAGGCTCAGCAAGCACTCTGCCACCATGCCGTACCTCACCTTTCCGTGCTTTGAACAAACCGCAGGGGTGTTTGCTCAGGACCAAGCCTATGAGGACACCCAGCTCCAGGTACTCTTGTGTCTCCAGCATTCCAGTGGCCGCTTTGCAGGGGTCTCTGGGGTTCTCATAGACGGTACTAATGGTGTCACCTCGTCTAAATCTTGTGGGGAGTCTTATAAAGTTGCACTCTTAGTTTTTATACACACACACACACACACACACACACACACACACACACACACACCACACGTTACCAAGAGCATGCAGTACCTACAGAGGCCAGGAGGGGCGCAGATCCCCTAGAACTGGAGTTACAGACCGTGTGTGTGTGTGTGTGTGTGTGTGTGTGTGTGTGTGTGTGTGTGTGTGTGTCTTGTGACCCAAGCCGGCTTGGATCTAGGATCGCTGAGCCATCTCTCCAGTCCTTCTTTTAAAATAAAATTTGTTACATTTATTTATTTTGTGTGTGGGGTGGGCACACCCGCCATGATGTCAGAAGACAATCTGTTCTCTCTCTACTGAGGATTGAACTCAAGACAGCCTTGGAGACCACGCTGAACCATCTCTCTGGCCCAAGCTGGTAGCCCTAATACTCCCCCCAAGTGGTAGACATAACTTTCCCAGTTGTATATGACAAGATGTCGGAGTATGAATTGGTGACCGAGTCCTGCTGGCTTGCCCAGATCAGCATCAAGCTTGCTTTGTAGCTTAGGCTGGCTGCGAACCAGCGCCCTAACTCAGTCTCCCAAATCACAGTGGCCCATATGACTGAAAATGACCATGCAGGCAGGGCTGGCATCCGGCATGGCTGGATCCAGGCGGCTCCAGATTCTTTTGTGCCTCAGCCGCCCTGATTTTGTGTGGGTTTTACCCCTGTCAGGATTGCTCAAGTATTGGCCCACGAGGTTGGCAACTTGAGGGCTGCCTCTTACTGGGCAGCTGAAAGCTGGGGTTTGGGGGGGGGCAGAATGCTCTGGTCAGACGTGGTTTTTGACCCCCAAGGCAGGACCAGCCATCTCCACCATCCCAGGAAAGTTAGCCTGCACTACGTATGCTAGATTGCACCACAGCCTCTCTCTTTATTTTTATGTGTTATTTCTACCCCGGATCCTGGGCTGGCCTTGAACCCTCAATCCTGCCTCAACCTCCCACGTGCAGATACAGCAGGTGTGTGACCTCACGTCCCACTTCTAGTCCAAGCCCCTTGCTTAGTCCTGCTTCGAGCAGAGTGTAATTTCCAACACCTGAACTTAACCACGTGATGTGTGTTGGCCAATGGGGTGTGAGCAGATCCTTCGTGGGTCGCCTTAAGGCAAGGATGAGTCACGTGGCTCGGGCAACTTTGCAGCGCTCACAAAAAAGAAAAGAAAAGAAAAAAAAAAAAACCCACAGATGCCTGCGGAATGGACCAGTTTAGATACTGCTGAGTTCTCTTTTTAAAAAAAAAAAAAAAAAGAGAGAGAGATTTATTTTTATCATTGTTGTCCCTGCAGTGCCCGTGGGGGTTAGAAGAAGGTTTGCAACAGGAGTTACAGAGGGTGAGGTGCGTGGGTGCGGGAATCGAACCCACATCCTTTGAAAGTGCAGCCAGTGCTCTTAACCACTGAGCCATCTCTCTAGCCCTTTGGTTTGTTTTAAATAGTGCAGTCAGCTACTGTTACTGGATACAGAACCCAGCCAAGTCCCGAACCAGAACTCTATAGCGTCCTAGATGCCAGGACCCTCGCCAGGGCCACCAGCGGTGAAGGTGAGATTTGAACCCAGCACTGTGTGTTCATGGCTTCTGCCTCTCTAGGTGGCTTCTGCATGAGACCCTGACTGTCAGCTGCCACTCAGGATATCCCACTCCACTGCCCCCCCGACCCCCGTGCTCTCTTGGAGCCCTCTCCTCTATCTACTTTCCTGGAGGGAGTCATTGGGGATGCGCATGCGTACAGCATGTGTGCCGAACACTGTCTCCCCACCCCCAACCCCCGCCTAAGGTTTCAAGATTTCTGGAAAATAATGGATACATTGGAGACCAAAGTAAAAGGGTTTGGTCAAGAGACCCCTCTCAGAGTCGTCACTACTAGCTAGAGGAGTACTGGGGGTCTGAACTCGAACTCCCGGAGCAGATGATGTGACCTCCATGCCCGGCCTGTGGCTCCTGCGGGTGGGCGATCAAGTTGCACTCTGTGCCTTTACCTGTACTCTGGCCCCCAAAAGCATGTCCTTGGAAGCTAGGTGCCTCCTGAACCTTTTATTTCTGAGGACCCCGTTGTCCCTGGGTGCAATGAGGTCTGCAGATCTCCCAAAAGGGAGGGTAGGAGGCAAGAGGATGGGTGAAATGGGGACAGCAGAGACCCACACCATAGGGACTGCAGAGCCGAGGGGGTGTGTGGGGAGGCCAGACTGGGAGTGCTGTGACCTTCCTAGAGAAGGTGTGGCCTTCCTAGAGAAGGTGTGACCTTCCTAGAGAAGGTGTGGTCTTGCT
This sequence comes from Mastomys natalensis, assembly GCA_021653895.1. NCBI lineage: Eukaryota > Metazoa > Chordata > Mammalia > Rodentia > Muridae > Mastomys > Mastomys natalensis. Next base: position 375,973 of record JAJTUV010000918.1, on the reverse strand, counting down.
GGGTGGATGTGGCCTTCTTGGAGTGGGTGTGGCCTTGCTGGAGTAGGTGTGATCTTGCTCGAGGGTGTGGCCTTGCTAAAGTGGGTGTGTCTTTGCTCGGGTAGGTGTGGCCTTGTTAGAGTAGGGTGGTCTTGCTTGGGTAGGTGTGGCCTTGTTAAAGCAGGTGGGGCCTTCTAGGGGTAGGTGTGGCCTTGGTGGGGTGGGTGTGGCCTTGTTAGGAGTAGGGTGGTCTTGTTTGGGTGGGTGTGGCCTTGCTGGAGCAGGTGTGGCCTTGGGTGGGTGTGGCCTTGTTGGAGACAGTGTATCACTGATTGGTGGGCCCTGGGGTTTCAAGAGCCCATATCAGGCTCAGTCTTGCTCTTTCTCTGCCTTCGGCTCAAGATGTAGCTCTCAGTTACTTCTCCAGCACCACGCTCCCTGCCACGATGATAACGGACAAAGCCTCTGAAACTGTAAGCCAGTCCCCGGTTAAATGAGCTCCTTTATAAGGCTGTGGTCATGGTGTCTCTTGGCAATAGTAAAGACTAAGACAGATAAAAACGTGTAAGGCCCCTGATGATACCACCGAGCTCCTTATGACTTAGGCTACCCTGCCCTTAAGGTGTCTCAGGATCTGAGAGGATGCATTTTCTGCTCTTTAGTGAGTGAAGCCAGGGTTTCTGTCACTCACCATGTAGGTAGGAAGCACGACGTCTTAACTTCCATTTTACAGAGAAAGCGGTGAGACCAAACGATGGAAACCACTCCAGGGTATACACAGTGAGGGTGCGGCAGAGGCAGGACTCAAACCTGAGACCTGTCTTATTACCGGGCTCACTTTCTAGTAGCCACCTTGGGAGTTTGGGGGTGGGGGTGGGGGACCCAGAACTTGTGAGCAAGTACCATACCCAGGAGTATCTCCAGCCCCACAAGGATTTTTTTTTTAATTTAGTCTCGGGTCTCTACAAAAGTGCCCAAGTTTATTAGCAACCGGTGTGCTAACTTTCCCCGGCAGCCATAATTGGGGTCAGCTGTGATCACACCTGGGGCCTCTCAGAAAAGGCCTAAGGGACACCTGGAACCCTGGACTTGGGAGCAGCCTGTGCTCTGTGAGGTGGCCTAGTTTCTGGAAGGTTTAGGATCAAATTCCCCATGATTGCCGGCAAGCTGTCTCGGTTTTTTTCTTCAAGATCGTTTTCATCTGGGTGTACTTGTGATCTCGGGACTTGGCCACTCAGGCAGGAGGATTGAGTTGAAGGCTATGCAGTGAACGCCCTCCCGCCTCAAACCAACCGATGGGTGTTCAGAGGGGTCATCTTGCTGCACCGTCCTCCCCTCCTGATAGGATGCAGTGGAGTCAGCTGAGGCCAGGACTCCTGACCACGGTTGGATTCAAATCTTCCCTCCCTGTAACCATAGCACATTATACTGTATTACAACTGGGGAAACTGAGGCACAGGAAGAAGGCACTTTTTTTTTCCCTCCACTGCAGCACAGGAAGTTTCCTGAGCCCTCTATTCCTTAAGTTCAGATGTTGACAGAATAGTGGGCTAAACTAAAGGGTGTGTAGCCTGCAGTCCTCTTCAGAGCCTTTAATATGCCAGTGTGATCTGTCTCTAGGGTGCAATTTCTTGTTTTGGGCAGGGCTTGGGGGTGGAGCCTAAGGTGTCTGTCCCAGTTGCTCTCAGACTCTGGCTGCCCTTGTCTGGTAAGATGCAGAAGTCGCCCTTTGGTGGCTTTACCGCTATAGCCATGGGTGTGGTGCCACATGCCTGACCACCTGCTCAGCCTGGAGACATGGGTGCCCAAGATAGTTCCGAGGGCGGAGAGAGTTCTTGGCATGTAGAATGGAGACAGTCATAGCTGGGTAGGAGAGGGTGGAGGAGGCTGCCATCGCCTGGCTGCCCCCACCATGCAGACCAACCCCTGGTTCTTAAGGCAAATAAAACCTGCGGCCTGTTTGTTGCCTTCAGCCATGCACATAGGAGCAGGGAGGGGATGGGAGGGTTTCTCAACAGCTCAGGAGCTTCACCTCTGCAGAGCGCTCTGCACACGGAACCTGCTTAGTCCCTGAGCCTTTGACTGTGGGTGTGCCACCTTCCCTCACGTTGGTGACCTTAGCTGTCCCAAGGCTGTCCTGTCTGGTTGTGACCAGAGTCACTGTGAAAGCATGGGTCCGTGCCACGGCATCTAGAGTGCTCTTCGGGTCAGCCATATTAGCTCTCAGAGAGGAAACCGAGGCCCAGGGAGACAGAACCCAGTCACAGGGCAGATTGCTCTGTGGGCTCCCAGGCCTAGGCTCATGCCCTGCTGGGTGCTCTGAACTCAGACCCCCGCTGATAGCATGCTGGTCTGCCCTCTTAATGCCACTCCTGATGTCTCCGATGCCCTGGTTTTCACTACAGTCCTTTGAGGAATACTTCAGGGCAGCTCAGTGTGGCCGTGGGGCTCAGACCCTGTCTGTCTGCTTGCTCCCTCCGTCTGTCCTGGCTCTGAGTGTCCCACTGGCTTTGGTTTTAGGCAGTGTGAGTGTGCCATTATTATCCTTGGGTCCCGTGTCCACTCTGGGAAATGAGTGTGATCTCATCCCTCATCTGATAGGACCACTAAGGTCATCATGTCACCTGCTGGTTCTCTATGACTTCTTCCTGGTCTCCCATACCCCATGAGCTAGCTAGCAGAGGTGCCCGGCTCATGAACTTCCCACAAAGAACCTGGTTTTGTCCCCACATGGATGGTGAATCTCCATTTCCTGAACAGACCATGGGTGGCTGTAAGGCTTCAGGAGTCTGTGGCCCCAGCTGAGGGCCTGGCTGACTTGGGAGTCCTGGCTGGAGGGAGCAGTGTTCTTCCTTTGGCCAGGGTTCTGTGTGGGGCAGGAGGGTTGCCTTAAATTGGAGATTCCTAATTTTCTCAGCACAGAGGTCCGTCCGGCTCTTGGACTGGGGAGGAGCTGGGGAGAAGGAAGCATGAGTGGGGACAGGGCACAAGGAAGCCCTCGTGCTGGTGGGGGGACCCCTCTTCCAGGCTGCCATCCTGCTGGACGCTCTGACCCCTGCAGGTGGCAGGTGTGCTCTGACCCCTGCAGGTGGCAGGACAGGTGTGCTCTGGCCCCTGCAGGTGGCAGGACAGGTGTGCTCTGACCCTTGCAGGTGGTAGGACAGGTAGTCCTCTTGGCTTTCTCCATGGGGGTACCTGGCCTATGGGAGTGTAACCTCAGGCTGACTTCCCACCTTACAAGGCTGTTGAGAGTCTCTGGGAGGTACTACTGGTCCCTGGTGAGTGACAAGCTCCAGTTACAGGACTGGCAGGGAATGGGTATATGCCAGGTGTTGGCTGGCATAATCCACTCTGGCCAGGACAGTGGCAAGCCTGTTCTCAGCTACACTGCCACCATTTAAACTGGAAGGATAAGGGACAGGATCTAGGGAAGGACTTCCGATAGGGAGTTTTCAGAGCCACCCCAGGGCTCAGGATTGATTTTGCCCCTGTGGATGGACCATGGGCCACCAGCCTGTGAGGTGACACATAAGACACAGGATAGCACTCATCTTGAAGAGCTTTGTAATAACTTGGGCATGGCACACCCTGCATGCCTCCCCACCCTGCCCCCACAAGGCTCCCTGGGGCGCCCTCCCGTGGATTCCTGAGGTGAAGGAGCCGGCTAGAGAGAGAACAGCTTCACAGCAAACCCACAGCTGAGACACCATCTGTTTTCCTTTTTTTTCTTTCTCGTTTTTAAAACAATATAGTGCAGACAGACTGCACTTCTCACAGTAGAATAAAATGGTCAATTTTAGTATAAAAAAAACATTCTCAGAGATTTGTAAATGCACTTAGTGCTCAGACAGGCCTTGGAGAGATACAGTACTGCTTCCGGAGCGCCTGGGGCCGGCGGGGCCAGGGGACTGCAGGCCTTGAGGACTTCCTGGGCTTATCTACCCCCCCCCACTCCGAAGCCGTGCAGGGGGAGGATAGATGCAGAATAGGAGCTGGATTGGTTATTCCAGTTCTAGCCAGGTCACCCTCCCACTGGTCCCCAGGAGACCCCGACACGCGGAGAAAGGCAAGATCGTCCTTGTGAACGGAGCCTGAATTTACAGGTCCCTTGTTAGCCCCTCCGCCCCGTGACATCTTTGTGCGAATAGGAAGATGGTGTCCCTTCCTCGAAATGCAGACAACTGTAATAAATACACAAGTCTAGGATGAGAGTGGAGTCTCCTTGGTCAAGGTGCCCTTGTGCAATGCACCAGCTGTTCCCAGCAGCCCTGTGAAATGTACTGTAGGGGATACAGAAGAGGTTGGTCTGGGGTGTACGGAGTAGGGTGGGCGGGTAGGGGAAGAGTCGACAGGAACGGGGGCTGGTAGTCCTGAGGCCTCTGGGAGTCTGGAGTCTGGAGTCAGGGTGCTCTTCACCTGGATTAGTTGGTGGGGGTGGGGCACTTTGGACCCAGGAACCTGTTATGGATCGATCCCCTCTGCTCCTCTTCCGAGACTGGGAGATTGTGGGTGGGGACCCAGTGTGTGACACGGGATGACCGGAGCACCCCTCTGCTCGAGACCCAGAAGGAACTTCTTGTTTGCAGAAGGTCCCTCTCCCTGCCTGGATGAAGGACCTTGCAGCCAGCCCGGGACCCTCCCTGCTTCCTGGGGCAGCAAGTCGGGGGGAGGAGCCCTGGTGTGTGAGGTCAACCCGCCTGCCCATCACATCGAGGCAGTAACCAGCCTGGCTTCCCTGTGGACACAGGGTGAGTGGGGCGCCCTGCTAGCTTCCTGCTCTGTGCTATGGCCCACCAATCCCCAGCACCCTGTCCGTCTGTCCGTGTGCCCACAGGGCAGACCTTATCTGTAGACAGGTAGGCGGATGTGGGCGTGCTGGTGGTCCAGCAGCCGGGGCACGGCCACCGTCTCGTAACCCTTGCCCAGCATCTGTTCCTTGATACAGGGCGGCCGGATGTCGTTGATGAGATATTCCAGCGACTGGAGGCTGCTGCTCAGTACGGCTGTGTTACACACACTCTTGCTGGTCAGGCCTGAGAGTGCATCTCCAGGAGGCCCGGCTAGCTCCCGGGCCGCTCCTGGTCCCAGCTCTGTCACTACGGCAGCAGCTGCTGGATTATAGCAGTCACTGGTAGGTGTCACCAGAACACTGTTCCAAGGGGCAGCAAAGTACTGGCCCACGGTGAAGCTGCTTGGCAGCCCCATGCCGCAGTTGTGGGGGGACCCGTTGGCCCTCTCGAATGCCCTCCCGCCGCAAGTCTCTGGGGACTGGGACTTGCTGGCTACAGTGTTGCTACTGTAGGCCCGCAGCGGCTGGGGTGGGGGAGGGGGCGGCTTCTGTGGCCACAGCAGGTAATCCAGGCCGCCTTCCGCATACCCTGCAGGTTTGGTGGCCCCAGCCAGTGTCAGGGCTGGTGTGGCTCCCTGGCTCAGTTCTGTGCCCTTCCGGCAGTCTGGCAAACCAGCTGTAGCCGAGTAAGCCATGCTAGGAAAACTGGGCACGGGGCCATGCTTGGCTGGACTGGGATGGGGCACAGCCACGCCCTGACAGGCGCTTGGTGCAGCACCCGGGGCCTGGCACTGCTGGTTGAGCTGGTACAGGATACTGTGAATCGAGGGTAGGTTGGAGGGGGGCAGGGGCAAGCCCCGGCCCGGCAGAGGGATCACAGAGGTGGCAGTGGCTGCTGCGGGCAGGCTGGGCGGTGGTGCAGGTGCCTCGGGTGGCTTCGGGTAGGCCAAGGGCCCCAGGGTGCTGGGCACCGGGTAGGGCGCAATGCCCACCTGCACGGTGGCCGGCGACAGTTTAGTCCGCTTGCCCTCCACGCTCTTGAGCACGCTTTTGGTGTGCCCGGAGGGTGCAGCCGTACTGGAAGAGACGGCAGCCTTGACAATGGCCAGCAGACCCTGGTAGCCAGAGGCGTGCTGAGGGTAGGGGCTGTAACGCTGGCCGCTGGTGTCATAGCCGTTGACCGTGCGGCTCAGGTGCTTGTGCTGCGGCACTCGGATGTTGGTGGGGAAGATCTTGATGGACAGGGGGCTGTTGGCCACCTTCTCTGCGTAGGCATCCAACTCTGCTGGGCTTGGGTAGCGGGAGGAATGCATAGAGCTGGCCACCGACTCGCCTGCAGGGACAGAGGCAAGAGTGAGGGCCGGTAACTACAGCCCCTTGCTCCCCACTGGCTTCGGGAGCTGCCCGGTCCCTTCCTTTCCCTCACTTCCTCCCTCCCTCCCCCTGTTCCAACTTTTGGACCAAAACATGAACGGAAACCATACACATGTACAAGGTTGAGCCACAGGCCCCACTGGTCCTCAGCCACAGGCAAGCTTGCAGGTTTTCATCTTTGAGATAGGGGCCTGTGTGTGTTCCAAGTTGCCTTCAGACTTGATGCTTATTCAGGAATGACCTTGAAGCTCTGGTTACTCTGCCCGTCCCGCCCGAACGCCGGTATCTCAGGTGTGTGCCGTGATGCCCGGTTACGCATTGCTTGGTTTCCAACCCGGAGTGTCACAACACTAGGGAAGGCCCTACCAACCGAGCACTCTCAGCCCTAACCCGCTTCTAGCAACAGACTAGCTATGCTGGCGGCCCTGGTGGGGCGAGGTGAATCTGACGCAGGGTGCTCACGGTGGCTGCCCTGCTAATACTGGGTGTGACATTCTAGATTGTGAGACTTACTACAGGTGGCCACAACTGGCTCTGCCATGAGTGTGTGTGTGTCGGGGCGGGGGGGGGGAGTTGCTGGTCAGAAGACCCTCTTCTGACACCCTGAGCCATTCTAAACTGGAGCCTAGCACACAGCTTCTGAGACGGGGACATGGCCAGGGGTCAGGGGGGTGGGGGTTGGGGTGGAAGCATGGTTAGGTTAGGTAGGCTGTGTGGTCCTGGGCAAGCTGTCTGCTTACACAGGCCTCAGTTTTTCCATTTGTGAGATGGGGATGCTAACGGTGCTGGGTCAGCAGTGTGACCTTGGCTGTCCCAAGGGGCCCAGTGGGGTGAGGCCCAGAGCAGAGGCAGGATATTGTAACTCCTGGGGGACCTAGGCAAAGGGATTCACCGTGCTGAGCCTCCTTTTCCTCATCTGTATAGTAAGGCAATGCTGCTCCGAAGGCTGCCTCCACGGGGATCTGGGCGGGTTTAGCAGGTCCATGTGCACAGGGCAGAACTCGGAGAGATCACTGTTGCTCAACTGTGGCCCAGGGCAGGGCCTCACCAGAGAGGGACACCCATGAGGTCCTTTCCATTGGAGGCCTCTTGTCTGGTCCTCCCAGAGTCCTCACCTGCACAGCCTTGGTCTAGTGTTAGTCTGGATGATGGGTCTCTGTATGTGGGAGGCCGGCAGCAGAGTTAGCTCTCCCAGACAGGGACACCAGAGGCAGCAGAGCCAGGGCCTGTGCACACCAGAGTGGCTTCTCACTACACGGGGCCCTCTAAACGGTTGGGGATATGTGCTTGTCATGACATGGGTATATAGACTGGCGGCTTCCAGTGGACTGGGAGGCTGCCTCACATCCCAAAGAGCACAGCAACAGACTTGGGTGTGGAGGATCTGTCCAGCCCCACGGATGGACAGTACCCCTGCTTTGCTCAGGGTACTGGGCAGCTACAGATGGCATTGAACAGGGGAGATGCAGAAGGGGACAGTGACAACATGCATCCGGGTAACATCCCTCCACCTCTCAATCTCTGGGCCTAACCCGGACCCAGCAGGTACGTCCAACCCCTCCCTGCTCTGTGCATCCCTTGCTCTTAAGTAGCCTAAAATAAACTTGGTGTGGAGAATGGAAATGGCACTTTGGCCAATGGGGGAATCTTTCTCTGCGATTGGATTTAAACTACATTATACAAGCAATTTCATGGGCACTTAGCACCGCTCGGAGAGTCCCGCAAAAAAAAGGGACCGGTTCTTCATTTGCCAGCCATAAATCAGCAGTTGCTATAATGAGCACAAAAAATGTCACTTTTATGCAATTTTACAGATGAACGAAACTGGTGAAATTAGCTGTGGAAACCTACCAGACTCAGCAAAAGCAGCTGCCGGGAGGGGGAAAAAAATGATATCCATGTGTGTTCTCGCTCCCCTTAAACTCTCTTTCCGGGCAAGCGTCTGCCATTGTGGTGTGAAAACTCATTTGTCCTTGGCATTATGCTTTCATTCCGAGTTTATCTTGAGTATCCAATGAGCCACCAACTGTGAAAATGATTAAATCTACAAAATCTATCTAATGGATGGAATAAATTAGGTGTTCAAAACCTTAAGGAAAAAGGAGAGACAATTGTTCTCTGGTCTTGTTACCCGAGAGAGGGCGCGCCTCGCCCCCTTCTGGTCAGTGGGTGTCCTGCGGGGTGGTGGCACTGAGGGAGAGTGAGAGGGTTGGAGCTGCTCTGCCGGCAGTGGGCAGTGACTGTATACCAGGCCTCTGCACCCACCGTTTTCTGAGTGGCTTGTGTATGGAGGGCCACACAACTGTGAGAGGGGTGGTGAATTCGGCCCTGTGATGTAGGTAGGGTGCGTGGGTGTGACAGGTGGCAGCTGGCCTGGAGACCTGCCTTCCCAACCACTTAAGCCCCTGCAGGTCCCCTGGTCCCATACAGGCAGGGTTGAAGGTTATAATCAGTAAAACCCTTTGGAGGGAATGGGGCTCTCCCACGACAGAGTCACGAGAGGACCTTGTGGAGAGGCTACAGAGATGACCGGAAGCCGGGGCATTGCCCTTCTGAGTCTTGTTTGGAAGAAGATCAGGGACCCTTGGCATTCTGAGTCCCATCTGCCACAGGACCACAAGGTCTAAGACATACGGGTCTCCATTTTATAAGTGAAGAAATCAGAGGTTACAACCAGCCAAGGTCAGAGCTAGGTCAGCACTCCACCCCAGGCAAGGCCTAGGGGCTGGGACCACCCTGAGGAGGCCACTGTCCAGCTTCAAGGAGAGAGACAGAGAGACTGCTTGGGCAGTCACTGTTTCCTGGCTGGTGTGTGGTAAACCTCTGTCAGGGCACGGCCATTGAGGGGCTGCTGGAGCCTCCCATCACAGACTTGGTTTTTTTTTTTTTTTTTTTTTTTGGTTTTTTTTCGAGACAAGGTTTCTCTGTGTAGCCCTGGCTGTCCTGGAACTCACTCTGTAGACCAGGCTGGCCTCGAACTCAGAAATCCGCCTGCCTCTGCCTCCCAAGTGCTGGGGTTAAAGGCGTGTGCCACCACCGCCCAGCCACAGACCTGGTTTAAATCATGGCCTCTGCACATGACATTGACATAGTAGCCTCTGCCTTATACCCTGGTCCCCAGAAGATTTTTCTGGCTATCCCCCAGTGCTTCAAACATCCTGTTCTGCAGTGGACTTGGCTTGGGGCCCTAGGCTACTTGGCTCCTGGGCCCAGGTTGGCAAAGTTCCAGACTTTTCTGTGGAGAAAACCCAGCCACAAGCGCTCATGCCATCAGTCTGTTTGGTAAACATGGGGCCCTAGGGAATAGGGTGAGGTCCTCGTAGAGGGGCTGGGGAACTCTGTGACAGCGGGCTCCTCAGTCAGGTGAAGAGGGGGTCCAGCTCCCTGTGTTCCAGCTGGTTTGGGGAATCTCATCCTGGCATCTTCATCATGGAAGGGACCGGTGGACACTTGAGTCTATCCCTTCTGGACCCCTGCCGGCTGCCCCCATCTGCCGGATACCCACCGTTTCCTGGGCTCTACTACGCAGGCAGCAAGCTAAGGAACTGGCACCCTGTATGGGGGTGGCGGGCAGCATCAGGCCCAGAAACAAGATGGTGGCAGGCTGAGACAGGTGGTGGACGTGTCTGTGTTCTTGGGCATGTCTCCCATAAATAGTGGTGTCGGGACCCCCTCGTCTGACAGGAACTGGGTCTGAGGCTTGAATGTCCTGAGGATGTAGTGTGGGTGGGCAGAGGGGTGGTCTTTATGAGTTGACTTTTTAATCTGTCTATCTGTGTGTCAACACAGGGTCCAGGAACTCACTATGTAAACCTCACTAAAGTTTTCAGAGACGGCCTGCCTCCCGAGTGCTGGGATCAAAGGTATTCAATACCCCTCGTGGGAACTTTGTAAGAGACCATGTGACCTCCACTGAGACCCATAGACAAGTATCTTGCATTCAGAAGACCTAAGTGCCTCTCCCTCTACCCCCAGGAACATGATGGGAAAGACTCCTTCCGTCCTGCCTGAGGCATAGTTGACTCCTGGGATAGTTTGCCACACCACCCTGGGAATCAGCAGTGAGGTGGACTGAATGGAGGGCTGGAGGGGCTCTTGGCTTGGCCCAGAGGTCAGTGAAGAAGTAACCTCTAAGTAAGGGAAACGAGAGGAGAGGGGCCAGCAACCCAGAAAGCTCTGTGTTAGGGGCAACAAACTTCCTGGCCCCAGGCCACTGTGGTCATCTGGGTGTGTGCTCCAAGTGGTAGGTCTCCCCAAGGATGGATATAAAAAATCCTGAGAGGCTATGTGTCAGAGGTTTGGTCCCTAGCTGGTGGTACAAAGGCTGATGGGATGATGAGGGCCCTAACAGGTTAATCCTGGACACAGACATGTCCATCTTGAGTGGGGTATTAAATGGCCCTGGCTGGGGAGAGTGGGTGAGGCGGGTGTGGAGTCGGGAGGCAGGTGACAGGCTTTTAAGTCCCAGGTCTACCCTGTGTGGCGCAGTGCACCGCTGCCCTTCTCTGAGCCTGCAGTAAACTGGCTTCACACTGTGTTAGCCCTGGAGGGTCTCGGGAGTGGATGCAAAGTGCTCGCTTTCCTTGTGTCCTTGGCCACTGATAACAGTGATTTTTTCTGGAGGTGTGTTCAGGGCGACATTGGAGGTACTGGCCACCTCTCCCCCTGCAGCCTCCCTTCCCGTCACAGGCCCTGAATGCATATACCGTGCCATGTCACTTGTTTCCGCTGGACCAGGTACTGCCTGGTTTCTCAGGAAAGGTTAGACACGCAGGGACGGCATCAAGCAAGGGTGACCTGGGCTGCCTCTCCCTGCTTGTCTCTCCTCCAATCCATCTCCATCCATGAAGCCCCCATTAAAGGCTTGTCTGGAGATTTAAAAGGCTGGCAGGAAGTGCCGGGCGAACTGTAGCTGCCATTAAGTTAATGTTATGGGCCTTTTACAGGTGCGTTAAATAGATGCGGTTATTAACGAGTATATTAAGCCAATTAAAACCAGCCCTCTGAGTGGGGCTTAATGTTGCCTCAGGGAGACAAGAGATGGCTTCACTGCATTGCTGCCTGGCAGGGAAGAGAGGGCGGGGCTCCGCTGTGGGGGTCCGAGAAGCTAGGCTACTAGAGTTGGGTCTTGGCCTTCAATTTGACCATCAGACTTCAGGCAGCCTCGGTTCTTGCCAGTGCGGGGCTGAAGGGGTGGCTGCTAGGTTCCGGGAGATTTAAGCATGCGATGAGATCCTTGTTCGAGGGGGAGTGTGGAGCTGCCCACCCAGAATTCCTGGTTCTGTGTCCCAGATGTGCTGCAGAATCCAGGCGTGTATCACTGGGGGACAGGCTGTGTTTTGTGAGGTGTATCCTGGAGCTCGCTAGCTCCATTACACTGAGAGGCACAGTGAGACTCTCTGGAAGGACAGGGACCTGCTCAGGAGTGTGGGGCTGCAGCTTAGAACTGGGTCTTCCCGGGGAGGCCAGGCCCCTCCTGACTCATGACATATGTCCTGGGGCAGAGGTTCAGGGTACAGAATGGAGCTGTCCTCTTCCCACAGGAGTGGAGGGCAGGCAGCCCTGCTTTCCTCATCAGGATCAGGAACTCCCATTCTATGCTGAGACGGGAGGGAGGGGTTTGTGAGTCCTCTCAGGGACAGAAAAGGTCCCTGGGCACCACCCTTCATCTGTATTCCCCTTCACCGTGACACTCCGCCCTTGGAGGTGGCAGCCTCCTGAATGCTCAATTAACGTGACACTAATTAGCTGGTGGCACCAGCGGAATGCCTAATGAGGTCGATCAGGAAGGGGGCGGGAGGCTACTGGGCAGGGGAGAGCAGCTGTTCTCTGGTCTTTATTGGGAAGGACTCAAGCGGGGGTGGGGGCGTTGCTGCTGGGCACCGTGCTGGCTGTCCCAGGGACCCCAATCTGCTGCGTCTACTGACCCCTGGTGGTTGACCAGAGGATCAGACCCTGGATAATTCCAGGCAAGCTCTGTTAATGGCTGGGGACCCCTGGGGCTTGGGGTGATAACAGCTCTTTGGGGCAGGGTGAGAGAGTGTTCAGATGCTTGGCACGTGCCTAGTCAGGGGGCATCCTGCACATACTGAAACAGGTAGGCACTCCCCAAGCCTTCCTCAACCTCAGGCGCTGACTGGAGTCTTGGGGTGGTCTCTGTATCCCAGAAGGTGGGGCTGGGGAACTCTTCCAGGCTGTCTTACCCACCCGTTTAGCTTGGCTGTTTTGGTCACATATGACTCTAGTCTGCCCTGTGCACAGGAGGGCCAGCCTGACTCACTCCTGCCATACCCAGATTCCTCCTCTGACGCTCACGCCCTTTGTCCACTCCGAGACCCCGACTTTCTCTCAGGTCTAGTTCTGTATGCTCACACTTCAGGGAATGAAATTAAATACCGGGGGCAGAGGGTGTGGCTCAGCGGTAGAACTGTCGCTGAGCAAACGTACAAGGCCCTGGGTTCCATCCCCATCATGGGGATTAACAAAGCACAGAAAACCAAAACGACAACAATCCCCAATTCTGTTTATAACAGCATCAAAAAAAAAAAAAAAAAAAAAAAAAAAAGGATACTCAGGAATAAATTTCAACAGAAGAACAAAATGGTCTGAAAGTGACAAGATGTTGAAAGAAATGACTTCAGTAAATGGGAAGATGTCCCATGCTTGTGCACAGGGAGACTTAGGATTGGCATCTGATTTCCAGGCCCTGCCATTCCTGACAGAATCTCAGTCAGCCTCCTTGCAGAAACTAAGACGCTTGTCCTAGAATTCTGGGGATCCAGAGGAGCCCAAACTATTTCTAATTTTGAAACTCAATGCCAAGTTACAATACTCAGGTCACTGTGGGTCCCAGGCATAAGGAGAGGCACCCAGCGGCACATCAGGGTACTAGAGAGTCCAGTGTAAAACCCACAGAACCATTCAGGAGGGAGAAGCTGGCCGTTGTCATCGTCTTAGACATGGTTTTTCTGTGTAGTCCTGCCTGTTCTGAAGCTTGCTTTGTAGACCAGGCTGGCCTCAAATTCACAGAAATCTGCCTGCTTCTGCTGGGATCAAAGGTGTGCACCTGAAGTTGGTCTTTTTAGACTGGTGGTGTAGACAGCTAGATATAGAGACACTGGTATTGATGACTATGCAGCTGCAGAATTGAAATGAGGTTGGATCATTTCATACGAAAATCAACTCGAGCCGGGCGGTGGCGGGCACGCCTTTGATTCCAGCACGTGGGAGGCAGGCGGATTTCTGAGTTCGAGGCCAGCCTGGTCTACAGAGTGAGTTCCAGGACAGCCAGGACTACACAGAGAAACCCTGTCTCGAAAAAACCGGAAAAAAAAAAAAATCAACTCAAAATATCAGAGGCCTACATGGCAAAGCTAAGACTTTTCAAAGCCCTTTTATTTGTTTATTACCCGTGGGGATGCAAGGACGTCCCACGTGTACACAGGGCGATACCTCTTCCCACCGTGTGGGTCCTGGGCAATGACTCAGTCCTCGGACTTGGCAGTAAGTGCCTTCACTCATTGAGCTCTCGCTGGCCTCTAGACTAGAGATGCTCAGAAGAAAATGCCAACGGCCAAGGGACAGCACAGGTCACACGAGGCCTTGTCTAAAAAGCACCCTAACAAAAGAACTGGAGGCCACCAGAATCAAACAATTCCTGCTTCAAAGGGGACTGAGAAGTCCGATGAAGTCAGCTCTAGCACATGAAACGGGATCAGTACCCAGAATGCACTCGGGACCTGGATAACCCAAGAGTCAAGGAACTTCCAGGAAAGAAGAGCTGCACACACACCTTCGGAGAAGACACATAAAAGCTGGTGAGCACATGAAGCACATAAATAAAGACAGAGGGTAGCTGGGTGTGGACGCACACCTATAACCCAAGAGGCTGAGGTCGGAGTGTTGCTGTGATTTGAGGCTGCTTGGGCTGCAGCGGGAGCCCCTGCCTCCAAGCAACTGTGGGGCTGGAACTGAGGTCTTTGCAAAGTAAGCTCACCAGCAGTAGCCCTTGCCCCGCCCACCACAGACAGGTTTTATCGGAACAGTCACACCTTTGCTTTCTGCACACCGAGGGCTGCTGGGCAGTAAGGTACAGCGGGCTTTGTGGCCTTAGGTTGGAAGTGGCTGTCCACACACCAAGCCGGGGATCCTCTGTGGTCGAAGTCGGCTTAGAGTCGCAGTCTTCTCCCGGGTGTTGTATGTGTTCATTTTCCTTCCCTCCCTGAGTACAGGCAGTGGGCAGTGTGGCCTGGGGGCCTTTGCTCCAACCAAGTTCCAAGCCCCCGGGTTCAGTGGCAGGTGATTCTGACTGGATCCTCCAGACAGATGAGGACAAAGTCCGATGCACCCGCCCCTTCTATTATTTTACGTTTTTATTTTGGTAGTGGGAAGGCAACATACAAGTTAAAGGATGACTTATGAGAATGAGTTCTCTCCCTCCGCTGTGTTGTCTCAGGGATTGAACTAAGGCTTGGCCACAAGCTTACCTATTGAGCCATCTTGCTGGCCCACTTTGTGACTAGAACCGGTGGCCCCTATAACAATGCTAGTGGCTCAGAGCTCACTAGGGCAGAAGCTCCAAATGGCAGGTCATAGGGAATGTCCAACTGTGGGTGACGGTGGGAGTCAGGTCAACTGTCCACTTCATCTTGGGTTATGTGCCCTTCAGTGGTTCTCTTCTGTGGAGATGCACAGGGGTGGGGAACCTCTCACAGTACTGTGGAGACACATGCTAAAGCCTGGGGCAGCGGCAGGCAAAGTGTTGGGATTGGCTGCCAGGGTCCAGTCACTCTCCTAGAATCACACACATGTGCCCTACAGGGGGTCCAGCCAGGACCTGACCCCCTCAGATTCATCTCAGTTCCTGGGTGCTTTGGGGTAGGATGGTAAGTCCCACAGTCTGAGACAGGCTGTCCACTGCTTGGGCAACTGCTCATCCCCCTGCAGTGCCTTTGAGTACAATAGTCCCACCCCCAGCCCCCACTACTGCAGTGAGAAAGTCAGACATCTGTGAGGCCCTGCAGATCGAAGATACAGGTTTCTGCGGCAAGGGTGATCAGGTCCTGCATGGGACCCTGGGACTCTGGCCAGCTGGGAAGGCTTAGCTCTTAGGCCTAAGGGAGGGGAGGGGCCGCATTCTTCTCTGTTCAGGTCAGGTCATTTCCTCTAGTCACCTGGGATAGCTTGCTCTGTCCTCAGCTCTTACAGATTACCCTGTGGCTGTTTCTGGTCCCTCAGGCCTGTTCTGGGCACATGGGGAAGCTGATTCTTGTTGTAGCTATTGTGATCTCCCTCATGCAGCAAAGGAGCATGGGTCTCAGACTGTTCCCCACCCCCTGGATCCTTCGATGTTACCCATCGCAAGCGGTCAGAGCTAGGCTTTTTCTGTCCACCTCATCTGATCCTTTCTTTATAAAAGGGGATGCAGGTCCTAAGAGACTGATCCACTCGTCCAAGGTCACGATGGCCACAGCCTAGCCAGGACCTTCCTACTTGGTGTTAGTCCGCATAGCAGCGAAGCTCAGGCTAGCCCTCCACGCTGAGTTCTGCTTGGGGCAAAAGAGATGAGAGCCATTGCCCAAGCCTACAATCCCAGCATGCAGGAGGCAGAAGCAGGGGGATTGCCAGGAGTTTGTGGCCAATCTGGGCTACATGTGGAGATCTATCTATAAACAAGGATGGACTTAGTGAGAGCAAGACCGTCCTAGAACTGAACTAACTAGGAAAGCACAGATGCCAGACCAGAGGTGTCTAACCGTGCCTCTATGTCTGTGTAGGGCTGCACATGGCAGCTAAGACCTGAATGCAAAGATGCAGATCAAGTGAGGGGCAGTGGTGATGTGCCGAGCCAGGGGACATAATGGGACACCCCAAACACAAAGTCTGTCCTCTCCTAGTGACAGCAGAGGCTCATGGGATGTACTTGGCTGAAGAGCACAGGGCTAAGTAAAAATCACATAGCCATGCCCTGTCTGCAGGAACCTACTGCTTGACGGACGACGGATGATGGAGGACGACTGAATGGGTGCAAGACCCTCAAAGTCCAGTCAGACATGGCCTCGGGTTTTCTGAGTCGTGCGAGAACTTCCTGCAAACAGCCAGGCAAGACAGACTCACTTCCTCCAGAGGTAAGCCATGTTGAATAAGCATCAGCCATCATCAAAATAAAGCACGGACAAGGTTGTGGGTGGGATAAATCACACCCCAAGAGAAGGTCGTGGACATAGAAGAGATGGCCGTGACAGCCCAGTGCTGCATGCAGGTATGTACTGACGTGTAGCAAAAGCCACCTTTTTGTAAGGAGGAACCCAAGAGCGTGCAAAGGGAGGCATGAACACTCCACAAGCACAGGGAGAGAGAAGGCACAGAGGGAGAAACGAGGGAAATGAAAGCCAGGCTGAGAGGCTGTCTTAGTCAGGGTTTTACTGCTGTGAACAGGCACCATGACCAAAGCAACTCTTATGAGGACATTTAACTGGGGCTGGCTTACAGGTTCAGAGGTTCAGTCCATTATCATCAAGGTGGGAGCATGGCAGTATCCAGGCAGACATGGTGCAGGAGGAGCTGAGAGTTCTACATCTTCATCTGAAGGCTGCTAGAAGACTGGCTTCTAGGCAGCTAGGATGAGGGTGTTATAGCCCACACCCACTCTAACAAGGCCACACCACCTACTCCAAAAAGGCCACACCCACTCCACAAAGGCCACACCTTCTAAAAGTACCACTCCCTGGCCCAAGCATATTCAAACCATCACAGAGGCTATGGGCCCAGGAAAGGGCTACAAACAGGTCAAACTGGACACAGACGACATCTAAGTTTGAAAAAAAGGGTGCGGGGGCGGTGGGGGGCAGACGGAGGGAAGCATGAAGCTTCATTTCCTTTAACTCCTTCAGCTTGAAAGGCAAGGCACGGAGCATTTGGTATGTAGGAAATCCAAACTACCGATGGCTTGAGGTCGGCCAGCTAGCTTCAGAAGACGGAATGTGAGGGCTAAAGCACTGTCTCTGCGATCTTATTTCTTGAGGATACAGTGAAACAAAACCGAGACCCGAGGTAGCAGTGAGAGGCTGCAGTGACGGCGCTGCGGACCACGGGAGGGAATGAGGGGCCGGTTACAGCACGGAGCATTCTCATCTTTATGAGCTGGGACCAGAAGATGCCACTTGCGGCTGCTCCGGCTTTGTAGATAGAAAGCCAACTCCAGGGAGAAATGGCAGAACACACTGATTTCAACATTTACTTCAGGGGAAAAAAAACAAAAAAAAAAAACGACGTGTTGTTAGAAACAGAACTAGGTGGGGAGAGGACTCTGCCCTTAAAGAACCTGCCTCGAAAACAGGAGGACTTGAACTCAGATCCTTGGCCGGATGTCAAGGGGAGGTAGAGAGACAAGGAGGTCCTTGGAGTTGGTGAGCACTGGGTTTAGAGACAGTGGAGAGCGGAGGAAGGCACTTGATGTCACCCCCTGGCACCACACACACACAGAATTGATGAGTTAAAACCCAGCTACCTAAAGACAAGCAGGGCATCCGGGTCACAGTGCAAGAGGAAATACCACAAAAATCCTCCAATGCCTGAGCTCAGACTACACACGTCGGCCACACCCCTAAGTACTGAGTTGGGGGGAGAATTGGATTTGTGTCACAAAGCTTAATCCAACTCGACAGCATGAGAGTGGAGGGTCACATCTAAATGTAACTAACCCAGAGAAGTCAGGACTGTAGAACTGGCAAAGGTATCAAGAAAAACAGAATTCAGAAGCAGAGGTTAGCTATTCTAAATCACATTGAAGTGTTTAAGGAACTAAAATAGGCATGTTAACCAGTGGTGCGGTATCGTTATAGACTGACTCTAGCAGGGGAAACAGCCTGAACTCCAGCAGCCAGCTCCTTGATCCAGAGAAGGCACGTGTGCACCAAACACTGACTGCCAACGACAGGTTTAGCTGCCTTCTAAGTTCTCATAGAAAACAAAACAAAAGCCAAGGTTACTTTGTATCACAAAGAACTCCAGACAAGATGTGGTATCTTTCTGGAGCTATATCCCTAGACACAAAGACTTCAATAAATTTTTAGAAGCACAGAAAAGGCATCCTATCTGCGTTTGAATGGACAGGTGGGGCTCGATAAGTCGGGATGAAGTAGAAATCAACCAAAACGGGAAAGTAAAATTCAAAATATGAATATAGACTTTGTTTTGCAACAATCATTACAGACCATGCAAGATGGCTCAGCAGGTAATGTCACTTGCTGCCACACCTGGGATAAGAGTTCGATCCTTGGGACCCACATGCAGAAGGAAAGAACTGAGTCCTGGATCTGTCCTCTGACCTCCTCACACCAGCTGACGTACACTATTTCTCATACGCATCATTTTTTTTAACTCTATAAAAAAAATAACTTCAAAATACAGGGAGATTTTAATAGATGATAAATCAGTGAATCAGAATCCCTAAAAGGGTAATATTTCTCATAAATACTACAGATGGATCTTTGGGGAAAGGCAGTAGATCGTATCATTAGCTAATCTAATCAAGAAGAACAGAGGGAGAGGCTAGGAGATGGCTCAGTCAGCAGAGTATCTGCGTCCCTCAGAACCCACTAAGTGGGACGTGGTGACATGTGACCATCACCCCAGCACTGGGCAAGCAAAACCAGCCAAATGCCTGGGGCTCGCTGGCAGCCGAGTCAGCAAGTCGCAGCCAAGTGAGAGAGGCTGTCTCAAACAAGCATGGGAACCCGGGTCAGCCTCTGGACTCTACAGTTGCTCTGCATGAAGCTACACACACAGAGAAAACCCCCGCATCGGGGTGAAATGCCACGTAAAAACACGCCCGCTCTGCTCGGCCCTATGTAAACGCACCGAAAAACCTGACTCTCAGACTCGTTCAAGGAGCAGAAGAATAAAATAATTATTGGAGCAGAAAAACGGTGAACAGCATTAAAAAGCTACCGGCCCCACGTGGCACATGCAGGCTGGTTCACCCAGAAGGGGCAAGCTTTAATAGACATCAACGGTTGCCCAGCACAGGGGGGAAAGCTGCAGATGGCGATGGACGTGGTAGGAGGGGGGGTTTAAGGTAGCCTGGGCTACATTCAAGAACCTGCCTTAAAGGATGCTAAAGTTATCTAATTAAGGTAAGAATTTAAAAGAACAGATCTAATCCTTAAAGTATGCCATGGAGTGATTTCCCATGACCACCTGGGGTCCAAGCAGGAATGCAGGGTATTTTAACAGGAAGGCGTCCAGTGACAACATGATTCATATTAAGAGGCCGGAGAACGCATATGCTCAGAACATGCAAGGTTGTCTGGAAGTGTTTCAACTCCTGTTCTCATTTTAAAACTGACAGGTATCAGCATTCCAAGAACACTGTAGTGTGCAGATTGCCCAGGAAATGCCAGTTCTGAAAGAGTTGCTTGGTCAAGCCTGTCTCTTCCATTCCTATCTTACTAATGTTCTGGGGATGACACTCCGAGAGTCAACTCTAGTCCAAAAAGATAAAATAGGAGCCCCAGCATTCTGGAGGTGGAGATAGTTGGATACTGGTGAGTTTGGGGCTAGCCTGATCTACATAGAGGGCATCTGGCCAGCCAGAGTTACAAAGTGAGACCCTGTCTCAAAACAAAATAGACACAAGAACCCAGAGCATGGTGGTGCACACCGTCACTCCGATTCTGCAGGGAGAGGCGGGGGAATAATGAGTACACCTCTCATGGCAGGTCTGGACTAGCCTGGATGCACGAGACCTGTGTCAGAACTGAAAAGTATTAATAAATGATCGTTCTCACTGATTATAACCGGAGCGGCTGACCCGGGAGGCCCTTATAGCAACAGAAGGCGGCAGCATTCACAGAGCTGCCTCCGCTATGGGAGAAGCTGTGGTATCAGAAACCCCTCTGCTCCAGAAGCAAACTGGGCCCAAATGTACGGGAGCTCAATGCAGCGACTCCGAACATTCCCAGGAGACACAAGAGGAAGTCTGAACACACAGGCATGCCTGGCTGGGGGTGGGGGTGGAGACGAGACAGCATTACAAAACGCCATTTCTTCCTGGATCTAAGGTCCCACACTTACAAGCCAGTAAGTGGCTCCTCGGGTCGGAGGGCAAGTACACAAGGTTACCATGGAGACGGGGTGGCTTACTGACACAGAGCTAGAAGCTCCAACAAACATCAGCGTGTAGTTATTATCTACCCTTCAATGTGGCTGACCTTAGAGAGCCAGCCAGGATGGGCCAGGTGCTGGCCCATGGCTAAAGGTACAGGGTCTCAATCCTGAGGATATAAATTTGGAAGGGGATGGATAACTCATTCCTGCAAGTTGTTCTCTGACCTCTACCATGTGCCTAGTGACGTGTGTGCATACTCACACACAAGAGTAATTATAAACAACTACAAGAGAATTTCTGAATTTCTGGGCTCCTGTGGACATGCAGTGGGGTACACCTTTCTATTTCAGAGGTGCATGGGTGGAGGCTTGAATAGAGGCTGTGTCAGATTATATGCACTGTGCTGTCAAGAGTTTTACCATTAAACGGCATTATATAACAACAACCACAAAAGACTACACAAGGTGTGAATGAGTCGATTATGAGGTTCAGGGCTGAACGTCTCTCTGTGTGGAGGAGGGGTAGAGGGAGGCGGCGGCTGTCACTGGGTATGGGGTTTCTGGTGCTATGAGGCCGACATGTCTGCTTATGAGTGTACTCAGAGATCATCGCTGGCTGAACAGGGTCAAGTATAGCCGGGTAAACTCAACCAAAGTTTCTAACACCCAGCAATGAAAACAGCCGGGCATCGTAGTGTGACCTATATCCTGGCACTGGGGAGGTAGAAGGGATCAGGAGGCCAGAGTCATCTCTGGCTACACGGTGAATTCAAGGCTAGCCTGGGCTATAATAAAGCCTGGCCTCAAAAAAATGAAAGTAAAATGGGGTGGGCTGATAAGTATGAATGAGAACAGGGTGGACCTGGTTGGAGAGCTCAGTGGTTAGAGAGGAGCTTGCTTAGCAGGAGCAAAGCCCTGGGTTCAACTCCCAGGGCCACCAAACAGAAAAGAAAGAGGAGCAAAGCAGCATTGGGCTGATTCCTGGACACACAGAGATCTCGGCCTCTCACTTTACAACCAGTAAATTACAAAACAAATGAGACAGGGTCTCTACGTAGTGCTGGCTGTCCTGGAACTCACTGTGCAGAAGAAGCTGCTCTCAAACTCAGATCCGCCTGCCTCTGACTCCCGAGTGCTGGGCAAACACTTTTCAATACCGTGTGTGTGTGTGTGTGTGTGTGTGTGTGTGTGTGTGTGTGGAAGTCTTTAGAAGCATGCTAAGTTGTATAATTTTAAAAAGAGGCAGGAAGAAATCTTGGGAGGAAATCACCCTCCTTTAAGCAGCAGCCTGGGACAGCTCCTCTAAATTTGCCTTAAACCCCAGAAGCCACACGAGGAAGTAGGAATGAACTGAGGCAGAATCTAAGACAGAAGACAAATTGGAGAGACGTGAAGTCTCTGTGTGACACCCATGTAGCTCCACATATCGGCCAAGATGGACAGACACTACTACCCCATCAAAAAAACCAAAACAGACCAAGGGGCTGGAGAGATGGCTCAGCGGTTAAGAACACTGACTGCTCTGCCAGAGGTCCTGAGTTCAATTCCCAGCAACCACACGGTGGCTCACCACCATCTGTAATGGGATCTGATGCCCTCTTCTGGTGTGTGTCTGAAGACAGCGACAGTGCACTCATATGCATAAAATAAATAAATAAATCTTAAAAAAAAAAAAAAAAAAAAAAACAGACAAAGGAAGGTAAAGAATGCTCAAGGTCAAACGGTAGGGACTTCTGTCATTGTAAAGATGACACAGATTGTCCGTGTTGCTGCACAGGTGTGGGCCGAGATGTGAGGAAGTGTGTCCTTTACATGGGGCTGCACACCGTCCCAGGGTGTGACCGCTAAAGCTCTCAGAGCCCACCCCCAGCATCGCAAAGTGTCTAACGTGCCCTGAGACCCCGTATTTCCTCTTCCAGAGTTTCCCCCACGCTCATTCACACCTGGTGACAGCACAGGTTTTCCTGCCGCACTGCCTACCAAACCCACAAGCTGTGGCAGCTTTAAACAGGGGCCGGCCGAATAGACTATGGTTTGGGCCCTTGCCAGAGAAAGGAAAATGGAAAGAGGCAGCTCTTTGGCCGCTGACCTGGAGGATGCTTGGCCAAGCGAGTGAGTGCCAGACCGTGTCAGATGTACGTGCGCACACATTTGCTGGAGCACATAAAACATCTGTGGGCACACAGGAAATGGACTTTGGCCCCCTCAGAGGGGAGGGGCCTCAGAGGGGAGGGGCCTTAGTCTCTCCGCCCCTTCCTTCCTTAGGAATGTTGAAGAATGTTACTTTCAAGATAAATAAATAGTCTGAAGAAGCAGCAACAGTGTCAAAAGCTGCTTCTAGGCCACAGGGCAGAAGGGGTACGGTGCTTCCCTGCGGGCCCACGCTCATCCCTCCTCCTCCAGGCCAGCCTTAAGCTCAGGGTTGTCCCGCCTCCCTCCCGAGGCCTGGGGTTCCAACTGCAGAACTCTCAGCTGGAGGCCTGTGGTGGGTGGGCTCCCCCTAGCTCTCTTTACCTTAGAAGTTCTGCAAGAACACCTCAGAGAGAGATGTGACTGGGGCATAACCTGCCCTCCCGAAGCCCAAGAACAGAAAGCAAGTCCCTGGGTGCAGGAAGAGGAAACCCATCAGGAGGCAGTGGAGGGTCTCACTCACACTTGCGCAGATCCAGGCTCTTGCTTGAACAGGCCAGGTGTTGGCCGGGTGGGTTCTGAGTCCTCTGCAGACAGGCCAGCATGGCTGAGCTGGGAGCCCTGGGTGGGGCACGGTCTGCAGCAGAAATCCTTCGAAGAGAAACATGAGGCATTGGTCACTGAGGGCTGCTCTGAACCACCTCCCGTCATCCCTAGCACCCCCACGCAATGTCAGACTGGTTGTTTCTGAGACGTCTCTTGGTAGTCCAGGCTGGCCTACAGGTATAGTCCCCCCAGGTGCTGGGATCAGAGGCACTGTGCCTGGCTTCGGGCCAGATGTTCTCTCTCTCTCAGATGAGGGGACTGTGGCTTCCAGAGGAGCCCCAGAGGCATCACGGAAAGAAACCAGGTCTCAGGGTGGGGGGCCCTCCACCACAGCGCATGAGCCTCGTGTACCCTTGGCTAGCTCAGTATGTGGGTCACCGCTCTATGCTCTAACTCAAGATGTTCTTTGGCTGGTGGTGGACCTCAGCTCTCTCAAAGTCCCATGATACATCAGTGCCTAGCTCACCGGGAGAGGGACCCCTATGGTCATTTTTGGGGTCCATACAGGAGTAACCAGGTAGGGCTTGTGGGTACGGTGTCCTTGTTTAACGTAAGTGCTAGTCTGGCACCTGTTTGGGTGTTCTCACAGAACCCCTGGAGAAGAGATGTCAGGATGGTATGCTGGGGAGGTTTGGGGTGCTCCACTGACTGTGTTCACCCAAAAAGGAAGGGTGGGGCCAGAGTCACCCACAGCAACCCTTAGGTGGCAGCTCAGATGGGTCACTCATGGCCTACGCTGTATTTATGTACCTAAGGCAGAGACCAGGGATAGGGGGACTCAGGAAGCCCACATGTCCCCATAAAGCCTACCTTCCTGAGCACTGGTGTCAGCACAAGCCAGCCTTGGAGGCCACCATGGAAGATAAGGGAGTCCCAGTCAGGTTTCCCCTGTTCCCCTCCCTGCCACAGAGGAGGGCTCCTCCCTCCTGCCACCCCTGTCCCTGGCAGCCAGCCTGGGTTGCCTCCATCCTGAGCTGGTTAGAAGAAGGAGGAGAAGGAGGGGGTACTTAAAGGAGAGAGGGGGAAGGTATTTAATACTAAACAGGTGTCTGAAGCCCGGGATTCTGCCGCTTCAAATAATGAAGTATTCATGAGGAAAAACCTTTTTTTTCCACCAGTTTCTTAAGATACTAATTTCACAACAAGCTCCTTGTTACCACGCAATTATTCCAATCTTGTATTCCCCGAGACGGTGGCAGCCTCCCGTCTGTCCTGGCCTCTCCGTAAATGAAAGACAACCACGTAACCACCTTTCATTACGTTCTATTTTACTTTCAGCAAAGGTACCCGAGAGTAAAGACTTCCTCTGAAAGGGACTTTTATTCAGTTTCAAAACCAATTTTCTCCTATTACTGTCTTAAAAAAAAGAAAAGAGAAAGAGAAAGTGGGGGATGGATAGCTTGGGGGGAGGGAGATGCTCTGCCCCTCCCCCCAGGCTCCAGTCTTAACGCAGGGAGGCAATAAAAGCAGCAATATCTATCTACTTCCCAGCTTTGATTTCTGGTAATTTTAAAATATGCCATTACAATCAGGCAGCAACGGCACGGCACGGCTCAGGGAGGGAGTGAAGTGGGGCTTATGGCTCGGATGGAAGTCCTTGACTGCAGAAGGCATCAAAGCTCTTCAGGGACCTGGGATGGCAGCATGTGGCAGAAACAGGCCTGCTGCGGCCACCGCCGTATGCCACAGCCTTGTGGATGCAGTCCACCTCACCAAGGCTGAGGGTGCTGGACTTCCACACAGTCTGCAGGCGCACACTGTGTGCGTGCAATATATACCGGTGTCACACTGTCACGTGGGCGGGGTCCCTGAAATGCACATGTTGACAGTCCACGGGGACACAGGACTGCCACACACAAGGCTGGTGGTACCTGCCTTGACCCCGCCTTCATCTCTCCATGACAGCATCTGTTTCCTGCCATCCTGACCCACAAACCCCACCCAGGTTCCTCTCTTCACAGGTGATACTGACTGAAGACAGCAGAACCAGGGCCCCCCAGAGCTGTCTGTCTTCCACAAGGCAGGCTCGTGGGGCTAGGAGGAGGGAGGATGTTGCCGAGCGCTTAGAGTCTCCCCCAGTTCCTGTGCAGGTTGGGCCATACTCTTTGACTTGTTAAAGCCACCCCATGATTCCTCTGGTGCCCCTAGGCATATAATTCCTGGGTCCTGACCTAACCTCTTACCATGTGCAGGGGTCAGGGTCCCAGCCTCGCTCCAGGCTGAGGGATCCTGGTGGGCTGCCATCCCCACACACTTGTAGCTAAAAAGGACAGGATGAGCTGCAGCTGAGGAGCGAGGGGGACCCGCCTGCACTGGTGCCTTTTCATACCCCAGCTGCCTCCTGGGGCCTCCAGCCTCCTGTGCTAAAATGCCCAGGCAGCCTAGGAGCCACAGGGCCACCAGACTGAGCTTGGGCCAGTGTAACATCTAGTCCTGGGAGGAACTGAGGACCCCAGCTTCTGAGGGGAGCTCCTGCCGGTTCTCACCTCTGGGGGACCCAGACTGACTGACCCACAGTGACATCGGCTTCACTTGGAGGAGGAGTGGGGAGCTTCTCATCTGCTTCAAGTCGCCCAGACCACTGTCCCTTCTTCCCAAACCCTGTCCTATGGTGGGAACTGGGGAGGTCAGGGGGCTGGGGACAGGTCTCAGATGAGCCAGGGGCCAGCCAAGTATCATAGGGAGTGCGATATGGACCCCAAGTTTCTGTATCACACCAACACTTAGGTCTTTAAACTTCTTCCAGCATAGCCAACCCTTTCTGCCCGGCCTCAGTGCTCCCAGAGCTGCCCAGTCTCTCAAGGCCTTCCTCCTCCTGGCTAACTGCCTCAGACACCTGCTGTGCCTTCTGCCTGTGGCACTGTCACCCAGACCATCATAGTTCAGGGCTGGCCTCTCCGCCAGGTGTCCCTTGTTGCCACAACCTCAATACACTGAGTTGTAATTGCCAGCTTCATGTCTGTCTGTCTCTACTGGACCGTGCATGGGGTGAGGGCCATGTCTTATTGGCTTCCATCTCTGCAGCGTCTGGCCAGGAGACACCCTTTAATAGGTAGACGTTAGGAGACGGCTCGGCAGCTAAGAGTGATTGTTGCTCTTCACAAGGATCTGAGTTTGAGTCCTAGCGCCCGTGTAACTCCAGTACCAGGAGGTATCACGCCCTCATCTGGCCTTAAGGGCACGTGTGTACCTGTATGGCATATACTCACACAGGCATACAGATTAAAAAAAAAAAAAAAGCCTCTAATGAATGACTGTGTCAAATGAATTAATTGGCTGTGAGATGAAAGTATGAAAAGCCCAGAGACATCAAGGGTCCTGCCCAAGGTCACACAGCAAGCCAGGGATAGGGCTCTACTGGGCACCTACAACACTCATGCCTTTCCTCTGATTTCCAGCCTGCCTCCTCCTTGCCTGGCCCCACCCCACCCCATCTGCAGATGGCGGGTCCCTGAATCCCCAGCATGGAATCATCACAGTCCGGCCCAGCCGGGACCATCTGGAGAGCCCCACTGTCTGCAAATCTGACTGTTTATAAGCTCAAGGCCTTTTGTGACTTTAATAATAAAGGGGGTGGGGTGGGAGGGACAATGTGGAAAGCCTCGCTCAGGCACCATCCCTGACGTGGGATTAGATAAGACGTCTTATCTGGGAGACACCCAAGGAAAAGGTCCCTCCGCCAGATAACACCCCAGCTGTCGAAATGCCCTTTCATAGCCGGACTGCAGATAAGGACCGTGACAGCGGATGGAGGAGGAGAGAAACTTCCTGCGCTGAGGAGAATGGAGTCTGCTGCCCGAAACCAAACAATGAGCAGGGCAGACGCTGTCTCTGGGCTGTCTATTTTATTCAAAGAAGAGTCTTTGGAGGGGGGGGGCCTTCTGTCATCTCCCTCTGTATCTGAGGGCTGCAGGGAGTCCCAGGAGGGTGGAGGGAGAGCTTGAGAGTAGCAAGGTGCTGGGTACTGAGGACAGCTGTTAAAGTGGTTCCATTTTGACTATGCAAAAACCTTCTGCATCCAGATCTGAGTGCAGGCTGTCCCTCCACTGAGCTGTGGCACAGTAGCCTTGGCTAGACCCTGGATTTAGGTCCCTTTCACATAGTGGGAAATAGTCACTGTGTGTTTGGGGGGGGAGGTGCAAGCCATAAAAGAGTAGACAGATTTTTAACTGTCAGACCCTGAACCTCAGGCTACTGAGTGGCAATTCCATCCTAGTGGAGGATCCCAGAATCCCCCGGCTTTAGTCAAGCCACTGTCGAGGAATAGATGCCCTGATTTTCCTCAGCACCCACAGTTCACCTGGATTCTACCCTGGGAGGGGCTGGGAGGAGAGGAGAGGCCTCCTCAGAGACCACCCACACATTCCATAACCATTCAACAGGGCACAGCGTATGTACCATGCAGCAGGTGGAAGGAACCCTGCCCTCCCCCCACTCACTCACCACTTGGGCAGTAGAACACTGGCAAACACCGTTTGGGGACATTGTACCGGTAAGTGCAACCTGCCACAATGCCTCAGGACACCACTCCCTCAGAACTGCCCTCCCTGGCTAAGTCCAACTGAAGCTGAAAATAGATTGCCCTGGCCTCTTCTCCTCAGAAGGGAGACCGTGCCCCCCTTGCCTTGAAGGAAAGGCCACCTGCCCCTGCAGTAAGGTAGAACGTAGAGAAACCCTCGGCCTCCTGGGAAGGCTGTGTTTCCATGAAGGCCAAAGCCTGGGCCACTCCCAGCCTCCAGTTTTGCCTTTATCTAAAACTGCCTAAGCAGATCTCTGCTCTGCTCAAGGCCAACCGCAGGCGGCAGCCTGGAGAGGAAGGACATACCAGGCACCCGTACCAGGGTGAGGAGGTCAGGGGGCTGTGGAGGCAGCAGCTAGCGGTGCGCTGGGGTCTGGGGCGACTTTGAGGGTGTTACAGTACTTCCCTGGCTGAACCTTGGTGGGGAGTCAGCTAGTCTGGATGTGAGATTTTTCAGCAGGAGCCATACACCAGCTGGGTGGGAGACCTAGGGCCGGGTCCTGTTGTCACAGAAAAAGAAGCAGTGCCCAGCTCTGAAGGAGCCAGAACCCACAGTGGAGATAAGAAGTTGGGGAGCCCAGTGGTTTGTTCACATGGGCTCTGCTCCATCCTCTGGAGGGCTGTGAAGTCCCCCACCCCCTCACATGGTCCTGACTACACAGCTGCCCTTAGACACAGGGACGAGCCTGCAATGTTGAAAGGTCCAGACCCAGGAAGGAGACACTGCACCAAGCTGGGGGCACTAGGGTCAAAGCCTGGCTGCTTGGCTCTGAGAGATTACGCCCCTGTGAGTCACGAGCACAAACCGCAGGAAACATCAGCTCAGTGCAGAGAGACCTCGAGGGTCCCCAGGCTTCAAGGCAACCTCCCAGGAAGGACTGCCTCTCCTTGCTGTCTGTCTGCCTCTCCCTGCCTGATCCCTCAGCCTCCTATGTCCTGTTCTTGGTCTCCCCATCGCGCTCTCTCTCCGAAGCAGCCAGAACAGAAGCCCACCCCCCCTCCTTCCTACTGCTCCCTCCCCCACCCCCTGGTTCCCAGAGCCCAAGGCCTTCCAGGGGACCCTGTTAATAATTAAATGTTAATCTAAAAAGCAATTTGAGCTGCGACTGGGCAGATCTGGTTAGAGATTACATTAGCATGAAGGAGGCCAGGGTAATTTTCTTTAACCTCTCTCTCGATCTCTCTAGCCAGGGAATCTTCCAGTCACGGGGGCACTGCTGATTAAACAGGCCCAGGGCTGGGTTATGGATAAGGGGCTTGTGAAAAGTGATTATTCCCCACTGTCGGGTCAGGCTGGCACGAGAAGGGGATTTTCACTCTTTTAAGAGGGGGAGTGGGAGTGGGTGGCAGTGGGTGGGGTGGGGAGTGCTCTTCCTTTGACAGGAGCCTCATCTACTGCCAGGATTACTGTCCCTGCCCACAGGCCATGGGCCTCTAAGATGCCCGGCTCCATCTGCCCCCTGACTGGCCCAACACCTCTGCATTCAGGCTTTTCCTATTTCTAAGTTCTGGTCTGGGGAGGGCGCCACAGCCAGAGACATTGGTAGTTCTGGGGCAAAGGTGAAAATTCTGGATGTAAGCCCAGTGCCTGGGTGAGCTTCTGGGCTGCTTTGTGTCCACTTGACACAAGCTAGGGTCACCTGGGGAGAGAAACTTGAGAAAATGTCTCCATGAGATCTGTCTGTGGGCAAAGGAGATAGTGCGTTTCTTAATTACTGGCTGAGTGGGAGGAGTCAGCTCACGGTGGGTGGTGCCACCCCGAGCTGGTGGTCCCGGGGTAAGTAGCACTCCTCCATGGTCTCTGTCTGCTTCAGTTCCTGCCTTGACTTCCCTCAGCAAGGTGTGTGACCTGAGAGTGTAAGAGGAAATGAACCCTTTCCTCCCCAGGCTGGCGTCGGTCACGGCATCTTATTACAGCTATAGGAACACTAAGAGAGCCTCTCCTGTCACAAGGTTCTCACCCACACCCTGTGGACCTGGCTCCTGCACCTGCTTCTTCTTATCAGCCCTTCCTTCCAGAATATTCTTTATGACGTTTCTTGACCTTCACTTGAATCCCAAATGTTGTGGGGCTTCAAAGATCCCACAAGGGTGCGTGAGAGACGCAAGACACGCGGCGTGACAAGTGGCTCCTTATGTAGATCCCTGCCCGCATGGGTCACCAGTGCCTGCACACAGTAGGTTATCAGGGAAACATCTCCAGAGGGAAGGATGGATGGCAGGTAGGTCCTCAGCGTCTCACTGTGAGGCAGTGCATGGGGCTGCAGGGTGTCTCACTGTGAGCTGGGGCTGCAGGTAGGCAGCTGGCCCCAAGACCTTCAGCACCAAGGCCAGCTCTGAGAGCAAAGGCCCAGGAAAGGGGTGGGACCAAGTCAAGGAGGGCAATGACGCCAGCCACCTCGGGAACCAGCTGTTTCTGCCTTTCTCCCACGCATGCCTGCTTCTGGGGACAACATATTAAACCTCTACTGTTTGCCAGATCCTTGATTTGAGTCTTAATTTCTTCAAATTCCTTTCCATAGGCTGGTGAAAATAACTCAGCAGGTAAGGCACTTGCTATGCCTGACGATATGAATCTGATCCTGGAAACCGTTGTTTGTGGTGGCAATTATCTGCAATCCCTGCATTCTTACAGTGAGACAGAAGGTGGAGGCTCAAGGGACATCTTGGAAGTTCCGAGGCCCTTATAGCTTGGAGTGTGCTTGGAGTGTGATCCTGCCTCGCCAAGGTAGAAGGCAAGGACAGATTCCCCAAAGTTGTTTTCTGGTTTCTACATATATGCACAGCTCCCCTGTACACACACATAATGAATACCACTTAAAAAACTTCTTCACAAAAGTGTTATAGGTATCCGCTGGGCCGGGAGCTACCTAAGGTGAGAGCCGTCTTAAGTTGTAACATACTCGATACAAAGTAGCAAACAGAGAGTGTCGCGGCGGGTGGGGTGGTCCGAGGGATGGATGTGAAGAGCAGAGAGCTTGGGAGGTCTCCAGCTGCTACAGAACACCCCTTGAGAAGGCTAGGGGTGGGCACTAAAAGTACCAAGTTTATGTGAAGCCAGTCAGGCCCTAACTTCAGGAGACATGCTTCAAATGACAGGAGACTAGTCTCAGCACAGGGAGGGATTCGAAGGTGTGGGGATGGAGGCACAATATCAAAGTTCAAAGCACTCCGTGCTAGCGCAGCAGTTATTACATGCTGCAGAGCCAGGGCCATGCTGGGGGGGGGGGGGGGGGAAGTTCTGACCTACGCTAGGGAGAGGCCGGAGACTAGTGTTAATGAGCCAGGTCCTAGCTAAGAGGTCTTGCAGCCCCTCTCCCCGGTCTGACTTTCTGAAGCATTTTCTTCTACAGTCCAGATCCCAAGGTGTGAAGTGCCGGGTCCTGCCGGCTACATTTCAGGCAAAGGCTGGGAGAAGCCAGGAGTTGATAATGAACTATTGGTGTTACGGCAGCACAGTGGGGATAGGCCTGGAGGAAAGGCCCTGGCCGGCCAGGTATTTTTCAGAGGGAGGCTGTACATTTCTGGAGGAGCCCAAAGGAAAAGTGGAATCAGATGACACGGGGTGTGAGGGGTCTCCAAAAAGGCAACACTGTGTGCAAAGTTAAAGCCATGTATGAGAGGTCTCCGAAAAGGCAACACTGTGTGCAAAGTTAAAGCCATGTATTGCTTGGCTTTGAACGTGGAGCCTGTGAGCCTCAGAGAGCCACGCGTGGGGTGGGGGCCGGTCCCCAGCTTTCAATCTCTGCTGTGAGCAAGGGTGTCTGGCCCCCATGATTATTGAAAAACCCCCATTGGTGTCACCCAGTCACTGGGGACCACAGTTTCCAAAGAGCCCGGCCCACGAGCTGGAGCACCTGGCTTTGAATTTCAGCTCCTCTGTGAGGCTGTCTGCCTTGGGTTTGGGGGAGGGAGGTGTTTTTCTTCTTTGTGCGCTCTGGAGCTTAGCGTTCCGCTGCAGACCAAGCAAAAAACCAGTGTTTTGTTAGTTCTCAGAATGTTTGGAAAGGGATTCCAGTCTCTGGCCATCAGGAGACAGGAGGCTGGCCTCAGAGTAAATCACTCATGGGACAGGCAGCAGCTGTTGGGAGGAAGGGCTGAATGGAGCCGTGACAGACAGACGGACAGGACCACAAGCTCTGACACCCAGACATAGAGAAAGCGCTCAGCTCTCAGGGCCCGAAGGATGCCAGCAGTAACTCTTCTGCCACAGACCTGGCTCTGTGAGAGCGGAGGCTCTCCTCCCTGAGGGCCCAGGCCGAGGTTTTTAACTACAACCGCCACCCTACCCCACCTCTTCCTCAGGACAGCCTACTACCACTCCCACATTCCCAGCTCTGTCTCTCCCCACAGCCGACCCAGCAAGTCCCAGTGCAGGCTCCACTTGTAAGCATAAATTCTCTATAGCCAAGAGGAATTAAGTTTAGCAAGACACCCTGCTTAATCCAACAGGTCCACAGTAATAAGAGCTTAGCTTTTAGGCACCAACTGAGGCAAGGTGCAGTCCTTTGCTGCACTAAGCCTTGGCAATCTATGGTATACCAATTGGACATCTCAGTCTGGACTCAGTACACCTGGCTACACTGTCCCCAGCCTGTCCCTGTCACACCATATTCCACAAGTGTCAGTGGCCAGCCAGCCCCTCCCCTCTTTTGCCTGCCTCCGATTCATCCAATATCTCCTCCTCCAAGAAGCCCTCCTTAACTACCTTCCACACAGCCACAATCCCATCTATACCCTTCCTCACTGCCGCCTTCTGGCACCCTTGAATGGCACTCTTGCTTCGTGGCTAAGGTCCTGTGTGCGTTGCCGGAGCACAGACTCTGCTGTGTGTGTGCATGTGGGAGCACACAGTAGGTGGGGCACACAGTAGGTATTTAAGAGGACAGTGGAGAGACAGAGTGTGGAGGAAGTGGGCCAGGAACCCCTTGGCTGCCTAGTTCATTTCAAATCCCCATCCATGATTGGCAGAGGGCTCAGATGCTCATATGTGTGTCCATGCGTGCGTGTGGGGGATGTGCGGGCACATGTATGCATGCGAACACATACGCACACACCCCTCCCCCACCCCTCCCCGCCCGCCGAGAAGTAGAACCCGGAGGATGGGCCTCCTTTCAAAATCAGCCTGCATGGAGAAATGGCTATGACAGCACAAAGCCAAGATTGAATCAGCAAATGGGCCGACTGCCTGGTGACGGTTACAAATGATCTGACGTGGAAAAGACAGGATCAGATGTGTGTACAACAAGGGCCACCCGGTGCCTGCACATGCCAGACAACAGGCTGCTTGGGGGTGGGGGTGGGTCAGGTGGCTCCCCAGAGCCTGGGCTGCAGCGTGTGACCCAGTGAGCTCAGGACAGGCTGAGCACAGCCGAGTCTTCCTAGGGCCAGGCCCTGGGCATAGTCATGCCGGCACACCCTGCCCTGAGCCTGCTACTCAGGCTGGCCACTGCTGCAGGGTGCATACTGGACGTTTCTCAGGCATTCTATACCTGGGCAGACCCTCCCTCAAATGGCCAAGAGCTTAGCTCAGGACATCAATGGTGGCTGTTTCTAGTGCTCTTCAGGGTTGTCTATTCCAAATACAGGAAGTAGCATGTGGCTTTTATCATGGGGTGGGGCATTTATAATCTACCCCCTGTCTCTTTCCTCAGAACTCAAGGAAGACACAGTGAGCTACCTGCCACCATTTGCAACTTTTCTATGGCCTTTGGGACAAGCCTCTCCCCTGACACGGTGTGGATGGGTGGGGAACACAACAACTTCCTGACCCAGGTTCCTAGCTGCTGGGTACAGAATGTCACCTCACTGAGACCCCCACTCTAAGCACTCTATGGGGCTAGATCCAGAGAGACTGTGTGGCTTTCACAGGGGCGCCCAGCAGTGATGCAGTGGGGGGCTCAAGCCAGGCGTGCAGACAGCAGATGCTTAGCCGTCCCTGCTGAACGCAGGAATGGCTGGGCCTTTCTGCCTCGATCCTCTGTGCTTCTTGGGCTCATAGTTCTTTCCTGTATGGTTGCGCTGAACCAGCTTAGCTGACTTTTGGGGTCACCCACCCCACCACCCCACTTCACATGGTTCATCACCTCAACCTGACAAACTCTGGCATGTGTGGGTCACAGAGGGCCGAACACACACCCCTCAGGGCAGGTGGGTCAAGCACACAGAGAGAGCTTTCTCCTGGGCTTTACCTGTCCCTGGGGCATGGGCTGAACCACTAGTGCCTCAATCTGGTTCAATCAAGAGGTTCAAGGGCTGGGAGGCTCCTGAAGGAGGGGCGTCCCCTTGCTTCGTCTAGTGGTAGCTGGCCAGAGGATCCCTCTCTCAGGCTTCCTATACCCAGAGGGGCAAGCTACGGAGGCTATGGGGGAAAGGGATTTGTTCAAAGTCACCTGGTGGGCCTGAACGAGAACCCATGCCTGCCTGCCCCTCAAGTCACTACCGTGTGCTGAGGGAGATGCCGAGCCTCTCAGTTGGCACTGGTTCCTACTGGGGTGGGCACTGGGCTACTCTCTCTGGCCACTGCTCTGGCCCCAGTTAGTTGCCATGATGTAGGTCACGAGGCCGATCTCAGTGGGGCCAGCTAGCGGCCAGTGACCTCACCCTCTCAAGCCAGCAGGACCATCTCGGTGTCCTACTGACCCAGTTTCTATACCCACAAAACACTACTCCCGTAGTCTTGCTAGGTTCAGCTCCAGAAAACACCAAACAGCTCTGTCACCAGCAGGGTTGCCCTAGGCTACCAACTCGCTTGTTGCCTCAGTTTCTGCATCTGAAATGTGAGGTTACAAACCGCGCCTGCTTCAGTGGCTGCAGTAAAGACTGGGCCCATGACACATGCTACGCTACGCACTTGCCTGTCACTTACTTACTCTTGGCTCTCCATTGAGAGGTGACGGCGTAATCAGGGATATGCCCATGGTGACTTTGAACCAGAGGGAGGGAGGTCAGGGATCATTAAGCTACAGAACCCAAATCCTAACCCAGGGCAGCAGGTAGACACTCTACTTCCCAGAGAGAGAAGGGGAGGGCGCCACAGGGTGCATTCATCAAACCGTTTCAAAGCACAAAATACATGTGTGCATCAGACCAACAGAAGACAAGGAACAAACCAGCAACCTGAACCCTGGGCCCTGTGATGTTAGGGAGTCAGGAGATCGCTATGCAGGGCTGACAGCTTCCTGGAAAGGAGGGTACTTGGCTGGACATCTGAATACTCCAGAGCCAGGGGAGCCTTAGTATAGAGCCCAGATGTGCCCAGTAGGGTCTGCCGAGTCAGGCAGAGCTTAGCAAACCACAGCAGATGGGGAACCACGAAGAAGGTGCCAGCGATAAAACTTTAGCCCTCAGGTTCCCATCAACTCCTTCTAGCCTCACGGGGCAGGGAAACCGGGCACAGGAATGGCGCTCCCTGTCTGGTAAAGGGCTGGTGGAACATGAATATTTGTTTTGAGACAGGATCTCATGGGGGTCACGCTAGTCTTGAAATTGCCTCGATCTTCTGAGAGCTGGAGCTACAGGTCTTCCAGCCTAGAGAAAGGGTCCGAAGTCCCTATAAGGAACGCATAGGGCAAAGGAGGGCTGTGTGGGTGACGTGCAAGGAAAGACAAAGGCTGCAGATACCAAGGGTCCTCAGAGGCCAGGGAGAGAGCCCTGCCCCTCACCCATAGACAAGAGAGCACGTCTGGAGATGTCCCGCTAGCCAGCTGTGCAGGCTTGGGCAGGACCACGCATCCTCCGTGCTCCGGCTTCTCCATGTGTTCCTAACAGACACACCTTACAGACTGGGTATTAAAGAAGTTTGGTATGTAATATTACTCGTTAATTAGGGAAAAAAATTTAAGGTGTATAGATAGAGTAGCAGTCAAGAGCTTGGCTAGTGCGCTCCCGGGTTCAATACCCAGTACTGTAAAGATAAAAGGAACCAAACGCCGTCAGCCTGAGGCCAGGCCCAGCCAGTGTGGGGAGGAGTTGGTCACTGGGCCAGCTCCCGTCTTAGTCCAGGTAGATGCCAGAAGAGGAGGGGCGTTGGCGGCACGTCTCAGCCTTGCCAGGGCACATGCCAGCAGGAGCGTGCGCGCGCCTCTGTGTGTGTTGCTGCCGCGGCTTCTATGCAAACATGTTAATTTGTTTTCATTTTGTGTTTTTTTTCGCCTCGCAGGATAATTGGGTGAGTTTGAAGTCTTGGCGAGGCTGCTGATTATAGCTATCTGGGTGGTGCCCTCACGGGGCTTGGGCCCTGCCTCCTGCCTCTGGCAGAGCGGATGCAGCTGGAGGTGATTTCTGGGGACCTGGGGTGGGTTCTGAGGACTGGAGGGCTGACCTGGGACCTCTG
Source organism: Mastomys natalensis (assembly GCA_021653895.1). NCBI lineage: Eukaryota > Metazoa > Chordata > Mammalia > Rodentia > Muridae > Mastomys > Mastomys natalensis. Next base: position 340,132 of record JAJTUV010000918.1, on the reverse strand, counting down.
ACATGCTCCCCGACAGACCGCGTGGTAGTGCTGAACTGTGTGCATCTGCCTGCCCACAGCTTTTCTTTGTGATGCTGACTGCATGCAATTAAAAACAAGGAAAAGAAATGTGGTTGGCATGGTTGTGCATGCTTGTCATTCTAACACGTGGAAGCTGAGGGAGGAGTCGTCCGGGAGGTCCAGGACAACCCTGGCTACAGAGTGTGTCCTAGGCTCCCCTGGGCTACAGAGACTCCTCTTCCAAAACAAGTAAGATCCAGAAAATGAATGCTGCACTCTCATGTCTTGGTGTCTTGGGCATTAGAAACAAATCAGAACCAAGCCAACATGACAGCTTTGTTTCTCTGAGGCCAAGTGCCAGCTACTCCGCTAGGAGGTTGGTGTCTGTGGTCCCACACTGAAGGGTGTGGCTGTGGAAATGGACGGCCTGAGGCTCTGATCGGTACTCCCCTCAGAGCCCAGACGACCTTAGCCATTTTCTAGATCTCTAAGTCTTCTCTCACCTGGGACCCCCTGTCTTGCCTCGGGATTCCAAGGTCATTGGGTGGCTACCACAGCATCGGAGGGTCTCAGAGTCAGAGTTGAGGTTGGGGCACTTTGTCCTGTGGGTATCCTACATTTGAGCCCATCCTTGGGCTCACAGCGTTGGTACCACTGTGTACACCTGCCCCTAACAGGCAGGTCCAGTATCTGAGGCTGGGCTGGCTTTGGTTCTCATTTCCCAGAGGACATCCACTGTGTCACGCTGTACATGAAAACCACGGCGGCAATCTGTAATGTTTGACCACTATATCTTATTGGGGTTCATAAGGGCCTGGCCCCGTGGTGGCACACAGTAGGCCCACAGCAAACCAGGTGAGTGGCTGCGGAGGCTCCAGTAGTCAAAGTCTCTATGAAACAAGAGGCAGAACCACAGGATCAGGAGGAGGTGGGAGATGACAGGCTTCCGGCTGGTCCCCTGGGGTGGTGGGCAAACCACTGAGAAGGACTTGGCCTCTTCATCACATGGGGTGGCAGCTGGCAGCACCCCTCCCCCACCGAGAGCCGCAACAAAGGAGCCTCTATTTCTCCCTGAGCATTTGTTCCTGGCCAGGCTGGGCTAGAGCACCCTCTCTCCTCTCTGCTGGCCGCCCAGCCGGCTGGGCAGACACAAAGGCCAGTGTGTCCCTGCTGAGCCGGCCTGGCCCCAGAAGACCCTATGCACAGGGAGCCTGAGACTCAGGAGTCCTGAGAGGGTGGGAGGCTTCCATCCAGGTGCAGTGGGGAGGGACCAGAGGACAGGAAGGACTCTAGGTTTCAAGTCCCAGGTTCTGCACCTCGTAGCCACGTCACCTGAGCAGAATGAACCTCCGTATCCTCCTCTGTACAGAGGGGGCTATGACAGCAACATGTCCAACCATCTGGGTTGTCAAAGTCTGGGGGACAGAAGGTAGACAAGACCCTCCTGGGCCTGAGGAGCCGTGTGCATCTCTTCAATTTTCCTCGGGAAATCGAGATGAGGAAGCGAAAACGGCCCTCGCATCCAGCAAAGTCCAAACGTGATGGTACTGGCTCTCAGGCTCTGAGGGCCTGTCTTCAGGTGCTGCTGTGACAGTGGTCGTTGGTTATTAGACACCTACTGTACACAGGGACTTGGAGCTACCTCACCTCCTGTCAACCCATGGCTGCCCTGGAAGGGTGGTCGTAGGATGGTACCATGGTCACAGACAAGTGTACCATGCATGGTCCAGCCACAAGAGTTCAAATCGGAGCCCAGAGACTTCGGGCCTATGTCCTCCCTGTGGGGAAGGGGATGTTCACCCTCCGAGATCTACAGGTAATACGAGAAAACTGCCTGATGATGTCTCCAGGTCTAGCAAGCTTGATGTGGTGACCAAGGAGGTCACTCCCCAGGTCCCAGGATAGGAACTCAAGCCTGCTGGCAGGGTCCTGATGCCCGGCAGGCAGCGAGTCCAGGGGCCAGACTACACATTGTAGCCCAGGATCCCATGGTACAACTTGGAAATACTTTTTCTAATTTTGTTTTGCTTTTGTATTTTTTTTTTTTTTTTTCGAGACAGGATTTCTCTGTGTAACCAGCCCTGGCTGTCCTGGACTCACTTTGTAGACCAGGCTAGCCTTCACAATGCTGGGATTAAAGGTGTGTACCATAATGCCCAGCCTACTCTTCAGTTTTTTTATGTAACTTCTTAGACTCTGAGGACCAGGGTCCCAGAGAACCTACAGTGGTGGGGCCGGAGATCCCGGCCTCGCAGTCCCTTGCCATCACTGACCCCTGGAACCTTGACCCTTCTCACACCATCTCCCCATTTCTCTCCTACCCGCCTGAGCTGGGGCAGCAATGTGAACAACGGAGTACCAAGTAATTAAGACGAAGCACCATCCGGGTGCCTGGAACACTGTGGAGTTTCCCTTTTATGTTTATAGCAATTGTATGAAAATGTGCGACACGGAGCGGCACCAGCTGACAAATGAGATGAGACAGACAGGATTCCGGGCCGGCTTTTTCTGGCCTGATTGGCATTAATTGTGAGCGTTTACAAAGCACAACTCGGCGCCTGACATTTGCTTCAAGCGAACGTTTCCTTCTAATAGTTTTAATGATTACATCGGGAGCTGGTGATCACCACGGGGCGGGGGGTGGGGGGGAGGCTGCCTGGTGCCTGGCTTCCCGGCTACCTGCTGCAGGAGGGCTGTGCCAAGTGCCAGGCTTTGGGGCACAGGACAGAACCCCAATGTGGGCCTGGCTGCTGGCACCTATGGAGTTGGAGGTTATAATGCCGACAAGGAAACACCGGGGAACCCTAAGGGGACAGTGGGCTGGCTTTGGCTGAAGGCCCTCAGTTCCTCATGGACTAGGACGGACCCACACGTGCTGGTACAGGTTTCTTCCTGTGTGACTTCTAAGTCCCTTCTAAGTTCCGGGCTTGGTCCCCCCTCTGTCAAGAGGAGTTAAGAATTCATTCAGACCAGGATCCCACACGCCTTGGCCTGTCTCCACGGCATGACCTTGGGGAACCCCTTCACCGCTCAGAGTCTGTTTTCCTCACTTGAACTGAATTCAGAGTGGTTTCTAGACCGTAGGAAGGAAGAGGGTTATGGGGAAACTCCGAGGAAAACCGAGGGAGGCCCTATGCTGTTTCCTCCCTGCAAACCCTTGACTCACAGTGACTCAGTCACTCATGCATGCGCTCAGGTACTCATGTGCACACTCGGGCATGGGCTCACTTCCATGTTCAGGCATTTGTGCATTCACTGGGCTCCTGTGCTCCTTCACACTCACTCACTCACTCAATGCCTTGCTAGTGTGCTTGCTCACTTGCCCATTCACACTCAATGCCTTGCTCATGTGCTTGCTCGCTCACTCACACACTCATTGCCTTGCTCATGTGCTTGTTCGCTCACTCACACTCAATGCCTTACTCATGTGCTTGTTCGCTCACTCACTTGCACACTCAATGCCTTGCTTGTATACTCGCTGCACTGCCCACACACTGAACCTGCTCCCTTGCTCAGAGACTCATGCATTCCCTCACTTGCAGCTCACACCTTCCCCGTGGGAGCTTGCGTATTCACTTTCTCACGTACCCACAGCTCATGAATTCTCAAAGCCATCAAGCGCCCTGTTAGGACCCTGGGAAGCCATCAGGGGACAGCTTCCACACTGGGCTCACACACAGCCTCATGATGAAGGGAGGTGACAGTTCCCAGTGTACTTTCTGTGTAGATTTCCATTACCCTGATCTCCAATTTACAGTCGAAGAAACTGAGGCACGGTGGAGAAACAGACAGAATAACGTCAAACCTGGACAGATGCTGAAGGTGAATCCTCTCAGAAGCTGCTGAGACCATCCCCCGGGGCCCTGAGCGGGGAAGCCTTATCAAGAGATGACCTTCCCCCTATACACACCTGACTGCCCGTCTGCCTTGGCTGGGACTCAAATGCATAGCCAGGCAGGACATCAGGACATGGGGCACTGGGGGAACATAGCAATCAGTGATGCTCCGCCAGCCCCACTCTCAGCGTTCCAGTTCCAAGAAACCCACCATTCAAACATGGCTACATGCCAAACCTGGCCAGAGGTCATGCAGAGGCCTCCGCCAGGTGTATGAAGAAACCCGTGGACATGTAAGACATGTAAGAAAACCCGAGGGGTTGGGAGCAGCTGGCCAAGCCTCTGTCATCCTGTCTACTCTCAGGCTGAACTCCACTGGGATACATCAGCCTTGCCAGGTTCATGCCCCAGAAAGTTTCCACAATGAACCCCAGTTCTACACCGGCTACAGCCGTACATCTCTAACGGTATTTCTGGTTTAGTTTGGGATTGCAGTGGGGAGAGAGAGGGGAAGGAAAAAAAAAAAAGATGGGGATTTTTTTTTTTTCCCTTTTGCATATGGTAGCACAGATGGGCCCATGATCCGTAAAAACTGTCTGCAATTAAACTCCCACTCTGCATGGCTGGATTTGTCAGTCGTCTGAACCATGAGTGGAAGGCTCCACACTGAAGACAGGAGCTGGAGGGTAGGGTGAGGCAAGATTCCACAGGATAGATGGCAGCCCAGGGACCTGGGACTGAAGCCTGATGGATGGATGGACAGATGGATGGACGGACAGACAGACAAAGAAAGATAGTTCTTCCTCTACATATTCCCCCTTGGACTTTACCAGGCTAGCCAGAAAACTGGGAGAGGCCTTGGCTAGTGCTGGGCACCTGGATTACAGGGCAGGAGGGCCGAGAGATGGGCTGATTGGATGTAGTCAGACCCTGCCAGAAACCGGACCTCGACGGCAGGGTAGGTGTCCCAGCCGTAACGGGGTTTCTCAACCACAGCCAATCTGCAGGTGCAGGGCCAAGGAGCCAGAGCCTCCAGCCCAGTTGGCAGACGGGATGGAAAACGGTGCCAGGAGGAGCTGCCAGAGGCCAGACGGACTCACTTTCGTCCCCAGAGGAATTAGCCCAGCCTCCCTCCACCTAGGGGAAGCAGGTAGGGAAACCAAGGCAGGTGCCGAGACTCTCTCAAGGACCTGAGCCAGCTGTGCCAAGCCAACATACATGGCTTTGTATGTTTCACCCTCCTCCCACGGGCTTCCAGAGAATGAGGGACCTGTACCCTCCTGCTACCCTTGGGTTCCTGGTGCTGGGCTGGGGCTCCAGCTGCGGCCCAGGAGCGCTCTAGCTGCTGCCCGGAGAATGCTCGGTTGTTTGGATTAACGAATGCCTCATTTGGCTTTGGGACATCCTGAGATCACTAATAATTGTCCCATGATGAAGGAAATAAGATCCTGACGGACCTTTCCCTGCCCGCTCCACGCTGGGAGAGAGAAGTCATAAAAACAGCTTGCTATCTCAGCTATTGAGGCACCGACTGGATGTCATTGCTAATTGGGTATCACACCCTTGTCTTGTTCTCTCAGAAGCTAAATCAAGAAAGCGCCACTGCTGCGGACTAATTATATCTCCGGCCTGCAGCCTGCAGCTTGTCTCTCCCTTTATTGAGTTAAAAAATGGTCACGAACCTTCATCTTTCATCCCCCACCACCCTGCCCCCAAGTGCTAGGCCTGCTGTCTTCTGGGCGAGGCTGCTCAGGTACAGACTGAGCCGCAGAAGCCAGTAAGGAGTCTCTGGGACAGACAGCAGAGCTGTGGAGGGCTGAGAGGGCCCCCGCCCCGGGGACCTGCTTAAGTCTGCTCTCCCAGCCAGGCCTGGGTATTCCAGTTGGACCCCCAGGGTTCTCAGGAACATCTTTGCTCTCTGAGCATGCATGCACTCAATCGGCCGTTCTTGGATGTCTACCTACTATGTACCAGGCACCCAGCAAGTAGCCCAGAAGCAAGTTGTATCAAACACAGCACCTGCTTGGCAGAGGTGCTAGATTCTGAGATGGGACCTCTTTGCTCCTCGGCTCAGAACTGCCTCAACCAGAAGTCAAGGCTAGTCCCTTCCCAGTCACATCCCAGCCACATCCTGATGGTCCTTCCATGTCCTGCCCACCTGACACGTTGTTCCCACCACACTCCTCTCTTCCCCACATGCCTAGCAGAAACCATTAAGGCTTCAGGGCGAGTGACAGCTTGATCACGAAGGAGGTTGTCCCTCCTGCCCGACACCCCTAGGTAGGGATGGCCTTTGAGTCCCAGGTCTGAAGTGTGTAAGCTATATTACTCAGCTTGAACCTCAGTTTCCTCATCTCTGAAATGGGCTGAGCTCTTCATAGAAACAGAGGCATTCAGGTGCCCAAGGGTGTCCAGGAAGAGCTCAGCAAACACTGTAAATAAATTCCAAGCTACAGGCACTTTGGAATGTGCATGGCTGGTAGGACCGACCCTCACGCTTAAACAGTTTTAGAACAACCCCTACACTCAAAGAAGGTCCCCCAGAATCTCCAGCGGTGGTGCCCTGGCCCTCTGAACCACATAAAGGGACCCCTGAGTGCATTAAGGCCGGCCACCCGACCTGTTTCAGCCCATAGGCCCTGATGACTGATGGGCACTAGCTGCCCGTAGTGCTGGAAAGAGTCCAAGGTCAGGAAAAGAACTCGGCAGGGGAAGAGGGCAGCGATTGATTGGCAATGTCTGCCAAGGGCGAGCTGGCAGAAGGGAGCCAGGCCTTACCATCCTTGACATTTTACGAGCTTACAGAGAATGCAGTTGCATCTGGGTTGAGACGGGGGCAACTTGCTCAAGGTTGCCCAAAACATGAGGAGACGGTTACTCTACAACATTCCCCTCAGCTCCCACTCCGGCATCTTGCTAGGACAACCTGCCCAGCCACGGCCTCATCACACAGGACGCTTCTGTGATGCCGCCCTGGCCCCAGATTTCCCTTTTGCCTTGCTGAGCCGCATACAAGCATAAAACTGCCCTTGGTGGGGCAACAGTGGAGTCAAGCGAGGACTCAACAGACCAAAGCAGGAAGCTCGGGATAGCACACAGATGTCTACAGTGGTTCTCATGACAGACAGAAGAGTTTAAAAAGGAAAGAGCGAAAAAGCCAGCAGGGACCTCCTTCTCCGTGAAGCCCTCCCTGGTCTAAGTTTCCACCTGTGGGTCTCTGTATGTTTTTTGAGAGCTAAGGTCCCCCAAGGGCATCTGCCCACGTTGGCTTGCTGGTACACTAGCCTGTACATGGTGAACCCCTCTATTGGAGCAGTTAGCCTGAGCCTCTCCCTCAGACACCACCTTTGTGTCTCAAGAGCAGAGAAGCCCTCTGGCTGGGCAATGGCTCTCATTTTAGCCCCGGGCTTCATACCCTTCCTCTCAGGCAGGCCATGGACCCACCTGACAGATTAGGAGCCTGTGGTCACACAGATGGCAAGGGTGTGTGTCCTGAAGCTGCTGCCTCTGCCTCAGTTGGTGCCAAGCTCAGCCTGGGCTCTGCCAGGCGGCCGGCCCTAGCCAGAAGAGAATCCTGAGGTAGACAGCTGACGGCTGGTCTCCCTCCTCCCAGGGAGGGCCCTCTCCCCACATAAGTTCTGTGTCTGAGTCCCTGTCCCTGGGAGCCTGTTCAGTCAGCTCTCTGGGCCGCACCTCCTGACCTCCCAGACCTCTGTCCCCTGGGCCTCAACACAATAACAGCAGCTTGTGGATGGGGGCAAACAGCAGCTGCAGCTGGGGCAATGGCTCACTGTGGAGCTGAGGTAAATGGCCAAGACCTTAGCCTAGTTCACTCACCCTCACAGCTCCAGAGCGTGCCCTGTGCACCCAAATTTTTTCTTACCCACAAGCCCATGGGAGAACTGCTATTGCCAATAAACCAATCAGGAAACTGAGGCCCATGAGGGTAACCAGTCTGTCAGGAAACACACATACTCAATGAGGATAGGAACCAGGGTTCTGCCCCTAAACAGGCCTAAGAACCCCTCAGGAGGTCCTCTGCTGGCCTCCCCAGATCCCAGGCCATCGAATGGAGTCTCTCTTCTCTTGAACCACATGGAGTCCATTAGCTCGAACCTTGAGGTTATCCTCCAATGTCCCTACTAGTGTCTCTCTCCTTTACTCATGACACCCCCGACCCCAATGGCGGTCCTTCCCCAGCCATGCCAAGGGGTCTCCCTCTGCCTGCAACACCCTTGTGCATGCTGGGCTGGGCCCTCATTGAGCAGCTGCAGTCTTTCACTCCTGGGGTTCCCCAGCCTCGCTCCCCCCAATCCAGGATTCCCACTCCCGGCAGATTTGCTCTGAAGACAGTGCAATCTTGGCCACACCAGCACGCCCTAGTCAAGGCTGAGTCGAAGTGTCTACCCAAGGGCACTAAAGATAGGGCAAAAGAATCTTAGCCCAGTTACACTCTCCCAGCTGCCCGTGTCCCCACCCCCACCCGACTATGGGAATCCACTGCCCTCCCCCTGCCACTCCCTGGCTGTGTGACCATGGGGCATGAACAGATCCTGTGTCCCCCACCCCCACCCCCGGGGAAACGAGTTAGAGGGACTGAGATATCTATTGGTCATCTGGTTCCTTCTGAGGCCTCTATTTCCCCATCTCTGAAATGGCACCAAGTCCACCAGGGGTGAATAGGGGCGCCCCACCAGCCACCGCATCGGCTTGTCTTTTGTCTGAGGCTGGCAGTAGGCACTCAGCTGTTTCTCAACTAAGCAATCAGTGGTCCAGGTGGAAGGAATGCGCACACACCCCCAACAGCCTCCATCCCTTCGCAAAATCCCCCTCCCCACCCCCAGCCCGGGCAGACTAAAATAGTCATTAGGCAGATTTCAAAAGATGTCAGTAGCTTATAATTATAGTCGACATCCTTCTGAGATAAAAGTGATTACCTTGGATGCAAATCGCTTAGCAACCAATCAGGGCGGCGGGCGGCGCCCGCGGAGGTGACCGGCCGGCAGCGCAGCCCTCCTCCCTCGGCGGCACCGCACAGGCGGCGAGAAAGCGCACAATAGCTCTTGACACGCAAATGGGTTAACACAATAAAGGCGGCTCCGGCCGGTGCTGGGGAGAGCAGCAATTCCCGGCCCGCGGGAGGTAATAAAGCGGCCCTTTTGTGCGCGCCTCCTCGTTCTCGCCCCCGCCCAGCCCCAAGGAATCGCTGCCTGATTGAATTACGGTTCATGAATACGAGCTGCTTGCCTGCTTCCTCTGACTAGGGAGGGTTGGCAAAGCAAGAGTGGGCAGGAGGGAGGTTGGAAAGGACGCCCTGGCCAGGCCCCAGAGCCCGTGGTACTCAGATGGGAGCCACGTGTGCTCACCATGTAGGCTCACCACGTGGGAGCCCCCTTGCAGAGGCGCCGGAAGGGTAGGGACCCCAGCCTAGGAATGCTGTCTTCAGCTTTGGGCTCTGAGACCCTGGGAGAGCGGGGGATTATGCTAATAGCAGGTATAAACTACATCTGTGGAACACTTACTGTAGGCTTTGGCCTGTGCTAAGCCCTCACGGAATCCTCACCACGCCCCTGGGCAGCGGGTGCTCCTTGTAGCTCCTCCTGACAGATAAGGAAACCAAGCCTCAGACTCAAAGACAAGGTCTCACAGCAGTCAGTCCCAGACCCAGCCATTCCAGTCTGGATCTCTGCAATATAAGCCCGTCCCCATGGGGAGGGGGGGAAGCTTCAAGTTTCTCATCTAAAGCATCAAGCAACCGGACAGGGCCTGTACCTAGTTCAGAACAACTGCAAGGCTCGGGAGGTCAGGGCATTGGGTAAGTGCAATCAATAATGGGGAGCCTTGGGGGCGGGGCTTAGGAAGATGCTGCAGGAGTGGTCTTCTTTCAAGCACCTGCCGGGTCACCAGAGACCCCAGGACCCAGGCCACCTCAGTGGTACCCTGCCCCATTCAACCCTCAGACAGCTCTAAACCGCTCATCCTCCCGCATGTTGCTCTTCTAAATCCCCCCTTTGGGGACTCAGGTGCCATCTTCCTCAGGCACCCCACCCCCACCCCCACCCGCCGCTGGGTCAGGAGCTCCACCCATTAAAGTTCTGTTACCATCTATAAACCTGCCTTCCCCTAGGAGAGCCTGCCAGGAGCTCAGGGTGGCCCAGGGCCATCACACATGCCACCCAGCTGCGGCTGGCTTCTTGGCTCTCTCTGGCAGGTGTGTTTCATGCTATATATTCCTCCTCCCAGGGCTACAGAAAGGAGCCCAGCAGCAGGTTGTGGGGAACAGGCTGGGCTCACAAGGCCTGGCAGAAGTTGCCACTGTGCTCAGCTGGTCTTGTCTCACATAGGAACTCATCCTAGGGCAGGGATGCCAGCCCTGTGCTGGAGTCCTGGAGATTCTGAATGGGGCGGGGGATGGGGGGCGCCGAGGCCAACCCACTGCAGCTGCCTGGCTGCGCTCTTCAAGAAGACCGTCGCTTCCTTGGCTTGAGCCTCCGATTTCTCATCCACAAAATGGGTCACAGCACGATCCACTCCGAAAAGCAGCTGAGATGCTGCGAAATGCCTGGCACTCCGGGAAGACGCCGGGTAAACTGGCAACTCCCCCCACCCTTGCCTGTCGTCTGGCGCTCACTGCCAAGCCCGGGGAGCGGAGGGAAAGGAACAGAAGGAGTTGCCCAACTCTGACAGTCTTTCCCTCCGCCTTGGCTGAGGGAGTGTAAATACTCCACAGAGGGCCTCCAACCGCCTGTGTGTGTGTGTCTCTGGCGCACACTCCAAGTTTGTTTCTAAGCTGGGAAGTGTCGAGAGGCCGGGCAAACAGCCCTGTGCCCACAGCCTCCCCCCACCCCGAGTCTGCTGTTGTACTGCCGTCCTTGGAAGCTTGCATGTTAAGGAAACCCCTTCAGCTGGAAACACGATCACCCCATCAAACCCCCAAAGCAGCCTCCCCTGGTATTTATTGACCTGTTAATACATCTGGGGCGGAGGCTGTAAAAATGCTGTCTGTAGAGAAACCAGGCTTCTCAGAATGCCCTGTCTCACCTGTCCCCCTCACTATGGGGCAATGACGCCAGCCTCTTCAACCTTTTCCCTAGAAACTTGACTGTGGCTATTTTCACCCTCATCTGGTCTTGGCAGTGATTGCTGGGACGGGCGTAGGACAGTGGGCATGATGTGGCCAGGGAGTTCTCTGGCCTCCGTACTGTAGAGAGCTGCTGCCAGAGTGTGGCGGGGAGAGAGGGGCTCTCGCCATCTCCACCTATCCCCCCTGGCCTGGCAGAGACGGACAACTCAGACCTTAGCTCTGCCTTGCCTAATTTGCTTAATAAGCATTGGTCACACTGCTTGTCAGAATCATCTTAAATGCCAGGAGAATGGCTCAGGCAGGACCCAGCTGGACCCAGGCTCCTCACCTTGGGGTTGAATGGCAAGGGAGCTCGCTGAACTTACACAGCTCGCACAGCGCACACACACACACCAGGAAGGTCGCAGCCTTCCCCCACCCCCCCTCTCTCTGGCTCAGGCAGGACAGTCACCTTTTCAAGAGAACAGCCTGTTTGAAGGCTGAAGCCCACATTTTTTCTGGAGACCCTGGGAACTTCAGCTGCTGGCTGGGTACATGGTAGGGTTCACAGGGGCTTCCTTTGAGCATCCTACTTAAGAGTGGGAGGTTGCTCTGTCTGGGAGTCTGGGAGACTCCAGTCACTGCAGGAGACATGGGCAGAGTTCTGAATACCTGTCCTTAGGGGCAGGAACAGCTGGCACGGCCTCCCTCCCCCACCTCCAGTGGGGATTTAGGTCATAAGATTGCAGCGGGAAGGACTGGGAGTTGGCCTTCACCTTCTACTCCACGAAGGCATTCGGGGCCCCGCCTGGCTCTGGCTCAAAGCCAGCTGCGTTGTCACAGTTCTGGTGACATCAAAGGTCGGGCAGTGATGTCACATGCAGCCCACCTGGGAACATGCTGTCTTTGTGAGTTATTTGTAACAATAGAGACAGAAATGTCTTGCCTCAAAGACACGATCCTCGAACAGAAGTTTGGGGACTCCACATCTCTGAGCCCTGGCTCTTTAAGATCTCAAAGGTTGTTTTGTAGACCCTCCATGTTGGCCCAACCTGGCTGCCCGCAATCAAGCTCTACAAAACTACGAGAGTTCCCCTAAGAATTTCCAGAGGGCAGAGCCACCACCTTTGTTAGCTTCATGGGTGGGGTGACCTTTCCTCTCTGATAAATGCCGATGCCAGCAGAATACCCACCGTGGGTCCACACCTCCACTCCAGCCAGTCCAAATAAGTTATGTGGGCAGGACGGGGATGGACAAGAAGCAATGCTACCTCTGGGCGCCCAACAACCTAGGGCCCTTTTAGGGCCTGTCCAGGTTCCCCGGTTTCGAGGAGCTGTCCCCAGCTCAAACCCAAAATTCTGTATCTTGCAACTCACCGTGTCAGCCAGGCAGGCGAAGGGCACCAAGTCTCAGAGGCCACGACGCTCCGATCTGCGGGTTGCAGCCATGCAGGAGTGATAAAGATTGCCCAAGGAAGGCCGATGCCTTTCTTCGTATGGGAAGGGGAGCTGTCGGTGAGGGCGATCCCTGCGGGTCCGGAAGCGCCGTCCGAAGTCGGGAAAGGTTTTTTTTTTTTTTTCCCTCTCAGCAGCGGTCGCATCCGCCTGGGACCCTGGTCGCTCGCGCGCTCAGGCGACGCATCCTCGCAGGAGACTGTGCTCCATGCGTCCGGCGGGAGGCGCTGCGCCTCCCTTCGGGGCCCGGCTCACCGCTGCAGCTCTGCCCGCGCCTCTCCCAGGGCGCCCTCTCCGTCCGCGCTGGGAGGCCCGGCAGCCGCGGCCCCTCTCGCCAGCCCCGGCTGAAGCCTGTCTTTGTTGCTTCCTCTCGCTTGCCCGCCCGCCCTCGGCTTGCAGCTCCCGGGTTTGCCCAGAGGTGGAGAGTCCGTCTCCTCGGAGGATTGCACGCACCTGCAGCGGCCCGGGCTCCTCGCCCGGCGTGCACCGGCCCCCGCAGGTTGCAGAGAGCAGCGCCGAGAACGAACCGGCCCCTCCTCCTCCTGCTGCTCCGAGCCCCGGGTGTGGGGGGAGGGGAAGCCGGCGAGCAGCGGCAGTGGCAGCCGCAGCGAGCGGCGGAGGCTGGGATGCAGCCTCGCGGGGCCTTGGCGCTGAGGACCAGCAGATCCGGCTGGCGCAGGGCAGACTCGGGGATGGAGAGCCGTGCACCCGGCGTGGGGCTCGAGCGCCGCAGCAGAGGCGGCGCGCCGGTCTCTCCCGTACCCGTGGCCCCCGACGGTTCACGGGGCTCCCGGGGCCGCAGCCTCGCGCCGCCCAGCACCCTCGCCTAGCCTCGGGCCCGGCTCTCCGCCCGGCCTGGCCGGCGCGCGCAGCCTCTTCGCGGAGCTGCCGGCCCGGCAGTGCTGACCGCTGCTCCGCTCCGGCACGACTGACAGGCGCGGGCGCCCGCTGCCGCTGCTGCGTCTCGCCCCCGGCCCGCCCCCCGCGTCACGGCCCAATCAGCTGCAGCCGAGAGGCGGTTACCACGGTGACGCGGCGCCCGCGTCCTCCGCGAGGCGGGGCCGGGGGCCGCCACGCGCGCTTTTCGCGGCAAAATTCAAAGGCCGGCAGGGCGGCTCTCCAACCTCTTTCCCCAAGCGGGGACGAGGCGGGGCCTGCTTCTGAAGGACTACAACTCCCGGCATGCTGCGAGCCTAAACTGGGCGAAGGAGTCCGGATTGGAAACGCAAGGTATGCTGGTAGTTGTAGTCCCTTTGTCAGAGAACTAAAAGCAGTAGTATTCATTGAGTACCTACCTGTTTAAGGGTAGGTACTATGCTAAGTGTAACCATCTGCATTATTTCGTTTACTCTTGGAACAGACCCTATGAGGAGTGTGTTAAAGATAGTAAAAATAGGTTGGAGCGCCACTAAATGGTGAAGGATGCACACGTTTACAAGACCCAGCATCAAACCAAAGGACAACGCAAACACACACACACACACACAGAGCAAAGTGCATACTACATTTAAATTTCAAAACTGTGAGATCAGCTTTATGACCTACATTTTACAGAGGAGAACACAGATATTTGGAACTTGTTCTCCGTTTACCGACGAAACGAAGATGAAAAGACGTGAGATGTCCCATTGCCTTTCCCACGGAGCGATTGGGGATGGTGGTGGAGCTTTTGGCATCAGCGCTGAGATTTGTGGAGCACAAACCACATACTGAGCCCTTGGTCAGCTCCATCCCACAGATGTAGTCACTGACCGAAAGAGGCAGGCACCACCGTATTTTCTATGTTGCTCCCGTGGGTCTCAAATTCCTAGCTTCAAGCCATCCTCCTGCCTCAACCTCCAGAGTGCAGAAACTATGACCACAAGTCACCATACCTGGTGAGGCTCCAGTTCATCTTCCACTTAACAAATAGGGAAACTGAGGCACGGTATCACCTAAACATAAGTAGGTGTTTCCATTCTATTTGCCTGACAGGCACAGGTAGCATTTCTCCTCTACAGACAAGGAATCCTGGGAGACACAGTTTCCTACACTGTTAAAATGTCTGTCACAAAAGAAGCTGGACACCCAACTTTTCAGACAGAACTTCAGAATCCCTGCAGAAATGTAAAACATCAACCAGACATGACCCATTCCCCCCCCCCCCCCCCTGCCCCATCCAGCCCCATTTAGGGGCTTTCTCTTAGTGATGCTTAGTGTAAGCTTTATCTTAGTGATGCCTGGAGTCCTCTCAGAATCTTGCTTGTAGGTTGACCTTGGCTGTTTATCTTTAGGGCTTGGTGTCTGTTCCGTGTATCCCCTCTGTATCTGGCGTTGTGGGGGGCTGGGGGGCAGAAAAGAGCACCAAATGCACTCACTGTTAGTGGTGGTTCTTCATCCTAGAGGGCCAATGAGTGTACCCAGAGTTCTGTGTGGATTACAATCAGGTCTTAGCCTACTTTCAGGAGCCGACCAACCCCTAACTAGAACCTGGAGAGGGACTGGCAAGGGACCTCTAGGGCAGGCCCAAGTAGGTCGCACATTCCTTATCTGGGGCAGAAGCTGGCCCTGTTTCGGATCTCAGATCAGTACCGTGATGAGGTTCCAGCAGCTCCAGGCTACCTCTGGACTTGCTGTATTTCACATCGCTGCCTGTCCTTCCTACTCGGAGTGGGGTGGGGGTGGGGGTTTACCTGGAAACACGATCAGCTGCCAGCAGCTTCTCTTCTGGGCCAGCTGCCAGAGCAGCCCTGACGTCAGAGTGAGTTGCCCAGGCGACTGGCTGGCAGGACCCAGGGCAAGGACAGGTGGGGAGACCAGATTCAAGTCTGGGACAGAGCAGGAGACAATGACAACCAAAGTCTAGGAAAGAGAGGGGTGGGGTAGGGGTGGGGTTAAAGTGAATAGTGGGCCAAGCTAAGTACATACGACCTTCTCCAAACCTGAGATTCTCTGTGGTAGGTCACTGTGACAACCTTGTGCTATTCGAGTTTCAGAGTCCTTTTTCCTTCACAGAGAACCCGCACCGTGCGGATAGAATTACTACCCACATCTTGTATGGGAAGAGGCTGCAGGACTTGCCCAAGGTCACCCATGACAGAACTGGAACCCCACCACAGCTCTCCACCTTGGTTTATCGCATCCCTCGGCAGCCACGGATTGACAATGTGTGACCTGGATGCACATTTCCTCTCTTTTCTGGGCCCATTTCCCTGTCAGCTTCTCCCAATCTGGGTCAATAGCTTCTCAAAGACCTGGAGTGATTCCCAGTCAGTGCAGGCGGGGAGGGGGCCAGCTAGGGGTGAGATCTGAAGGGGGTGTCTGTCTCTAAAGGTCAAGGAGTTTGTGAGGTGCTAATGACGGGTTGGGGGGGAGGGCAGTGGACTCAGAGGCAGCTGTGTTAATAGAGATGTGTCTTGCAAGCGTTGAAGGCCCTGGAGATGCTCAGCTTGGGCCTTTATTTTATGTCTGTCTCCAAATATACACTTGTAACTTCAATTATTTCAAACCTTATTTTAATGATGGTTCTTCAATGCTTTAATCTCCCTTGTAGCCCATCACTCACAAGAGGTAATGGAAAAGAAAGGAAATGGGGGAAGAAGACCTGTTTAGAAAGGTTCTTTGGAGCAACTCCCATCTGTGTTGTCTGGAAATCAGCAGTTCGGTTCACAAGTCAGCAGCTGCAGCTCGATCCACTAGCGAACACTTGATGGATACCCCAGCAATCCAGTTCAGTAGAGCTGGGTTAGCAGACCTAGCACAGACATCCCGGCCTCAGCCTCTGCTCAAGTCAGCGGAGGGACCAGGGAGGAACCAGGAAAAGTTCTTGGCTGTGCCTCTCTCAGGGAAGCAAAGATCAGCAAAGACCTGAGACCAACAACCGTTGCACAGCTAGCTGTACCCGAGTCCTAATTATACTCTCCCAACATCACGTGTAGTCATGTGTCTTGCCTCAGCCCGAGTCCTTGGAAGCGGCAAGAAACTACAGCACACCACCAGAAGTTTTTTTTTTCGTTTCTCTCTATGGAGTCCCCACAAATGTAACTCAACTACACAATGCTAGACAGACTAATATATGTGTGTTATTATCAAAGAATCCTTTCACATGCTTGCTTTAGCAGAATATCCCCTCTCCTGTGTCTGCTTCAGCAAAATGATCCTTCACGAGGAGTCTGCCTTAGCCTTTCATACCTGTGTCCACTTTGACAAAACTTTCCTTCATGTGTTTACCCCAACAAAACACCATCCAACCGCCGGGCAGTAGTGGCATACGCCTTTAATCCCAGCACTTGGGAGGCAGAAGCAGGTGGATTTTATGAGTTCGAGGCCAGCCTGGTCTACAGAGTAAGTTCCAGGACAGCCAGGGCTATACGACGGAGAAACCCTGTCTCGAAAAAAACAAAACAAAACAAAACAAAAAAACCCACCATCCAACAACTTTCTGAAGAACCCGTAAATTTCCACTGCACACATTCACAGCCACCGTCCCTCATAGTCCTGGATTTTGCTCTATACACTGTCCAAAAACACTAGCATGATCTGATAAAGAGACTACGCAAAATTCCTTTTCCGAAGCCTCAGGACCTCCCTCAGGACCTCCAGGCCAGCCAGTTCCTGAACACTGGAGATTAGGAGTCAGCTTATAATAAGACCCTACATACCAATCTTGCTGAAGTGCATGTACATCCTTCCTCATATGTGCCTCTTACCACCCAGGCCCTTTGCACATGCTCTCCCCTTTACCTAAAGGGTCCTCCCTCCAGGAAGCCAACTCTGGCTCCTCCTTCAGATTACAGGTAGTGAGCCTCCTCCTCTGGGAAGCCTTCCTGACTCCCACCTACCATGAAGCAAGGTCTGCGAGCCTCGTACTGTGTCTAGTCTGATAGTTATCTGTTTTCCTAAGCTTGAGGCTCCCCGGGGCTCCCTGGCACAGTCGACAAACACTTGGCACTCAAGAAAGATCTGTTGATTCCGTCGTCCAATGAATGAATGAGGTGGCTCAGATGTTTTGTTTTTTTTTTTTTCCTTTTTTCTTTCAAATAGTTTTTGCTATTTAGCCCAGGCTGCCCTTAAGGCAAACCTTCTGCCTCCTCCCCTGAGTGCTAGGTTATAAGTGTGAGCTTTCTTTTTCTCCTTCTCTCTCTCTCTCTCTCTCTCTCTCTCTCTCTCTCTTTCTCTCTTTCAGACAAGGTCTTACTGTGTATTCTGGTAGGCCTGCGACTCTTTTTTTTTTTTTTTTTTTTTCTTTGAGACAGGGTTTCTCTGTGTAGCCCTGGCTGTCCTGGAACTCACTCTGTAGACCAGGCTGGCCTCGAACTCAGAAATCCGCCTGCCTCTGCCTCCCAAGTGCTGGGATTAAAGGGGGCTCTAGTTTCTGGTGGAGGATGGAAGAAGGGAGTGGAAACAGACTGACAGGAGTGTACCTCCCTGTGATCCAGTTCCTCTGTGCCTCAGTTCCCCCCCCACACACCACCCACCCCCAGGGAGCCCTGGCTATCCCTTCCATTGCTATTTCCTCAGACATTCAGCAAATTCTAACAACTGTCCTGGGTGACCAGGAGGATCTCCAGTGACAGATGGAACAGGACCCAAAGGAATGTAACTTTCCTGTGGCCCCTGAGAGGGGAAAGAACAGGGTTGATGCTGGGTATCTTGGAAGGAGCCCCTGGGGTAGGTGCTGCCCCCAGTGATGGGGGCAGGTGATGCAAGAGATGCCCTGCGGGCCACTGATGGCTGTCTGTGAGCAGCAGGCAGAAGCAATAGCCATGGAGAAAGGTGAGAGGACCTTGGTAGGGGACAAGGCCAATGCAAAGACCCCGTGGGGGTGGGGGAGCTCAGAAGGGCCCAATGAGTCAGAGGCTGAGCCAGGGCTGAGCAGGCAGAGTGGAGCCTGGATTCTGGCAGGGGAGCAGGCGGCCTCAGCCTCCCACCCCGCCCCCCCAGTCGCCTCACCTGCCCTGGTTGCTCTAATCTAGGCCAGAGCTGGGAGGGAGCCGAGCCCCCATTGGTGCACACCATGTAGGTTTTTCAGAGATAATTTAATCAGAGCTATTAATAAGCAGAAAAGAAAGAGCTCTTTATGCTTCTCGGGGAGAAAAGGGGAGGGAGGGAACCCTGGTAACCTTGTCAGTCACCTGCCCCGCCCCCCAGGACGTGGAGCCCCTGGGAGGGGGATGGGCAGGCAAAAGGGATGGGGTAGAGACTAGGGCACCACAGCAAACTACAGGCTGTAATGAAGCGGCAGCTCGGGCTGCCTCACGGATGGACCTCCTAGTCGCTCCCCCACCACAGTCCACCGCCCACCCCTCTGGCTCCTTCCTGCCTGCCACACCTTTGCCCACTCAGCTCAGCAGAGTCTGCACTGTACTCACCCCACATCCTCTCCCCCAACCCCCAGGCTCTTTGCACCTCTGGCTTAGTGAAGATCAGGTCCCAGCTCAAACATCTGTCTCCTTGTCTAGACACCATCTCCTACCCCCTGCCTTGGCTACTTTTAGATGTCACCTTGATAGGATCTAACCACCAGGGAGAGGGGTTTCGATGAGGGATGAGGAAGATCAGGTTGGCCCGTGGATATGTTAGGGGATTGCCTTGATTATGTTAAGGCAGGAAGAGGGCCCACTGTGGGTGTCACCATTCCCTGGACAGGGGATCTGGGATTGTATTAAGACAGGTGGAAGTGAGCTGAACTCTCACCAGCAGCCTCCTCTCTCTCTCTCCTCTCTCCTTCTCCTCTCTCCTTTCGATGGATGGAGTGGGACCAGGTTGCATTTGTCAATCACAACAGAAAAGAAGCCAAGATACTCGCTCACTAGAAGTTCCCTCCTACCCAGCAGTCATCTGTCTGAGCCCCTGTAGGTGGCCTTGTCTATTGTTTGCCTCCCCCAGCTACCCTGCTTTATGGGTTCTGGGTCAGCATTTGCTGGAGTCAGAAAAGACTCAGGGGCTCTGAGAAGAGGGCAGAGTTAGGATGGGAAGTCAGGTTTCATGGGGGTTCCTTCAAAAAGGGACAACTCTCTGGGAATTCCAGAGCCCAAAACATTTCCGTATCACAACACTGTAGGTCACCTCCAGAGAGGGGAAGGCACTTGTCCAGGGTCACACAGCAAATTTGGGACAGAGAACTTGAATACAGAGTCCTTCAGGGACAAATGGTTCCATAGAAGATCCATTTGGAACAAAGCTCTGTCTTGAAAAGAATCCTGAGGCAGGCCCAGGAGGGAAAGCGCTTTGCTGTCTTTGGCTAGTGACGTCTGCTGAGTTGAGGAACTGGCAGCTTGTGTGTGTGTATGTGTGTGTGTGTGTGCTATTCCCGTGTTTAAGTTTCTGAGTTTGGAAGTACACAGGGCTTGGAACAACCCTCTTATAGATTCCTGTATGAGATAGCCAATTTCCCTGGGCCTCAGTTTACACAACTGGAAATTGGGGGTATTGGCCTCAGGTTTGGCCATCTCAAGACAATAATGAGAAAAGAGGTACAGGTCTTATATTGTAAAATACATGTGACAATGACAACCACAGCCCCTTGGGGTCACGTGATTAGCTACCCCTCCCCCAACACCCATACTTCTGATTGTTTTTTATCTATAAACCTGACACAAGCAAAGGTCGACTCACTGGTTGGGTTACTCGTAAGGATTTTGGTGACCTTGGCTTTGCTCAAGGTCACGGGAAGGTGGAGCTGGAATTTGAGCCTCCCTGGGTCTCTTTTCCAATCAGCCATTCCAACTTTGCTGGAGGCATTCAGTAACCAGACAGAGGCTGGGAGTGAGGGTGGTCCCCGCCCCGACCCCCCAGCTAGGCGCTGGTGTCTGCAGGCCAGGCCTGTGAGTGGCAGAGAGATTTCCAGGGATTAAAGCCAGCTGCTGCGCCTCCCCTCTGACCGGGAAAGGCCAGTGGGTCCTAAGCCCTCCTGGCAGATTTCTCTTTGTATAAAAAGTTATTGACTTATCAAGGTTAAAATACATTCAGTGCAGGCCAATAAAACAGGGATAGGGCCGCGTTCCGGCTGTCAGCGTAGCCCGGTTTTCATGGCAACAGGCCCTCTCTGCGCATTAAATGTTCAGTTGTGCAAAGTTCAGGCGTTACATAAACAGGGAGTTAACAACAGGGCTAAAAATCAATGTCTGGCTAGGAATGGCCTGGAGAGATAGCATTGATTGGACCAGTTGCTGTCCTCATTGTCGATAGGCCAGTCCCTTCTTGCCCAGTCCCTGCTGGGAGCCCCAACTCAAGGCTCAGACACAGAGTACTCTGGGAGAGCTCCCCTCCTTTGCCCCTCTCTGGCTGGGATCCAGCTGTGAGGGGCTCTGCTAAGCTGTTTGCTAAACCATTGTTCAGAGACACTTTCTGCTGCCTTGAAACGTGCTGTCCCCAGTTAAGGAAGACTGCATTCTGCCACCCTGTAAACTATGTGTACACCAATGTGTACCCCACTGACAAACCAGGATGTGAATCCAAACAGGCTGTTTGACCTTGGGTCAGTCACTCCACTTCTCTGAGCCCCTGCTTAGTGGTCTGTTCTCACGCAGAGATAGTCGAGTGGAACTAGCCTCTGGACCTCAGCACTGAAAAAGTAAAAAAAAAAAAAAAAAAAAAAAAAAAAAAATTAAAAGGATGCACATGAAGTGGTCAGTGAAACTGGCACAACGGCTTGGCGATTAAGAGCTGGCTGCTCCTCCGGAGGACCTGGTTCGATTCCCAGCACCCATGTGGCAGCTCACAACTGTCTGTAACTCCAGTTCCAAGGGAACTGATGGCCGCTCCGGGCTCTGTGAGCGTCAGGAACATGCATACTGCACAGATGCATGTAGGCAAACACATTAAAAAACAAAACCCAGCATCAGCCTCAGGGGGGGCTCACGGACAGAGGAGGGCAGAACTCTAGGATGGAGAATCGATGGTAGCACTCAGGTCTCAGCTCAGTCATGGACCATGTGATCTTAGGGAACCTTGACATCCCTCTGGGCGGTGATATCCTTAACTCTACTAGAAGGCGATTGCAAGAGCCTTGGGATTGGGCTAGACCCACGAAGGTGCCAATAAAAAGTTATCAAGCTGGACATGGGCACACAGTGTAATCTCAACACCCAGGAGACGGAGGCAGGAGGACCATGACTTCCAGGCAGTATGGTCTACACAACGAGACCCTGTCTCAGAAACAGAAACAAACAAACAACAAACCCCAAAACAAACCAGGGTTGAAGAGATGGCTCAGTGGTTAGGAGCACACACTGCTCCTAGAAGACCTGAGTTCAGTTCCCAGCACCCACACCAAACAGCTCACATCAGCCTGTAACTCCAACTTGAGAGGATCCAACACCTACCTACACACTCCCCCCTCCATACACACAACACACACACATCATGATTAAACACAAATCTTAAGAAAACAAAATCAATTTAAGATGACCTACTGACCCTTTCCCCAGTTTTCTAAAACCTTAGCTCCGCCCACTTTCACGAGCTAGGAACTCTCACTGGCTTTCTGTTTGAAAGGGTGAGCTTAAGAAAAAAAGAAAAAAAAAAAGGCTCACTTGTTTTTCTTTACACCGAATTAGGCCAGATCCATTTCGGGATGCGGCCCAGGTATACAGTAAGCGCTCAATACTTGTTTGTAGAGCAGTGTTAAACTCCTCAGGACAGCTGGCCAGCTTCTCTCTGATTGGACACGGTGGGCGTGGTATGTTGGGATACCCAACCATAGTGGATGTGGGCGGAGACAGCAAACTGGCTGAAGGGGGGTGGGGGGAACCAAGCCCCTTCTGGGTCGGATGCCCACAGGGAGCACTGCCCAACGGGCTATTTCTTTTCTAGAATGGCAATGCAGCCAACAGTTCCTGCCAGCAACGTTGAGTAAGCCTAGGGTATGGGGTGACTGGCTTCTTTCCTGTCGAATTTCCTGTCTACTTCTGAGCAGGGGGCAGGGTGTGGCAGGACAGGGGCAAAAGAAGGCACCCGCATCCCTAAATGACTGTGGAAGAAATCTGCCCACACGTCCACGCTGTGTGTGGCTTGTGAAGCATCTTCACTAAAGTCTGGAAGCCATGGAATCCACCCACAGAGGTAGCCGGCGCTGTCAGTACCACTTTCTACGACATCCCAGCACATCGCTCTCTGAGTTTCCAGGGCACCCTCATTTGAGAAGGCTGAGGCAGTAAAATATTAATGGCAGGCGCCGGGGTCGTTGTAAACGTCTTTGATTTCCCTGTGTGTTTGAACATTTTCATGACAAAACGCTTGGAAGGAATGAGCAATACTTGTATTCCAAATTCTTTCTACGAATTTAGGATTTCTCGAGGACCGGACGTTACTGGTGGGGCTCAGTAGAGGGTGACGAAAGAGATGGCGTCTGGGGTCCACAGCCGTCCTTCCTCTACCAGCTACCTCAAGAACGTGTTCAAGTTCATCACGGACTCAGCATTTGATCTTTCTTTTTTACTTTTTTTTTTTAATTATTATTTTGGTTTTTATTGAGACAAGATTTCTCTGAGCAGTACTAGCCATCCTAGAACTCACTCTGTAGACCAGGCTGGACTCAAACTCACAGAGATCTATCTGCTTGCCTCTACCTTCTGAGTGCTGGGATTAAAGGCATAAGTCGCCACCACCTGGCTGTGATTTAGTTTTTAAATTTATATTTATTTTAATATATTAGCATTTGTGGCACATGGGTGCAGTGCCTGTGGTGACCAGAAGAGGGCGTCAGATCTCTGGGAACTGGAGTTCCCAGGTTGTCAGCTGCCATGTGGGTGCTGGGAACTAAACCCAGGTCCTCTGCAAGCACAGCTAGTGGGGATGAGCCCTGGGTTCAAGGCTCCTCAGCATATATGCTATACGTGGTAGCATGTGCCTAGAATCCCCGGACACGCAAGAATGAGGCTCACAAATCCAAGGTCATTCTTGACTGCATAGTGAGCTTGAGGCCAGACTGTGCTACCTGAGACCCTGTCTCAACCAACCAACTAACCATCCAACCAACTAACCAACTAACAAAACAAGCAACCAGCTAACCTACCCACCAACCAAACAACTAACTGACCAACCAACCAAGCAACCAACTAACCAACCAACTAACCAACCAACCACGCTAATCAGCCAGCCAACTAACCAACCAACCAACTAACCAACCAATCAACTAACCAACCAATCAACTAACCAACCAACCAACTAACCAACTAACCAACCAACCAACCAGCAAAAATCAACCCTATTATTTCACTAATAAGGAAACTGAGGCCCAAAGCAAGGAAGAGTGTGGCTGTAAGTATCTACTCAGAAATTCAGGCTGGTTGTAGCTCCTCTGAGAGCTGGTTGTAGGTTCTCTGAGAGACATCACCCTGGGAGTACCAGATACCAGGTAGATCTCTCCCGATTCCTCCCCATCCCCACTCCCACCCGCCACACACATCTGCCAGAACCCTCCATTTTGGCTGCAGTGTACACGAACTTATGTGATACTTGCCCAAAGCACCCTGGAGGGAGGGCTGGTGACAGAGACTGGGTGTGTCCTGAGAGCCAGGCTCCAAGTTGCTAGCTCACCTCTCATCAATTCTGTCACAGTGGTGCCAGGTCCTGGGAGCCTCTCTGGAGCTTGCCAAGATCGACAGTCACCATTCCAGTCCACGGGCCCACAGCACACACCAGAAGGGTATCACTTCATCCCAGGCAAACAATCAGCCACGTGACCCAAAACAGGTCCAGCACCTCTCAGAACCTCGGTTAAAACAAGGCTGATCATAGTGCCAACTGTTAATGTGTGCTCCGTTTGGCAGAGAGCTTAGCATGGAGAGACGGTGATGGTGACCTCTTCCCTGGACTTCGACTCACAAGAGAAGGGTCTCTCCGCTCTGGACTGTTTCAGGAAGCCAGGGCTTTGGGTTTAAATCCTGGACTTGTCATTTAGTAGCTGCGTGACCTTGGACCTCTCCCTCTCGGTCTAAAATACCATAGTTTTAAGGATAACTACCCGGCCTGGCAGTTGTGATGTGTTGACTTTATGCATGAAAGCGTTCGCAGTGCTTGGCCCACAGATAACTGTGATGGGCAGAACTAACCCTGTTGGTGGATACTGGCCTCATGGCGGAGGGAAACCTGATGCCTGTGTGCTAACTGGACCCATTGGGAGGCGATGCTGATTGTTGGCTTGGATTAGACTAGATGAGAATGATGCTACAACCCATTAATGATGCCTGCTGCTGTCAAGGAAGGGAGGTGAGACAGGAGGTGTGCCATCCAGAAGCCGGTCCTCAAGCCCGCTCCCTGGGGAACCAAGGCTTAGCATGAGACTGAGACTCACCCAGGGCCACGCAGGCCATCGGAAACCAAGCCAGCTTCTCTGCCGCCTTGCCAGGCCCTGGTCTTTGTCATCTGATCCTGTGGAGAAAAGTCATTATTTCCCCATTACATTTCCCAGCCTGCTTTCTGGTAAGGAGTTAATTGATTTAAACTTTTCCAGAATGACAGCCCCTCCCCCTTGCTGCTATTGTGACTGTTCCTGGGAAATGACTAGGGGACCCGTGTGCTGGCAAACACAGAGGTCTCCCGGGAGCTGTGGGGCAGGGGTGGAAAGTGTGGCCTCCCCTGGGGCCACCCTTGGGAACCTTTACTGTGAATGACAGATCATAGCTACCGTTGGCTCCATCGGTGGAACCTGCCAGCCTTCTGCTGAACTACACACTGTGTGCTATGCGGGAATCACCACTTATACTGTTTACTGATGGGGAAACTGAGTCACAGGGAGGCTACCAACACTGCCGGGTCCTGGATTCCTTGTCACCACACAAAGTCACAGACCAGAGTGTGGCTAAGGCTCTGCTTGACTGGGACTCCCCCCACAACCCCAGGGCAGAATGGTCGCCCCCCTAGCCTCACACTTAGCTGAGTCACAGTGGCATCCTTTGGCCCTATCAAGGCAAAGTGGGCAAGAGGGGCTCAGAGCTCCGCCAGTCTAGCCAGCATCGCTGACCGATTTATCTTCTTGCTGCAATATTTATTTACGCACCCCATTTAATCAGGATATGCCATAATTAGCGGCGGATTCGTGCCTCCTGCCCGCGGTGTTATTTATTCCGGGTTCCGAACAGCCACTTTCCAGTGTGGAGTGTTTGCTGGGCCTGGATTTCAATCAGATGGGGCCACGGTGAGGCCGTCCCCAGGGACCTCACGGTGCCACTGCCCCCCTCAGAGTGATAAATGAGGTGGGAGACAGCAGAAGCGGCTGGGCTGCTTGGGGGAATGCTGCTGGTGGGGAGGGAAGGGGTGTTCATGCCAATCCCGGGATCCTGCCATGGTGATACTGCCCCTCCCCCAGGACCAAACAATAGCCTGGCATCTCCAGCCCAAGCAGATGTGTGTGAGATGGCACCATGACTTTGCCACTGTTTGGCTGGTCCAGCATAGGTGGCATTGGTGTATATAGCTGGGGAAACCCCTGGGTTTGGGGTTTCCAAAGCCTTGAGATCGAGAAGCAATCCTGTACCCACAATCCCGGAGGCCTGGAGGTGCCTTTGGGGACTCGTTTATTTTCATTTATTTACTTCTTTTGTTTATTTTGAGATGGGGTTTAGCTATGTGGCCCAAGGCTGGCCTTGGAGTTTTGGTCACCTGCCTTTGCCTCCTGCGTGCCGGGATGATGGGTACTGGCTACCGGAGATGGCTTAGGTCTATCTTTAGTCAGTGTCAAAGCCCACGAAGGACGTCTCTGGAGGGTGTGTGGCAGGGAAGGGAACAGAAGGAAGATGAAAACAAACCTTCGCTGATCTCCCGTGTTCTCTGAGACGCTAACACTCCTGCCGTCTCTGTCTGCTCTAGTATAGGCAAAAGCCACCTCCCGAGATGACACAAAGTCACCAGCACACGGTAAATGCTCAATGAGTACACATAATTGTTATCATGGGCAGATTTAGAAGGTTAGTTTGGGCTGCAGAGATGGCTCAGTGGTTAAGAGCACCGACTGCTCTTCCAGAGGTCCTGAGTTCAATCCCCAGCAACCACATGGTGGCTCACAACCATCTGTGATGGGTTCTGATATCCTATTCTGGCATGCAGATGTACATGCAGATAGAGCACACATATACATAAAATAAATAAATACATCTATTAAAACAGTTACTTTTGACAGGCAGTGGTGGCGCTCAGCCTTTAATCCCAGTACTTGGGAGGCAGAGGCAGGTGGATTTCTGAGTTCGAGGCCAGCCTGATCTACAGAGTGAGTTCCAGGACAGCCAGGACTACACAGAGGAACTCTGTCTCAAAAAACCAAAAACAAACAAACAAACAAATAAAAACAGTTATTTTTGTGCCAGGTCTGGTGTCCACAGTTTTAACCCCAGCACTTGGGAGGCAGAGGCAGGTGGATCTCTGTGAGTTTGAGGCCAGCCTGGTCTACAGAGCAAGTTCCAAGGATAGCCAGGGTGGTCTTGACCTGCCTAATGTGGGCACTGGGAACTGAACTTGGCGAGTCCCCCGGAAGAGCGGCAAGTGCTTTTAGCAGTCGAGGTATCTCTCCAGCCCTGTGGGCGGTTAATTCTTGAAGTAACCTGGTAAGTCAGACACACAGCATCCTACAGCTGAGGAACTGCTCACAAGGTGGCCTCGCTCAAATAAGTCCGCACACGGCTTAGAACAGACCGCACCAGATCACACGGTTCCAAGTGGGGTTTATTCAGGAGATAGGACAAAGATGGGGGTGGGGGAGAAGAAGAAGAAGATGGAAGAAGAGAGAGAGGTCAGGGGGTTCTGCCTGTTTTATATGGGTGGTGATGTAGCCTTTCCCAGGTAAAGGTGAGGTAGCCTGGTGGATTCTGGGAATCTATGGCAGTTGCCTTGGCAACAATGTAGGGGTCACCTAGATGTGATGTCACTGGGTTCGGAGCCTGATACCAACACTTGCCATCTTTGCTTTCCAGACAGAGGACATCAGGGTGCCCTCAGGAATGAGCTCCAGCATCCAAGGCTCTGTGGTGGCCCCCCCTTTCCCTTGGCAGCAACTCTGGCCAATAGGCACGTGATACTGAGCGCTCAAGATGCCTCTGCCACCAAGAGCTGACATCTGCAGGAACCTGAGTGTGGGCAAGCAGAGGGTCACTGTCAGGTGTCACAGAAAGCCCAGGGCCTGGAATCAGATCGGATCTTCCAGCCTGCATTGGGGACAGACAAACAGGAGTCTCTGGGGGGTGGTTAGCCATTCCCAGGGAACTGCCATTGTCCCTGCCCTAGTTAAGACAGAGTTTGTCCTCCTTTGGGGACCACTTCATACCTGCCCAGTAAGGATGACGTGTGGGAGGTATCTTTATTACAATTTTGGAATCTTCTTCCCATCTTAGAGGATGTTTGCAGATAAGAGGACCTCCACTGGGCAAGAGGAGGTGACTTGCCAAGGGTGGGCAGCCCTGGAGGCCCAACGAGAGCCTGGGAGATGGGTCTTGGATACTCTCATGTACCAGGACTGTCTGGATCCAAGATGACTTTTTTTCTGTGGCTTCAACCACAGAGCATTCCTGGTCTCAGGTGCCACAGTGGGTTATAATATCCACCGGGGAAGACAGGGTCAGGGACACCAGGTATGAGGCATCATAGGATGCCAGGCAGTAGGAAAATCCTTGAAACAGGACAGAGCTTGTGTTCCACTGCATCTTTTTGCCTTTGTTAGCCTGCCCCTCTGCCTCAGTTCCCTTTTCCGGTCTCCTGCCTGGCTGACTTCTCTTTGTTTACCCCAGCTCAACTGTCACCTCTGTCAGAAAGTGTCCTTGCTGAGTGAGGTCACACTGGATGTATCTCCTGCTTACCCTGGGCAGACCTAGCACCTTGTGTGGTTCGCTGGGGTCAGGCTGCTCCAACCCAGCCTCTGCAAAGAGCCAGGATGCTGGTGGCTTCTGGGATACGTGATTCGCAGCTCTGGACACTAATTCGCTCCCTTGGGAATTTCTTGGGCAGGAAGCCTGAGGGCAGCGGGGAGTCCGGTGGGGTAAGGTGGGAAGCTAGCAGGGCGCTGGGCTACTGGCCTGGTGGTTACAGCCAAAGAGGTTGATGTGAGACCAGCTCTACCTGGGTGTGATCCAGCCTTCCTGTGTTCCGGTGTTTCTCATCTTTAAATTGGTTTGGTGCCATCCTGAAGCCACTTTCCATGATTGAGGACAGTGACCTTCAGAAGTCCCCGGCTAGGAACTCAGATTCTAAGGTCAGCAGTTCCCAAGTTCACATTCCTCGTCAGGTCAGGGGCTTCTTACTAGAATTGGCACTGGGAAGTGTTTTGTTGATTGACTAAAAGAATGAAGAAGGGACGGAATGATTTCATGGAATGCCCAACTCAGATAGGACACCTATGGAGGGGAAGGGACTTCAGAGTCTAACACCTGTTCCCCCTTAGCCTCCCAAGGGCCCCCACCCGTTCCACCCCATCCCTGTTCTCTGCGCTCAGCCAGGAGGAGGAGCAGAGCAGAGAGAAGGCTGACTTCCTGTCTTCTCTCCTGCCCACACGTTGTGACTTATTGTTTAACTTTACAGGGCCCTCTGCTTTTATGAGGGTTATTTATAAAGCCCCGGGCTTTGATGTGCAGCATAAAAAAGCAAACTCCTGTGTCAGAAAATGTCACAGGGATTAGGGGAGCCTTTGAAGTCCCTTCCTGGCTGGCAGTGGCTGCCCAGCCGGCCTTACAAAAGGCCTCCAAGCCTGTGAGCCCTAGCCAGGGCCTGGGCCTCCCGTGGGGTGGAAGTGGCCCCTGGCCAGGTGGGTGATACTTCTCCCAGGCCCCTTGTACACAAGACCATCTTGGCCTCCAGATGTGGGTAGTATCTCTCTCATGGTTATGGACTGGCTACACCTCACACTCCTGTGTCCTTCCCTGAGCCTTAGTGACAGGGACCATAGGGCTTTGAGAGAGACACCACTTACCGTTAGGGAAAGGACAGGATATATCAGGATATATATACTCAGGGGTGGGGAGTGAGTGGAAGAGAGAGAAGGAAAGAGAGAGAGGAGAGAGAGAGAGAGAGAAAGGAGGGGGGGATGGTGCAGGAACCATCTAGACCCTTCCTCACAGCCCTCAGGGCTAGCTGTACACCCTTCATTCTCAGAAATCAGCGGGTCCCAGCTGGGAGACTCAGGCACATGTGTGGTGAGGGACTCAGATAGACCGTGGGCATGGCAGTGGTCCCTGTGCCTGCCATTTTCCTGTTGTATAAGCAATGTGTGTGCATATGTGTGTGCATTCATGTTTGTGTGTGCCTATATGTGTGTATGTGTAGGTGTATACATGCATGTGTGTATGTGCCTATGTGTGTTGTACCTGTGTGTGTAGGTGTATGTGTCTGTGCATGTATGCAAGCTTGTATGCCTGTGTGTGTGCATGTGTATGCATGTGTGTATGCGTGTGTGTGTGTGTCCTTGCTCACATCTATCCTGCCACTCCAACGACCCTAATATTTCTAGGATACTTTTGTCTCCTGCTCCTGTCAATCCCAGAATCCTCTGCCTCAGAGCAAAGGCAGGCCCCAGCTTGCCCCTCTAGGTTGTGAAACATTGGAGAAGCCTTTGCTCTCTCAGGAGAGAGAGAGGTTTTCTAAATGGGAGCCTTACACTATACAGGGTGGGGTGACATTCATTGTTGTCACCCTCGAGACACTCGTGGAGTTCCGACAGCCCTGGCCGGACACACTGACTGCAGCCTCTTTACTCAATATGACGCACAGGAGGAGAAAGGGGGGAGGGGGAGCGTGAGGTCCAGGAGTGCCCTTCACCGTGACTCTGTATGTGTGTGGAAACTGATCAAAGTACTTTCTAAGCTAATTTTGTTGTATGTACAGTGTACTTCCCAGGGCGAAAAATAAATAAATAAATGTAAAGAAAATACACTCAGACAGGCCACGGTGACAACACTAATTCCACGACGCAGAGGCTGAGGCGTGAGGATCACCGTGGGCTCGACTTTGACTTCACAGTGAGGTCCTTTCTCTGCCCAAGCATGGGACAATCATGAGGACACACGTGACTGACTCATGTGTTCTGGACATGCTATGAACATATGACAGTGAAAGTGGAGTCGCACATGAGCACGGTTCACACTTTCTGAGCTTGCTCTCATACGACTGTCTGGTAGGCTCTCCCGCCCCTTCTGGTAATGCTCTTTCCCTCGTACAGCTTTGCCCAT
The DNA here is from genome assembly GCA_021653895.1 of Mastomys natalensis. Lineage (NCBI taxonomy): Eukaryota > Metazoa > Chordata > Mammalia > Rodentia > Muridae > Mastomys > Mastomys natalensis. The sequence continues at coordinate 309,650 of JAJTUV010000918.1, read as the reverse complement.
GTCTGGCTCACACAGTCAGTTCTTAGGATCCAAACTGTGCATTTCAAGACTATAGAGTCCCAAATCCAAATCCCCATTTAACCCTCTGAGCGATCCAAGTCCCCACTCCGGCTGGCAAGCCTGACTCCTGCCTCTGCCAGTTCCGCCTGCTTCATCCCACTCTGCTCAGCTGCTGTCCCTCTCTCCTGCCACAGGCCTTTGCATCAGCTAGGCCACCTGCCTGCAAAGCTTCCCCCCTCCTCACTCAGTCTTCCTGCAGTGCGCCTCCTCCAGGGAGTCTCTTCTGGTTGCTCTCACTAGGCATGTCTGCCGCTCTCCGTGCCCTGTTTTGTCATTTCCCTGTGGAGTACTGGTCTCTGTTAGCATTAGGAAGTTTGGAAAAGTCTGTAACGTGCCCTGCCACTAACCTGAGTTCCGGAGGATAGAGCTGGGGTTGATGTTGCCCCAGAAACGAAGGTTGGTATGCAAATGATTATTTAAACAAGAGAGCAGAAAGAGGAGAGTGGGGAACTAGGAGGGATGGGTGAAGGGTAAACACCTTCCGTGGCACCCCCCCCCCCACGGAAGGTAGAGCTCAGTCTGCCAGCCCCACCCAGCACCCCAGAGGAGTGGCAAGCAGCTGCCACTGCCCCAGGTGAAATGCTAAGCCTTCCCATTGGCTAGGAGCCGCCCAGCATGCTAACTAAGGGGAAAAGAAACCCTGCTTTGTACAGTTGCCGGATAGCCCTAGAACCCAAAAAGACGCCTTGGAAGCTGAGTCCCAAGCACAAGTAAGAGCTCATGAGCAGGATGGAAAGATAGATGGATGGATGGATAAACAGATAGATGGAGGAGGGAGGGATGGGTGGATGATGGAGGGATGGATGGAGAGACAGATGGGTAGAGAGATGGATAGAAGGAGAGAGGAAGGGAGGGAGAGATGATGGCTGGATAGAGGGATGGGTGGATGGATGGACAGACTGAGTTTTGTAGGAACATGCTGGGCAGGTGTTTCTGCCCCACAGAGCTACACCTGACCCTTGAGGTTTTGAGAAATGTTATCCTTATGTAGCTCAGAATGCACTGACCTTGTCGCCCTTCTGCCTCCACCTCGTGAGTTCATCCTTCTGCCCTCCCCCTCATACCTTGGAATCACAGGTGTGGCAGCCTTGGCCACAGCTGCTATCAAAACCACTCACATTGAAAACACTTAAAACCGTTAGTAACCACTCATAACTCATCCTTCGGTGCAATCTCGCTTCGTGTTGCTCTAGGCACAATCTTTCCTTTGGTTTGGTTTTCACGAATCCCAGGCTGACTTCAAGGCAAGGAGAGAAGATGATCAGCTACGAGTGGCACTGAGGGTGCGCGCACGCACGCACGTACGTACGTCGCCACGCGCACGGACACGTATGCACACATTACCCTCCGGGTCCGGATGTGGGACCTGGGAACTAAACTCAGGTCCTCTTAAAGGGCAGTGTGCACTCTTTTTTTTTTTTTTTTTTTTTTTTTTTTTTTTTTTTTTGGTTTTTCGAAACAGAGTTTCTCTGTGTAGCCCTGGGTGTCCTGGAACTCACTCGGTAGACCAGGCTGGCCTCGAACTCAGAAATCCGCCTGCCTCTGCCTCGCAAGTGCTGGGATTAAAGGCGTGCGCCACCACCACCGCCCGGCCAGTGTGCACTCTTAACCGCTGAGCTACCCCTCCAGACCCCTGGAAGGGGCTTTTGCTTCCTAGAGGCAGCCCCAAGCCTATGGAACAGACTTGACCTTATCCTCTGTGCAGCAGAGGCACAACCCGGTCTGGAACCAGTAACAAGGCTGGGCTGGGCTCGGAGGCTCTCAGTGGGCAGCACTGGGAGGGATTCTCCCGTCACTCCTTTTGGCTTCTGGAGTCATGGAACCTCTTTGGCTGTCTGACAGGCCATGGTTACCTGTCTTGGGAGAGGATCAATTCTCCATTGTATTTTAGGGGTTTGAGGACGCAGCACACCTACAAGGGAACCCCAAAGAGCTATTTTCAAAGCATCATGTTCTGCCCTCTTTGGATTGAGAGAGAGAACACCAGGGTGCTTCTGTGGGGCTGGGGTGGGGATCGGGGGCAGGTTTTGTTCTTACCCTGAGGAACCTGAGGCTTCTAGAAGTTCAAGGTCCTTGATCCAAAGTCACAAAGCTCAGTGGACAGAACAAGTTGTGTGTGTCCTGTGTGTGTTATGTTGTTCTGTGTATATATCTTGTGTTTATATGTGTGTATATCTGTGTGTGTCTGTGTGTGCTATGTATGTTTGTATTTGTCTGTTGTATGTGCTATGTGTGTGTGTCTATTGTGTGCTGTGTTTGTGTATGTGTCTCTGTGTATATCTATGTGTGTCTATGTATGTCTCTGTGTATATATCTGTGTTTATCTGTATAGTGTGTGTCTGTGTGCTATATATGTTTGTATGTGTGTGTCTGTGTGCGTGTTATGTGTGTTTGTGTGTGTGTCTCTATGTGTGCTGTGTTTCTGTCTGTGTGTGTTCTGTGTGTGTTTGATATGTGTCTCTGTGTATATATATTTATCTGTGTGTATCTGTATATCTCTGTATTTCTCTGTGTGTTTGTGTCTGTGTGTTGATCTATGTCTATCTCTATCTCTATCTCTATCTATATCTATATCTATTATCTATGTGTATCCCTGCATGTATGTGTATGTCTCTCTGTGTGTATTTGTGTCTGTGTATATCTATATCTATCTATCTATCTATCTATCTATCTATCTATGTGTGTGTGTGTATCCCTGCGTGTATATCTGTGTGTGTGTCTGTTTATGTTCAGGCAGTGCTGAGGATGAACCCGGGCCTCGGCATGGCAGGCCAGGGTGCTATGATTGGGCTACATCCCAGTCCAGATGTTTGAGCCTCGATTGTCTTATCTCCAGGCTGCTGCGATTTGGCTGAGGCCTCTCACTGATGGGCAGAGATCCTGCTTATGACTTTCTATGAAGAACAGTTCAAAGACTAGCCAGACTGGTCCCATCGTGTGCCAGAGAACAGCCCAGCCTGCCCAGCCTGCCCCCAAAGCTGGATGGCCCTTGTTTGCTGCTCCTGCCAGCACATGTCACCGCTGAGTGTGGGTTACCTCTTGGTCCTCAGATCAAGTCAGATCACACTCCAGACAACCTGCTACCAGCCCCACAGGCAATGAAGCCTTAACACTCACTGAGGGTTGATGACAGAATCTGCGTAGGGGTGTGTGTGTGTGTGTGTGTTGTGTGTGTGCGTGCACACGTGCACATGCATCCAGGGTGCAGGATGTCATTGGTAAGCCATGACCAGGTGTGGTGGATCACGTCTGTGATCCCAGCACTCCGGGGGCTGAGGCAGGAGGATTCAAATTGATACTATTCCAAGTTCCACAGTGAGACTCGTCTCAAGAAACCAGGAGTTTCCAGGCTCATTCTGTGTCATCCAGCATCTTGGGTGGTCCAGGGACTGCATCCCTGTTGGGATTTAACACTAGGAAATCCACACTTCTTGGCCGGGCAGTGGTGGCGCACGCCTTTAATCCCAGCACTTGAGAGGCAGAGGCAGGCGGATTTCTGATTCGAGGCCAGCCTGGTCTACCGAGTGAGTTCCAGGACAGCCAGGCTATACAGAGAAACCCTGTCTGAAAAAAAAACACACACACACAAAAAAAAAAAAAAAAAAAAAAAAAGGAAATCCACACTTCTTAAAAAAAACTTGTGGTTTCATCCTTTTCAACGTTGCTTTTTAGCGTTTAGGAAAACTAATGCGTGGTTTTTTGTTTGTTTTTGCTGTGGCTACCAGGAAGCTCAGGGCCTTAATCGTTGTTGACTTTAACCTACATTTTCTAGTATAATCATCCTCTCAAAGAATACCATAGGGGAACTCAAATTCTTTTTTAAAATGCCTCTTAAATTATTATAAGGGATTGCTGACCTTGCAGGAGTTGAGGATTGGAGCCTTTTTTGGGTGCAGATTCTCACCTCTCTCCGGCAGCTCACTCCCCCCACTCGCTCTCTCTGATGAGAGCGGGGTGCTTTTCTGCTCCCAATAGCATTTATTCTTAGACCTTGTATTGTATTTCCAATTTTAATGGTAATAATTTTAACTAAGCAGAGATTTTTTTTTCCCCCCCTTTAATGTCAACTACTTCAAATCATCTTTTGGAAGCAATCCAGGCAGCTACATAAAACAACCCCGATCTTCGGATGTACACACACCCTCTCAAACGCATGCGTACACGTATGCTGGCACATCTGGTCTGAAGGCTTGGTGTTCTGGGATCCTGGCGTGTCCATTTCCTGCCCCCTCCTAGCACCCACGGGCTGGGGTCTCGTTCTTTCCAGGTTCCCTAGAACTCGGACAGTTTCCCTCAGAGCTGCCAGAGCACAGCAAAGGAGGTCAGCAGAGGTTATTATAGAATGAGACCTCAGCCAATTGTGGGGAATCCAAGGAGCAAAAAGACTTTAGTCTCAGCTTCCGATCCAGCGCTCTCTCCTCTCTCCCCTCTTCCCCTTCCCCCCCCCCACCCCCGTCTGCCCTCTCCTCTCTCCCCCCCTCCCCCGCCCGGAATTTGACAAATCCGATTGTCAGTTGCTTTCTTTGAGTGGTGGAGAGAAATACTAATATCTACTTTCTAGGTTGCTAGAAGACAGAAGGGTATGCCGAATTGTTAGCCTACGGCATGGCAGAGTCAGCTGACCCTGCCTTCACTACCCTCAGCAGACAAGGACCTCAGGCCCTGGTTCTGGGAGCTCACAGGCGACTGAGGGGTGAGATAGTTTTAGTACTGGTAAAGGGAATGTTCAAAGCCAAGAGCTAACTTCTGCCAATGCGGCCATCCACTCACCTGCCCTAGTTTGCTTTCTGTTGCTCTGATAAACACTGTGACCAAACGCAACCTGGGAAGAAAGGATTTATTTGCCTTACGTTTCCATGTCACAGTCCATCACCGAGGGACGTCAGGACAGGAACCCGGAGGCAGGAACTGAAGCAGAGGCCATGGAGGAATGATGCTTGCTGGCTCCCTCTCCACACCTTCCTCAGCTGTTTTCTTTAGCTACCTGCCCCGGGATGGCACCGCCCACAATGGACTGGGTCCTGGGGTGGGGATGGGGATGGCACTGCCCATAGTGGGCTGAGTCCTTGGGATGGCACCGCCCACAATGGGCGGGGTCCTCAAGGGATTGCACCGCCCACAATGGGCTGGGCCTCGGGGGTGGCACCGCCCACAGTGGGCTGGGTCCTGGGTCACAAGTCAATCATCCATGCCACAGGCCATTCTGATGGAGGCCTTTCCGCAGTGAAGGTTCTCTTTCCTAGGTGACTCTAGTTTGTGACAAAAACTAATCAGCACACCTCATTATCAATCCACCCACCTATCAAACCTTTCATCCGTTCATCCACCTATCAACTCATCCGTTCGCACCCGTCATTAATCACAAAACCTTCTATTTATCTATGTATCCGTCTGTCTATGTAATATCCACTTACCCATCTCCTGTCCACCATCTACTCACCCGTCTTCCCTTTTCCCTACCTCCTTTTCCTCACTTCGCACCTCACTGCAGGCTATCTTCACATTCCCCAACTCCCTACCCCAACCCCACCCCCCTCAGAAACTTTCTGAATCCCCAGGTATATAGCAAATAAAATAGGTGCACAGGTCACTTAGTCCTGGTAAGAAGTAAAGAAATTGGTCCTAGGAGCTGGAGAGGTGGTTCTGTGGTTAAGAGCACTGGCTGCTGTTCCAGAAGAGCCGAGTTCGATTCCCAGCAACCACATGGAGGCTCACAACCATTTGAACTCCACTTTCAGGGACTCTAATTCCCTCTTCTGGCCTCTGACAGAATTGCATGTTTATACTACAGACATACAAACAACAAAACACCCATACACATAAAGTAATAGAATGAAAAAAAAAGGAAGGAATTGATTCTAAATCAGTTTGGTATGCAAACAATTTTACCATGTAGTAAAAGGAAAAGCAAACTCACAGGCTGACATGCAGTTACTTCTATATAAAGAATGAATTATTGGGGCTGGAGAGATGGCTCAGGGCTTAAGAGCACAGGCTGCTCTTCCAGAGGACCCAGGTTCAGTAACCAACACCCATAGGGCAGCTCGAAACTGTCTGTGACTCCAAGATCTGATACCCTCACACAGACAGACATGTAGGCAAAACACCAAGGCACATAAAATAAAATAAGAATTATATGTATGTATAAAAAGAATGCGTTCTTGGCCAAGTATTGAACTGCAGCATATAGTACATCTCCAAAGTTTTGAGAGTCGATTGATATTTGATTTATCTATAAATGCACAGCACAAAATGGCAGCCACTTCAGAATCTGCTGGAAAATTCCATCGAAATCCCGAGCCAAAATTCACTTGGCGTGGTTGTCGGTTTTTGTTGTTTGTTTGTTTGTTGTTTTAAAGCAATGGTTCTCAACCTTCCTAATGCTGCCACCCTTTAACACAGTTCCTCTGCTGTGGTGACCCCCAACTATAAAATTATTTTTGTTGCTACTCCGTAACCGCAATTTTGCTACTTTTGTGAATCGTGATGTGAACACCTGTGTTTTCCAATGGTTTTAAGCAAACCCCCGTAAAAGACTTGGTTACCCTCCAAAGACGTTGAGGCTCACAGGTTGAAAACCGTTGTCTTAAAGACTCAGCAACGCAAATAGCAACTAAAAACCATTCCGGAGAGGCATTCAGAGCTGAAGAGGTGGTTCTGTGGTTAAGAGCTCTGGCTGCTCTTCCAGAGGACCCAGGTTCGATTCTAATGTCTTCTATCCTCTCTTCCGGACCAGGGTTGTAGGAACAGGCCCGTGGGGAGGGCTGTCACCCAGGTCCTCCTCTTGAGTGCCTCACTACACACAGGATCAGCACATAAAAGACCTGACAAGTCCTGCAGCTGGGATCTCTGCTCTTGTGCTGCGACCTCGGATGACTTTGCCTCCAGAAACTATTTTAAGAGGATTGCCTGTTAAAACCCCGTGTGGAATGAGATTGCCTCAGAGCAGATTTGGGGAGGGGGGGTGCTGATCAGCCGAGGGAGAAAGCAGCAAGTGTCATTCACGAAGCACAGAAGAGAATAGATGGGTGGTCTAAAACTTGGACCTCAGAATGGGCTGGCACAAAGACAGCATGCGGTAAGGACAGGTGACATTCTCCTTGTAGAAGTGATATTCTCTGCACACTCTTCCCTGAAGAGAGAGCGGAGCAGAGTAGTCCTATCCCCAAGTCTATACAGTGGTTTCCTTCTGAAGGGCACAAAATGAAAGAGACAGAGAGACTTCACACAAAGAAGCCCAAGCAAGGAAGAGTCCCCGAGTGTCACCTGAAGGTTCTAATCAGTGAAAGAGACAGAGTCCCTGGGCCCTTTGTGGACAGTGTATTGCCTCTGTGGTCCTCCTTCGTGACATAACTGGAAGAAGTCACCTCACAGCACCCTACTGAGTGCTACCCTATGTGGCCAGAGCCCCACAAGACCCGTGTGGCCACCAACGTAAGGAAACTTGCAGCTGGGGAGACGGTTTAGTAGAACATGTCTGAGCTGAGGAACTGAGCTCGGATCTACATGTTGCATCCATATAACAAGCCAAGCATGGCAGTCCTCACTTGGAGTCCCAAAACAGGGACACAGGAGGAGGCTTAGGGGTCCCCTCCTGTCAGCCTAGTCAATTGGTGAGCAATGGGGTTACTGAGAGACCCTGCCTTAGAAACCAGGGTAGAGAATCATGAAGAAAGATACCAATGTCGACGACCTCTGACCTCTATAGGCACACGCATATCCACAGGCAGACACTCACGTGCCCCAAAACCAAACCTAGGACTTGCCAGAACTGCCTCATGAAGAAGACACTAAGGAAAGCGTCTGTAAGTCGGATTAAGAAGGGACACGGTCAACACTGAGAATGTCTGTTCTGTTATGGTGGAGATTGGCCTTCTGTGTGACGGTGTTCTTAAAGGCTTATGCAAGCCGGGCATGGTGGCACACCCTTAATCCCAGCACTTGGAGCAGAGGCAGGCGGGATTTCTGAGTCGAGGCCAGCCTGTCTACAGAGTGAGTTCCAGGACAGCCAGGGTACACAGAGAAGCCCTGTGGTTATGCAAGGAAGTGGATAGGAGTTGGACCCGTCTGTTTTCGCATGATTTTTCTTAATTTGAGTCATTTTCCTGTAAATAGACCTGGTCATTATTTTGGAGCTGCATGGGCAGCCCACCTCGAAACCCTAGCATTCGGAGTTTGAGGCTCAATTCAAGTCGGCCCAAGTTACATAGTGAAAGCCCTGGCGCAAAGAAAAAAAAAAAAAAAAAAAAAAAAACAGACTCGAATGGAAAATAATACACTAGATTATTTATTTATTTTTTTTTTAAGGTTAACAAGCTTGGAAACACAGGGTTTTAGAGGGATCGTGGCTGGCCAGGCGCCGTGTCAGGGACGATCTGGAAGGGAAGAGGGGCTAGGTCCCATCTGCACTGTCTGCGAGGGTCACATTCCTCAAGTAAAAAGTCAGGGGCATAAAAAACCCCTGCTTTTATTGGTCTTGATAAAATGAGGCAGCATGGGACAGCACCAGGCACCAATGCTACCTGGGACGTCCCTGTCACTGAATTATTTTGGCAGAGGGAAGGGAAGATCTTGGAAGGTGTCAGAGTGGAGAGATCCAGGCACCAAGCCAAGACTTGGAGAATGGAGAGATTTGAACGGGGAGGGGTGGGGATAGAAGTCAAGACCAGCTTCCCCCAAAGCAGGACAACTCACCCCTCCTTGTACCCTTACCCTCAATTGCTCCAAGGCTGCCATGAGGTCGGGGAGGAGGTGGGTAGGGGGATAGGGATCTCAAGGTCAAGTCCCTGGCTTCCCACCTAGCCTTGGCCTTGGCTGTCTGTCTGTCTGCCAGGGTCTCTGAGCTAAATCCCAGATAATTCCTCCCGATGAGTACCTATGTCCATAAGCAAATGAACTGACAGGTGGTGGCCCGGATCAAATATGACCTGCTCAGCGGGACATTTGCTTACCAGTCAGAGACAGTGCATCCTGCCACTGGCACTGGCTCCAGGAGGCCTGGCCCATGCTGCAGCAGTCACTGTGCCCACAGGGCAGGTGAGAGGATGGGCAAAGCCAGCCGTGGGACCCCCATTCCCCACCTGCTGGGCTGGCGGGGAGTCTGCACACAGGTAAAGTTTCTGAGTCTACTGCAGACTGCTGTGCAGCCTGAGGCAAGTTCCTCCCCCCACCCCCTGGACTCTGGTTCTCAACCCTCTCAAATCAAAAGTATCTAGTTGTTTCTTTGCCCCTGGTGGGCTTGCTGCAAAGAATCATGGGAGGAATTGGGTGGAAACATACAGTGTTTCTATAATCCCAGTTGTTACACAGCAATAGATCCAATGGTAACTTTCTGATGGCAAGCAGCTGTGGGAATGAATTACCATCCTGGGCTACAGTATCTATTGGCAGGTAATTGATCAGTGACTGACGGTCACCAATCACCTCATGCTGGAAAAGTACAGGCTGGTGTGATGTCTGGCCTTGGCTTGAGTCGCCAAAGCACCTGAGCCCACTACCTTCTGCATTAGAGCCACAGTATGGCCCAGTGAAGAGAGCCATTTCTGGTGTAGTTACAAGGCTTAACAAGATGACATTGTCCTGTGGCAACCTGAGAAAGGGCTGACCTTCCTGCATGGAAACAGGCAGAACCAGGTCAGCATTTCAGGCTTCCTAACTTTCTGATCAGTTCTCTGCGGGGGTGGGGGTGGGGTGGGGACACGTCAGAAAGCCTGGGGGTCAGGGTGAGGGCAGTGCCTGTGTGTCTGACAGGGGTGGGGTGTGTTGAGGGCCTCTGTGAGTGGCATCATGGCTCCCCCTCTCCCCTCCAAGGAGATCCTATAACCTGAACTTGGAAGAAAACCCCTTGGGAAGTGCTCCAGCCAGGGCTGTGGGGACTTGGTGATGAAGACAGAGCCGTTTGCTAATACCATGCGGCTGCTGTGACAGTCTGTTAATGCCATTTACAACGCGCTGTAATTATGTCTCACACATGCTGGCGGGCCCAGCCAGTGGGAACATTCCCTGGGAGGGGCCTGAGGAAAGATTCCTTCAGCAGAGAAGGGGGCTGGGTTTCTTCAGGAGGGTGGGGACCAGGATGGGGACTAGAAGCTCTTGGAAAAGAGAACAAAATCTCCCTTTTACCTAATTCCAAGACAGGGTGTCAGTGCCCTAACTGATGGTCCCTTGGAGTTGTGTACCACACAGCCTGCTTGACCCCACATGACTGCCCTGGCATACAAGGGCTCACCCCCTGCTCACCTGTACCTCTCACTCTGACTTGTTATGGCTCCTCTCTGGGGCCCCCCAGTTTCTCCTTTAATAAATAAGGGTGTTGGGGGCAGGGCAGTGAGATAGCTTCAGCAGAATTCACACCCAGTCTGCACTACTGGGGCTCAGAACCTTCTGGATGGAGCCCATGATGAAGCTCTAAGCTCCCAAGGTCAGGCTCATAGTCTAAGCTGGGTACCAGGGCACATGCCTAGAGTTCCAGCACCCAGGAACTGAGGCAGGAAGGTGGAAAGGGGGCCAGCCTGGGCTGCTCTGCCCTGGTCGCCTCCATTCAGATGATTTTGTGGTTTTGGTGTTAACTTCCTCTCCTGGAGGCGCTGCGTGCAAGCATCTTGTGGGAAGCCTGGGAAACGCAGCAACCGATTTCCAAGTCATTAGTCCCCCAGTGTTGGGCTGCAGGATGGATTTTGATCAAGAGCAGGGTGACATTTGGCAAAAGTTGCTGATGAGGGATTGAATGATTAATCGTCATGACAACCAGGCTGGAGTAATGACAGGGATGCGATGGTACCCGAGTTAAACACAAAGAGGCCCGTGAGCCGGGGCGGTAAATTACTAGGCATGTCACCGCGGCGCTTTTGGAGAAAGCGGCCGTGCGTTCCTAATGAGAGGTTAACTGTGTCCCCAAAGTAATTACCGCCGATTGAAGAGGTGGCTGGTAATTAGAGGATTAGCGAGATGAGCCTCACCTGCATGGTTGCCATGGCAACGGAGGATGGGTGGGGTGGGAAGGCAAGAAGGGTTTGGACCCTATCCCCAAAGCAGGTACCAGAAGACCAGCTGATCTCATCTGCCTTGGTGTCTACCACCAATGGCCAGACTGGGCTAGCTCTGGTGGGGCCTCAGTCTTCCCATCTGTAAGCTGAGGGCTTGGGCCCATTTAAGAAAAGAATTACATGTGATTCCGGACTCTGCCAGCAGCACTGAAACAGACCTTGGTTGGATGGGCTCCTGGCAAGGTTGGGACACCGGAAGTCACATGAGCCTACTTGTTGACTGAGTGATTTGGGCCAAGGGACTGAGCGCAGGTTTCAATTTCTTCACCTTTAAAATGGGAAGAACAAGCTCTTGGGAGGCAGAGGCAGGCGGATTTCTGAGTTCGAGGCCAGCCTGGTCTACAGAGTGAGTTCCAGGACAGCCAGGGCTACACAAAAAAAACCCTGTCTCGAAAAACCAAAAATAAATAAATAAATAAAATAATAAAAATAAAATAAAATGGGAAGAACAGGGCTGGAGAGATGGCTCAGCAGTTAAGAGCACCAACTGCTCTTCCAGAGGTCCTGAGTTCAATTCCTAGCAACCATACGACCATCAGCTCACAACCATTGGTAATGGGATCTGATGCCCTTTTCTGGTGTGTCTGAAGACAGCTACACTTGTACTCATCATATAATAAATAAATAAAAATGAATTAAATAAAGCCTCTTACAATGGGAAGAACAGGGCTGGGAGATGCTCACTGGGTATATTTGCTGAGTTCAGATCCCCAGAACTCATATAAAGCGAGGCTCAGTAGCTCGCCTCTGCAGTCCAGGACTCTCATGCAGAGGTGGAAGGACAGCACAGGATAGTCGCCAAAAGCTCAGGGCAGTGAACAGGAGAGAGACTGTCTCAGAGAAGGTAGGCAGAGAGGACCAACAACAGAGGTTGTCCTCTGACCTCCATATGTGGTGTGTACACGCATATACATACATACACACACACACATACATACACACAGATAAAAGGGGGGGGATAATTGTGGTGCTGGCTTGTAAGAGTAGTTTACAGAATAAAATGAAGTCATGACAGAAGACCAAGTGGCAGATTTGTTCACAGCCCTTCTCGCCAGTGACCTGGGAGAGCTGGGGGAGGGGTCGGTGTCTGTTGGCGGAAGGGCTGGGCACTCCCGTGAGTAACCACAGGGAGGGAAGTAGGTATCCAAGTCTTGCTCCTGTGCTGTGCATCCTTGGTCGAGCCCCACTGCCTCTCTGAGTCTTTGATTCCTAGTGTTTTGTTTTCATTTAACTTATAAAAATTAGCTTTATTCTCTCTCTCTCTCTCTCTCTCTCTCTCTCTCTCTCTCTCTCTCTCGTCGTGTGTGTGTGTGTGTGTGTGTGTAAGACAGAGAGAGGTGTGAGTGTGTGTGTGTGTGTAAGACAGAGAGAGAGGGGTGTGTGTGTATTTGTGTCACGGAGGACAGAGAACAACTTTGTGGAGTTGATTCTTTTCTTCACCTTTCTGTTGCTTCCTATGAATTCATGTCGCCGAGCTTGTGTGGCAAGGACCTTACTGCTGAGCCATGCCCTTACCTGAATTTTATTTTATTTTTTTTTAATTTTGATAAACTAAGTACATATGGGTGTGTTGGACTTGCCCCCACCCCTAAGTGGTTTTTGTTGTTTTGCTTCAGAGTTTAAGGCAAGCTTTCATGTAGCCCAGGCTAGCTTCAAATTCCCATGTAGCTAAAGATGATCTTACACTTCTTGTCCTCCTGCCTCCACTTGCCGAAGCCCAGGATGACAGGCACACAGAAGCACACTTGGAGTGGAGATCCAGTCTAGAGCTTTGTGCACGAAGGTGCTTTGTCAACTGCGTTGTCTTACCTCACCCAGAGAGAGAAGGTGACCGGCCCAGAAGTGCAGTCACGGCAGAGTCAAAACTTGAGGATAGGTCAGACCAAGTTCCTCCAAATGTCACATTAGGGACCTCTTTTGCCCAAGAAACTAAAACTACCAGTTCTGTCTAAGGAGGTACAGCCCCACCTTTGGCCAGTTCATATGACATCATGGGGTGGGGCCTACCCAGACGTCTGGGGCATCCGTGGGATGCCCACACGCAGAGTGCAGGGTGAGATGTCTAGGTTGAGGGTGATAATGAAGGCCTCAGATTGGTCTGACGTTCAGCTGCTGGCAGCGCCTGGCACCTGGGTGCGGGCCTCCGTGAACCTGTGGAGAACCTTGGCTTAATTATTCCATCCATAAATGATAAGCCTGCTCATTTCCAGCCTTCATGATAAATTCATGGCCTTATTTAATGTGTTCTCTGCCGACCTTCCCTGGCACAGCAGGGAGGTGACGCTTCCTAGGGGGATAAAGAAGGGGTCCTTATGGGCACCTAGGGCTACATGCCACTTCCCCTGTCCCCAGCAGGCTGAGGAGACCTCTGTACTGGGCACCTGGCAGGTGCAGTTTGCAAGCCTGTTTCTCTCTGCTTTTATCCCCCAGGGGAAGTCCCAGAGCACCACAGTGAGTAGCTGGAGTCCAAAAGATCCAAGTTCGAGTCTTGTCTACTACTCCTTCCCTGGGTGACCTTGGGTTATGTGCTTCCTGCTTAGGGATGTGAACGGGATGAGAAGAACAGCGTTGTCTGTGTCTGCTCAGTGCAAGCACATGCCTGTTACCGTGCTCACACACCCCACTTCATTTTATTTGGGGGCACTGCTTGGGTCTTGGCCATCCTGGAGGATTCACCTCTCCAATGGGACGCTCGATCTCACTTCTGCCAGAATGGCTGAAGAACACACTGTGGGCAGGAGCCCAGCCTGGGGCAAACACATCTCCCAGAGTCATCCCACCACCAGCTCTGGGGTGGTCTTGGTGACACTGGATGACTCTTGGCCTCAGTTTCTTCATGTGTCACTATAGTCACAGGCCAGAGGCGGGCACAGGTGAAGAAAGGCAGTAGAACCATTTAGGGGGCCAATTTCAAGAAACGTCCCAAAGCCCACCTCTAATCTAGGTGGCTGACAGACTTTAAGGAAAAACGACAGAGTCACAGAACCTTAGAGCCACCAGGAGTTTTCAAGTGACTCTCCCAGCCTTGAGAACTTCACCAGTGAAGAAGCTCCAGCATGGTCACTGTGTACCGGCACCTGCTGCATACCACACACCGCTGTCACGTCTCACCATCGGTTTTCGATACTTTTCTCTCTGTGTTAAAAGTCAGCATCGCCGGTGACGGTGGTGGCGCACGCCTTTAATCCCAGCACCTGGGAGCAGAGGCAGGTGGATTTCTGAGTTCGAGGCCAGCCTGGTCTAACAGAGTGAGTTCAGGACAGCCGGGCTACACAGAGAACCTGTCTCGGATATCCAAAAAAAAAAAAGTCAGCATCAACAAACTTGAGAACATTATCGCCCCTTTTGCTGAGGAAATCCTGACATTGCTGTCAGGAGCATGAAGCAGCTGGTCACATTTCCTCACAGTCAGGAAGCAGACAGAGCTGAATGCTGGTGTCCAGACCACGCCCTGTCCCATGTTTTGTCTGCACAGATGTATATCTTTGAGGGGTGTCTGCAGAGGTCAGAACAGTCCGACCCACATTCAAGGTGGGTCTTCCTACCTCAGCGATCCCAATCAAGAAGTATGAACACCACCTACCATCTCAGTCCTGCCACACACAGATGAACCTGCCTTGTTCCAGCTCCTCCCACGCAGCTGGGCCACGGATGTCTGACTGTTCACACGTGTGTTCCCATGTTTGTATGAAGGTGCTCCTTTAAGAATGGGGTATCTGTACATGTGTGTGAGAATGTGTTCATGTGACCTGGCTGTGTCACCTCTCCTGACTCCTGTTGGTGTCCCTGGTTCCTTGTGCCTTGGAGCAAACATCTGGTTGAAGAAGAGAGCCTTTTGACCTGGGGAGACGCTGGGTTCCAAGTCTTAAAGAATTAACATAATTTGCATTCTCATTTGCATGGGAGTGAGGTCACCTCCTCCTCTACAACCCTGTTAGTAAACAGGGGAGATGGGACAGTTCTATAGAACTGGTCACCTAGCCGGCCAGGCCAGCGGTGGTGCACCACTGCAGTCGCCGCGCTCTGGAGTCCGAGGCGGCCGTCTCTGAATCCCAGCCTGTGCTTGTTCCCCGGAAAAAAAAAAAAAACAACTTTAAAGGGGGCTGGAGAGATGGTTCAGTGGTTAAGAGTACTGACTGCTCTTCCAGAGGTCCTGAGTTCAATTCCCAGCAACCACATGGTGGCTCACAACCATCTGTAACGGTATCCGATGCCCTCTTCCGGTGTGTCTGAAGATAGCTACAGTGTATTCACATATATATAAAATAAATAAATTAAAAAAAATAACTGGTCACCTGGAGTGGGGTAGGTTCTCCAAGCTGTCCCATCTATCGTCACCTGACTGTACAAAGTAAGAAGCACAGGGTTGCCAGGCCCGGCTCCTCTGTCAGCAGGTGCCTGAACTGCGTTTGGTCCTCAGCTTCTCATCTTCATGCACTTCCATTCTGCTTGCAGTCTGTGGCCATTACCCTTGATGCTCCAGGAGGAGAAGGAGCAGGCAGAGATGTCTGAGGAAGGGTCAGGAGGAGTACGTGAGTGTACGGGCATGCGCGACTGCACGTGCATGGATTTCTGTGTGTTCTGAGTCCATGGGTGTGGGAGATTACGTTTAATGTTCCCTTCAACAATACGTGTAATTATTAAGTTCTGGTGGTTCATTTAATCCTCACAGCAATCCAATGAGATGCTCAGAGAGGGGAGGTGACCTGTGCAAGATCACACAGCTGGTGGGAGTGACAGAGCCGGGAGATGCCATCTGGGCCAGTGGTTCAGATACTCAACCGTCACCGCTCTGTGGTCAGGAGGCCCACCCAGGAAATCTGCTGTGCCGCCCTAGTAGGCACCCACGAGGGAGTATGCACAAATGCTGCACCTGTGTACACGTATGTACACTTGGATGTGCACACGCATGGGTCTTTCCAGTTACTCATGTACATCTCCTGTGTGTGCTTGCTGGTGTGTAAGTGTGTGGTGCACACACGTGTGAGGGTGTGTCTGGATGCAATGGTCGTGCCTGGGTGGGTGCACACTTAAGTGTCTGCATGAATCTCCAAGAGGTTTGGGAATCTGAGCTCAACTCAGCCTTGTTGAGAGAAGGTCCAAGAGAAGTCTGAGATAGCCTGAGCTACATGTGAACTTTGGGAATCTGAGCTCAACTTGGCCTTGCTGTCACCTGGTCCAAGAGAAGTCTGAGATAGCCTGGGCTACATGTGAAGGGGTAAGGACTCATACTCTTGAGCTCTAGAAAAAGGACGGCTCTTGGTTCCCCTTTGCCCAAGCCTCTGGGACACATTAATAACAGTTCAGCAAATCCTGAATGTAAATAGGACAATCAGATCCCAAACTGCAGACATTCATCACCCAGATACAGATTACACGTGGCTGATGTGATTACAGGAGGTTGGCTCAATGAGTCTATCTTATGAGAGTTTTGTGAAGAAGGAAATAATATTTGCCATTTTGATTGGTAAGTTTAACTCATTCACACTTATTGTGATGATGGTATTATAATATCACACAACAAATATCAATAGGTAGGTTGAAGAGATGATGGCTCGGCCTTAAGAGCTCTCAATGCACAGTCATGAGGACAAAGGTCAGCTCCCAGTGCTTATGTAACAAGCTGGTTGTTTTGCACACACCTGTAACCCCATCTCTAAGCGAGGCAGAGACAGGAGGGTTGGTGAGGTTGAGTGATTTTCAGCCAAGTCCAGAATCCATAAGCCTTGGGTTCAGAGAGAGATTCCACCCTGAAAGAAAGAGAGTGACAGAGAAGCATACTTAACATCCTCTTCTGGTCTCTGAGTACATGTGCTGCACAGACGTGCACACACGCATAGACACACACAACACACAGAAATGTACACATAGATACACAAACTCACACACAGATACATACAGAGAAATACACACATAGACATACAAATACACACAGATACACACAGAAATACACACACGGACACACAGAGAAATACACATATAGACACACAAACCCACACACAGATATACACAGACACACACAGACATGCACACACAGATACATACACAGACACACAGAGAGATACACACATGGACATACAAACTCACACACAGATACACACAGAAATACACACACAGACACACACAGAAATACACACATGGACATACAAACACACACAGATACACACAGAACACACACACAGACACACAGAGAAATACACATATAGACACACAAACCCACACACAGATATACACAGACACACACAGACATGCACACACAGATACATACACAGACACACAGAGAGATACACACATGGACATACAAACTCACACACAGATACACACAGAAATACACACACAGACACACACAGAAATACACACATGGACATACAAACACACACAGATACACACAGAAACACACACACAGACACACAGAGAAATACACATATAGACACACAAACCCACACACAGATATACACAGACACACACAGAAATACACACACAGATACACACACAGACACACAGAGAGATACACACATAGACACACAAACTCACACACAGATACAGACACACACAGACATGCACAGACACACAGAGACACACACAGACATGCATAGACACACATAAACATACAAACTCACACACAGATATACACTCACAGACACAGATATACACATAGATACACTCACACAGACATACACACATATTTACACACAGAGACACATATATACAGAGATGCACACATAGATACACACACAGACACACACAGATACAGACACACCCAGAGATACACACACAGACACAAACACAGAGATTCACAAACAAACACACACACACACACACACAGAGACACACAGATATATACACAGATATACATAGACATACACACACACAGAGATACACACAAACACACACAGACATACGTAGACATACACACAGACACACATAGAGACAGCCAAACACACAGACACACACACACAGACACATTCAATTAGTATTAAAAGATAATGCCATTAATCTCCCTTGTACCTCACACAGCTGTGCAGTCCCTAAACCTCACTGTCCCTTTTGCTGCTTTTATTTCTCAGGTTTTTGGTGATTTCCTTTCTTTCTCATGGAGCTCTAAAATATAGTGACGACATAAGCATTTTGTTCCTCACAGTTTGTGGGACAGGACCAGCCTTCGGCTTGGTGTCTCATGAGGACACAGTTACCATTTGCTCTTTCCCTGAGACCCAGACATCTGCAAGCCTACCTGGGGCAGCAGCATGCAATCTCTATGGTGGCATCCAGTCCCTCCGTCTGATCCTTCCATGGTGCTGCTGGACTATCTCCAAGGTGTGCTGGCTTCCCAGGAGTGGCCCAGGAAAGCAAAGCAGCGGCTGGGGTATCTCTAATGACTCAGCCTTAAAAATCACAAAATGTTGCTTTTGCGGTCAGAACCCAGCTACCATGGATTTGGGTATATATGTAAACCACCATTCACCAAGGTGGCTCAGTGCCTGGCACAGAAAGGGCATCAACGGTGAGTTGGCACAATGAGGAATGACACAAACAGAAACTGCTCTGCCCATCCTTGTCCCCTCTCAGACCTTGGTTGACAAGGGCTGAGCCTGGGATGCCAGGATCCCCTCCCATCTCTGAGGCAGAGAGGAGAGTCTAGACCAAGCGTTTCCAGGCCTGCGTCGTCCTAACTTTACATTGATCAGTAATTAAACACAGCCTCCAATTACTATAACGTTTGGCGAGACACCGAGCACATGTAAAACCCTGCAGTAACATCTGCTTCATGAATTGCCTCTGGGTGCAGTGCGCAGGCTGGGCTGGGGAGACGAAGTGGAGAGCTGGGATGAAGAGGAGAGGCTGGGACCATCGAAGGACTCAACTGATCCCCACTGACCCCTTAAAACGCTCTAAGGCAGAGACCCAGGACTAAACCAAGGTCTGGGGAGGCCCCATCTCTTGGATGTTTGTCGAGAGCTACACATGTAATTAATGTAAGTGACTTTTCTGTAGTTTTAAATTTTTTTTTTTCAGAACCCAAATCACCCACTCGTTGGCCGCTGAAATTTTAAAGGAGAAGCATGGGCCGAGGGCGTGGCTTAGCCATGGTACTGTGTCTGTCTAGCTGCCTGAAGAGAACATAGAAGAGAAAGAGGAGGTGAGGAAGATCAGGAGGACGGGGAGGAGGGAGGGGAGGAGGGGGAGGAGAGGGAAAGAAGAAAAAGAGGGAGGAAGGGTAGGATGCGGAGGATGTGGAGGAGGGGGAGAGGGGAAGAGAAGGGGGAGAAGGAAGAAAAGAGAAGAGGGAGGAGGATAGGAAGGAAGAGGGAGAAGGAAAGGGGAGGAGGGGGAAGGAAGGAAGGCAGAGATGAGGAAGGAAAAAGGTGCATAAAGACTGCATTGGAGCCCCTCTGAGGGTGAACTAGTTCCTAGGACAGCCCACTCTGTCCTTTGAGCCACAAGGGACCACATACACTGACTCTGTCTCAGATTGGTTTTCTGACTGGGCAGAGGCTCTGCTCCTGAGATCCTCCGTGCTCCCCTCACCTCCTTGGGCCTCTTTTCTGCAGCAGTGGAATGGAGAGACCCACTGTGGCTCATGGGAGGGTCAGAGCAGGCAAAGGAGCTGGGAAGATCACAGGAAGTCACCCTGAGGCTGGGTTTCTCCTGAGATCTGCGTCACACAAAAACCCTACAAGGATTAAACTGGCTGTGCTACTCAGAAGGCAAGAGGTCCTCTTGGCCTGTCTGTATTTTCTTCTGTTCCAGGCTTCTAGAACCTTCTTCCAGGCTTACTAGGCAGGTCCCCATGGACACCCGGGTTCTCCCTGATGCCTGCCTTCCCCACAGAGCACCTGAGGAAGCTGTCCACTCCACACACTGGAGTATACCTCACACATGGAGCATGAGTTCATTTCTCTGAAGCTTCCCTGGAGCCTCCCATGTCCCTGCAGCCTAGCTCTGAGGTCACTTTCGACAGAATCCTAAATCAGCCGAGCAAACTCGAGAATGTTTTATGGATTCCCAACTTCCATCTCAAGGATGCTGTTGGTGACCTGGACACCGCAGGTGAACTTCAGTCCAGGGAAGCCGCCAGCCCCAGGCAGATGGCACACAGGTGCCTGGTAATGTGACTGCCAGAGAATACTAACAAGATGCTACTCGTTAGGTAACAGGTGCCAGTGAGTCCAAGTCTTTCCTGAGCGAGCATTGTGTCATTCTCCCATGCCCACCTGTCAGGGAGGTCCAAGAGGAAACAGACTTAGAGAGGTCAAGGACCCTGTCCCAGGTTCCGAAGTCCTGAGTCTTTAAACTAGACGTTGACGTCTTACCCCTGAACAGGAATATGACGATGCTAAACGCTCACCTGTGAACCCTCCCTCCCTTCCTCCATTCACCCCTTCCTCCTTCCCTCCTCCTTTCTTCCCCCCTTCCCTTTATTTTTTTCCTACAGGGTCTTCTGTAGCCCAGGTTGGGCCAAGTAACCAAGGATGGCCTTGAACTCCTAACCCTTCTGCCTCTCCCTCCACGTGCTGGGATAATGGTGTGCACCCATTTTATTCAGTACTGGGGATCAGACCTGGGACTTTGTTCATGCCTAGCAAGCACTCTGGCAACTAAGCTCCATTCCCAATGCAGAATCAGGATTTCTGTGATGCCAGGTAACGGTGATCACACCCAGAAATAAACTGCATACAGAGCTGACGTGAGACGCTGGGAGTGGGCTGCCTTCCACTTTAAAGTGTCCATTCCTATCAGGAACTGCCCCCAGGTTCCAGTCCAGGGAGCAAGTACCTTGTCTTTCCCCAGTTAGCATCACCGTTACAGGCTGACCCGCCTCTAGGACTCACTGTCTGGTCCTGACACCCTTCCCTGTGGCCACAGGACACCTTGTGCCCATCCCACCTCCACACGGGAAAATTCCTCTAACGGAAGGTCGATATTGTCACCAAGGACAGGATACAGACAGCCAGAAGACTGTCAGCCTCCCCAGGTACAGATGTCACATTCTGGTACCCACCCCGCACCCCTGCTCCTGGTCATATACCGGAATTCACCTGAGATTTCATGCCTAACAGAAACCTTTCTGAAAACGGGTTGGGGTGGGCTTGGGGCTCTTCTCTACAACTGTTTTAACAGTTTCATGTTGTCTGGTACTACAATGGGTGTGAACTCACCAGCAGGGTGGCATGGGAGTGTCACTGTCTCTTGAGGGGGTGACAGTCACACAGTAAAGCTGCTGTCCTCTGTCCACCTCTCTGTAGCTTCTGCTAATCTCCTCTTTTGCTGTAGAAAAATGTGGTCAGAGGGCCCCAGAGAATTCCCTGATGCTACCAGCAGGGGAGGGACTGATTGAAAGCCAGAGGCAGCTCCACCTTGCGCCCCAGCCAATAGTCTGAGAGGCAGGAGGGATGGCTCAGTGAATAAGAGTGTATGTTGCTCTTCCAGAGGACTCAAGTTCGATTCCCAGCACCCACATCAGGAGGCTCACAACACCTGTAACTCCATCTTCAGGTGATCCAATGCCTCTGGGTTCTGGGGGTACACACATACATACACGCACTCACTCAGGACACCCATGGTGGAAGGAGAGGCATAACTCTCTCAGGTTGTCCTCTGAACTCTACGCAGGTACCAAGACAGGTGCAGGACCTCACCCCCAAACAAGTAAAGAATTTTTTAGAGAAAAAAAAAAATGGAAGTGTCAATATTCTTTAAGTTAATATTTAAAGAAATGTAAACTTTTAAAATTGCAAAATGTTGCTCAAGTTGAAAAATAAACTGATGTGAGAAGTCCACCAGAGGTGTTAGGGAGATGGCTCAGTGGTTAAGAACACTGACTGCTCTTCCAGAGGTCCTGAGTTCAATTCCCAGCAACCCCATGGTGGCTCACAACCATCTGTAATGGGATCTGATGCCCTCTTCTGGTGTGTCTGAAGACAGCGACAGTGTACATGCATACATAAATAAATCTTGAAAAAGAATTAAAAAAAAAAAAAAAAAAAGAGTCCACCAGAGAAGGAACAGGAGGACAAGGAGAATGGATTCAAGTGTGGAAGGATCGGGACAGCGTGGGGCCTGAGACCTCTGCATGGTGACACTCAGGAATGAGTTTTAGTCTCTTCTTTAAAAAAATTACCTATAATTTAATTTTTACATAATGAAAATTTGTTACATTTATCAGGAGAATTTAAAAGCAACAAGATAATTGTTACAGAGGGGCGGCTGTGGAGATGGTAAAACACAGTGGGGAAAACACTTGGTGTGTTGACACAAGGACCTGAGTTCAAATCCCCAGAAGTCATGTCAAAGCTGAAAGCGGTGGCATGCATCCGTGATCTCAGGTCTTCTGTGGGGAGATGAGAAGCTGAGACAAGAGATTCTCCGGAAGCTCACAGGCCAACTGGGCTGGCTCAAGCAGCAGGAAAAAAGAAAGAGATCTTGTCCCCAAACAGGGTAGAAGGTAAGGACCAACACCCAAGGCTGTCTCTCGACTTTCAGACACATGCCATGGCACACTCATACCCACGCTCAGTCATAGAAATGCCATGTGTGCATGCCCCCCCCCCATCTCTAAAACAATTACTGTAGAAACAGAGAAAGGAAAATCAGCAGCAGCAGCAGCAGCAGCAGCAGCAGCGAGGTGGTAACACTATGTAGCATTGGCAGCAGTGGTAACATCAGTAACAGTATTAGTGGCTATAGCAGCAACAGCAAGGAGTAGTGGTACAGTGGTGGCGATAGTGGTGATAAACATTGTAGCAATAGTTACAATGATGAGACTATTGTAACAATAGTGGTGGTAACTGGTAACTGTCTTTATGGGAGACAAACATTGTAGCAATAGTTGTAATGATGAAACTATTGTAACAATAGTGGTGGTAACTGTCTTTATGGGAGTAACAATGACAGTAACCATGATAGTAACAATAGTAATACTTATTATGGTTAACAGTGGCCATAGCAACGGCAATAGTAGGAGTGGCTTGGATGCCATATAGCCCTGGCAGAGGAGTGCTCCCCAAAGGTCAGACCGAGATGACATTTTGAGATCTAGAAGACTCAAGCTGGATAGTGGGAGCCCACTGAGAGGCGCCTGTCCTGTGTGTGAGTGCCTGGAATCTACCTCTTGGTTACTTTCTCTTTAGGAATTCACTGGTAGGAAGAGGCCTGTTTCCAGAATGTCCAGCATCCAGTCAGGAACTGGACTCTGTAGCTAGCTCCTTCCGGTCATGGCTGCTGAGCAGGTTTCTGTGTGTTGGAATTTTGAGTGATTGCTGGGTTTCTTATAATCTCTGTACTTTCTGGGCTACTTGAAAATTTAAGACCACACAGCCACCATTTGTGCTGGTGTAAAACATTGTACCCATAAACAACAAACAAATACACCCAGAGAGAAAACACATCCAAGACTTTAGACTGTCAGTTCTGTAGAAGGCAGCTGCCATAAGATGTAGGATGCCATTTTAACTGCTATGTTGTGAGGAAGCACTAACTGGGTAAGCAAGGGGGCTATGAGGAGAGGAGGGACATGGGCGGCTGCAGCCACCCACCCCAGTCACGGAATCCAGGCACCAGATGTGTGAGTGGAAGGGCTACCCTTGGCACTTCAGCCCCAGAACATGCAATAATGGATAGACCCAAGGACTCCACTGACAGGAAGATATGGACCTCAGATGTACTTGAAGTCATCCAGGCTCCCCAATTAGGGTGCAATCATCACAGAGGGAAGAGAACTACCATGTGCTTGCATGGTTTCAGGGATGTGGACCTGGTGAGGGCAGTGAGGAAATGAAGAAAAGACAGACACACACACAGAGACAGACACACGGACAAATCTGGGATCTGGGGTTCTGGCTATATGTATGGTGTAGAGCTGACCAAGGAGGCAGGTTTATTCTTCAGGCTGAAAATATCCCGGGGGAGAGCACTATGGTAGATGTTCTCTGTACACACTATCAACATTGGCACGCAGACCAGAAAGGAAAGCTTTGCAGTTTGCTTCTGGGCCTGAGGCTCTGGGGTCCTTGACATGGCTGTACCCATGACAACAGCACACATTCACTCAGGACTTCGTTCACACCGGGCTTCCTTGGCTCCTCACTACGTCTGGCTTGTGCCCCCACACCATCAAATGCCGAAGGCGATCCAAGACCCGGCGTAAATACCACATGTATAGTCAATGCCTGCATATAAGTTCTATTCCTGCCATAGTTCTGTGCGTGAATCTGGGCAAACACCTTCCCCTTAATGCACCTAAACTCCTCTAACACTTAGAGCTGGAGACTGTGAAGGGAGGGCTTCTGTTTTCTTTCCCACCACATTAGGAAAGTGGTATGCCGAGGGGGTCCTATGTTTCAGGGTCTGAGTCCCAGGTTCGAGTCTCCTCTCTGGCGAGCATAAACACGTGACTTACGTTCTAGTACAGTGCTCACCCTCCTCCCTTCTTTTCCAGTTTTGCTTTCCTGTCGCACTGAAAACCCGAAGTGGTAGATGTCACCACAGAAGGCTGCAATTTACATCACTGTCTTCAAGGACTTTGGATGGTTCAGACATATTTTGGCAACACTGGGCAGTTAGTGGGGGTTGTTATGGGCCGGCAAGATGGCTCAGTGGTAAAGGGGCTTGCTGACAAACTGAGCAACCTGAATCCATCCCTGGAGCTCACGTGGCTGGGCCAGCCTGATGATGTGAGTTTGATACCCAGAACCGATGTGAAGGTGGGAGGAGAGAGCCTACCCTACAAAAGGGCTCCACAACCTCCCCACACACTGTGTCACAGGTGCACACACACACATACACACATATGCACACATACATACGTACACACATATACATACTCACACATACACACAAATACACACATACATACACACATACACACATACATCCATATACATACTCACACATAAACACAAACATACATACACACATACACATATACTCACACACACATGCACACATACACACACATATACACACTCACTCATATATATATATATACACATATACACACACATGCATACACATACATACTCACATGCATATACACACATACATGTACACACACATATATACATATACATGCATAGACACACACATACATACATGTATACACACACGCACGCACACACACACACACACACACACACACACACACAACACACACAGTCCAAAGGACAGGGAAGATAGTTTGTGGGGTAAAAGCCCTTACTGTGAAGCATAAGGACCTGAGTTTAGTCCCCAGCCAGAGCCCACGTCATAGAAGGAAAAACCAACATTGGCCTCTGTATCTTTTCCATGGCAAGCCCTCCCTACACATACAAATGTATGTAGGAAAAAAACTAACTAAAAACAGTGTTGTGAATGACAACATATGTGTATAGTCCTAGCACTTGGGAAGTGGAGGCAGGAGGGTCAGAAGTTCAAGGCCAGCCTTAGCTATAAGGCAATTTTGAAGTCAACCTGGACTACGTGTGACCCTGTTTTGTTGTTTGTTTTGTTTTTTAAAGCAAAGGAAGGAAGAAAACAATAAAAAGAAATAAAAAAAGGCATTGTCTCTGTTAAATAGTCCTCTTAGGTAGTCTGGGTGCCAGCCACAAGCCATCTCTGAGTGGGATGAAGATTGTGGCAGGGGTGTCCCCCACAACCTGCACACACTGTAAGACCCTGCCTGATTAGAGTCAAAGGGTGACTAAGATTAAATATGTGTTGATTATGCCAGCTTCTGCTCTTGTTTATTCTCATAAATAAGACATGAGCCCTGCTCTACGCTCCCACCCTCGTGCACACACGCATGCACCCTTCCTGGGGGTGATATTTATTATATGCAAATCCAAAGTAATCACTTGTTTATCAGACGGCTTGTGGATCGGATGGGAAATGATAACCTGTGGTGACCGTGTCCTGTGTGTCCAGATGCCACAGCTTGCATCTGCATCTGCAGAGTCCTGGACCAATCATGGGCTGGGGTCTAGTGGACTGGGGCAGCCTGGAATTAGAACCCACTGCTTCCTGCCCGGGGAAAGCTCGGAGCATGCACTTCCCAGGGGCCTTTGTTGTGTGAGTTGGGAGAAGGGTGCAGGCCATGGAAGCTACTGTAAAAGGTTGCTGTGGTCAGCTGCAGGGTGACTTGGACGATTGCCAGCCTGGCTCAGGGATTCCACCTGCTGCTTCTTGTGCGTGACCTTGACCTTGCTGCCACGGTGCCAGCTCTCTATCAGTCAAACGAAAACCACAGTTTTGGGCTCAGTGGTTAAGAGCACTGGCTGCTCTTCCAGAGGTCCTGAGTTCAATTCCCAGCCACCACATGGTGGCTCACAACCATCTGTAATGGGGTCTGATGTCTGTCATGCATATAGAGCACTCAAAAAAAAAAAAAAAAAGAAAAACAATCTTTAAAAAGAAAGAGGGAGAAAAGCACAGTTCTGTCAGGAGCGAGCAACTTAAGAGTCCAGGTGGTTCTTCTGCCCATTTCCACCTGGAAGGAGGATCCAAACTTGCTCGCTAGTCTCTGCCTCCTAAGCAGTTCTTGAACCCTGGTACCCTGCGGATAACCTGTGAGTTCTGTATCCTCGCTGAGACCTTGTCAAGCTACATCCATGTCAACGCTCAGACATCAGTACCCTGACACACCGGCCATTTTGAAATCAGCCTATCCCTTACCCCGTTGGCATCCCTTGTCTGCCCGGAAGCCTGCTGTGGCCCTCTAGTGCCCTCCACACAAGAAATCCACATCTCCGCTGTGTCCCCTGAGGGCACAACCCTGGCCTCCGCAGCTCCACAAGTCTCGTAGCTGACTCTCATACATTGCGCCTCTCAGATCCTGGCTCAGTCCTTTATGTGTGCCCCAGGTCTTCTGCCTTTGCTGTGCCCTCAGCCTGGAACTTCTGCCCTTGGCTCTTCCCATGATTCTATACTTAAACATCATCTCCCCAGAGGGAGGAAAACGCTCCATCTAAATTAGGTTCTTTGCTGGTCATTTCCCCTCTCCAGGAGCCTTGTCAGTTTCCTTGGTGACACAGACACTGGTTTGTCACAGGGCTGCTTATCTGGGTTAACTGGCTTCTAGGTCTTTCTCCAGCAGATTGGAATGGGGTGAAGCAGATTCTTTCCAGCAAGGTATCTGCAGAGATCAACACCAAAAGCTCTGTATCTCCAGGGCAGCTCCAAGCACAGGCAGGGCTCTGGCTGGGAGTCTACGTGCCCCAAGGGGGTGAGAGCCACCTTGTCAATTTTGGTGTCCTCCAGAGATGCTTTTCTGCCTGTCTCTAATGACTTGACATACAAGGTCCCTGTGACAAAGCTCCCTCTGATAAAAGATGCAAAGTTAACATCTGGCGGTTAATTAATAAAGAACCGCGGTGTCTGGCGGGCGCGGTGTGCTGACTCGGACAGTTTCTCCGCCCATCCCAAGAGATGCTGACATGAGCTACAAAAATGGGGGAGAAAAGATCGATTTGGAGCCGGCCCTGCTGACGAGGCTCCCAAGGGGCTAAAGACCCGCTGCCTTTACTTAGGGGCTTGATGGTCTTTTTCTTACTGTCAGGGCAGGAGGATGCTACAAGGAGGACCCTTATGGGATATCTATTAGGAACCAATCTCTGTATTCCCTGGCTTCCCCCAGGACCCCCAAGAGGACATTATGCCTGCGGACACATGAGGAAAACAAATTTTTTGATGTTCACCCCAAAGCTAGCATCCACCTCTTTTTAGGAAGCAAGGGCACCCAGCAGTGCCAGCTGAGGAGCCAGCAGGTCCCTGGGTCATATTACTCCAGGATGCTGTACAACCCTGCCAACTTGGCTGGACCATGTGGGACCCAGAATAACATTAATGAAACAAGTACACCAATTACGCCTCCGTGGCAGGAAGTGAATCCCAGAGTTGGGAGGAGAACGACCCCAGACCCAAATCAACCATGGCCAGGTTAATTAAAGCAAGTGATTAATTAAAGCAAGATTTTATATTTATGCACATGGCTGCCTCCCCTTAAGGCAAGGTTTCAGAGGTCAGCATTGGATGGGAGGAAAACAAGGTTTTTATAGCTCAGGGGTAGGGGGTTTCCAAATGGGGGATTTAGTGGGCAAAATAGGAGGGGCTACGGGGCTGAACATAAGTTTAACAAATTAGTCATAATGACCTCTAGAAACGAAGTCACGACTGCAGGGTGGGCATAGCAAAGTCGTCATAACAACAGGTTGTCATAAGGACAGGTTGTCATAACAACCTTTTGAAACAAAGGTAGGGCAGCAAGATGGTTATAAACAACCTTTTGAAATAAACCCGTGGTTGACCTTTCCAGGAACAAGCCCGTACAGAGCCACATGTACTTAAGGCTACAGGTGGGGAATAGTCCAATCCTTGAGAAACAGAGGTTTCATCACAAGCAGGAATGAGCCTAGTTTGCTTTTTAATATTAGATGGCTTTTAAGTCTAAGATGGAGGCAGGCTGGCTCATCAGAAGTACAGCCATTGCCTCTCCTCCAGTAAGAGTACCTGTGATATCACCAAGCATTTATCTAGCACCCATTGTATCCCAGGACCTACTAGGACCTTGAACTTAGTATATACACAGCAGGAAGGATCAATGTCTCCATTGAGGCTCAGCAGCGGAGAAAGGAGCAGATCAAGGCCACAGAGCAACGAAAATAAATTCTGGCCCCAATCCTCTGGCTGTCATGCACAGTCTGGCTGTTTCTAGCATGTGCCACTTGCCATCCTGTGGATTTGGGAGGTAGTGGCCCAACCTATACTTTTAGGAGCTGCCCAAGGACTAACCCCAGATCTATTCAAAGTCAGTATCCATGACTATCAAGCACTTGGGCGGGCTTGGCTATGATACCTGACCTTGGGGACTGTGGTGGTTTGTATATGCTTGACCCATGGGAAGTGGCCATTAGGAGGTGTGGCCTTGTTAGAGGAAGTATGTCACTGTGGGGGTGGGCTTTCAGGTCCCATGCTCAAGTTCCACCCAGTGTGGAAGAGAGTCTCCTCCTGGCTGCCTTCGGATCAAGACGTAGAACTCTCAGCTCCTTCTCTAGCACTCACCTTACGACACACACTTGTGCATCCAAACAGGGCATCAGAGCCTTGTGGTGGTTTGAATATGTTTGACCACATGGGTGTGGCCTTGTTGGAATAGGTGTGGCTTTGTTGGAGGAAGTGTGCCATCATGGGGGTGGGCTTAGAGAGGCTCCTTCTGGCTGCCTGCAAAAGACAGTCTCCGTCTGGATGTCTTCTGGATGTTCTTGAACTCTCAGGTCCTTTTCCAGCACCATGTCTGCCTGGATGCTCCCATACTTCCAGCCGTGATAATAATGGACTGAACCTCTGAAACTGTAAGCCAGCCCCAATTAAATGTTGTCCTTTATAAGAGTTGTCGTGGTCATGGTATCTGTTCACTGCAATGGAAACCTTAACTAAGACAGGATCTATCTTCATTTCTTTCCCTGTGACTGTAATGTTAAAAAATGCCCTGGCAGAAGCAATTGTGGTAGTTTGGATGCAATGTCCCCCATAGTCTTGGCATTTGAACACTTGGTTCCGGTTGCTGGTACTGTTTGGGGGAGGGTTAGGAGGCGTGGCCTTGTTGGAGGAAGTATGTCGCTGGAGGTGGGCTCTGGAGTTTAAAGATTTGAGCCGTTTCTTGTTCACTCTTTCTGCTTTGTGCTTTGAGATTCAAGATACGAGCCCTCAGCTCCCTGCTCCTGGCACTATGCCAGAGCATCACGGCCTCTAAACCCTCTGAAACTGTAAGCCCAATTAAGGTTTTTCTTCTGTAAAGTTGCCTTGGTCATGGTGTTTTATCACAGAAATAGAAAAGTAACAAATAAAGGAACCTAAGGGACAAAGGTTGTTTTGGGTTTTTTGGTTTTTGTTTTTGTTTTTTCCTGGCTGGTAGTTCAGTACCCCTTCCATCAGAGCAGAGACATCTGGGAATCAGACACTGGCTGCGGCTGGTTACATTGTATCTGTAATCTGAAGGCTAAAAGCAATGAACACCTCCGGCTGCTCAGCTCTTTAGTCATACTACCCAAGCTCAGAGTCAGGGAGGTTGATACCTCTTCTTGGCCCAGAGATCCTGGTCCCAGGTGATTCTAGATTCTGACAGTAACACAACCACCTCAAGGTCTTATGTGTATCTCAGACTGCCTTTGAACTTAATCCTCCTGCTTCCTCAGCCTCCCAAGCGCTAAGATTCTGGCCATGTTCCGCCACCTCCAGCTTCTCACTTTGTCATAAAACTAGACGTTGGGTTAGATGATGTCACCCAGTATAGGCTGACGTCAATGTTCTGAACACATTCAAGGTCAGAGAGGCTAAGCTCCTATGCCAGTGTTCGTGGGGATTAAAGATGTTTCTCAATTACGAGGCTTTCATCTTATGATCGACTTTCTGGACTGTGGCTCTATCGCTAAGTCAAGGAACGATGAACATCCCCTGCCTATGAAGAAACAGCCCTGTATTACCTCCACTGCTCAGCTGGATAAACTGAGGCTCAAAGAGAGAAGGTAATATGAATGTCCACAAGAAGGAAGTATTGGCTCAAGGCTTGAGCTCAGGTCCTCTTGGCCCGTGTGTGTGGTTAGCATCAAGTGTCCTTCTAGGTTGTTTTCTGGCTTAGATTCTGAAACAGGGACTCTCACTGGACGCATCCAGCAACCAGAAAACCCCTCCTCCTGTCTCCAAGACTCGGCACACGGGGATGACCTATGCAGAGTGCTACCACACCTGGCTTTTACACCGGTCAAGTCCTTTATAGACTGAGCCATCTCCCCGCCCCCTTTCTTTTGTTGTCTGAGAAAGGACCTCACTAAGAAGCCCAGACTGACCTGCAACTTGAGACCTCCCGCTTTGACCCCTGAGTACCAAGGTGAAAGCAAATCCCAGGTTGCCCTTGAATTTGAAATCACCCTCAGAGCGGGCTCAGGGAAGCTGCTTTTACTAAGAAACTAAACATCCAATCTTCAGTTGGATTCATTCACAAAGCTGCAGGCCTACGGCTAAGACCTTGTCCTAAACTGGCTCATCTTGGGTTTCCAGGAAGAGCCAGACCTTCTAGAACACTCCATCCTGTTGGTTATATCTCCTTTCTCCTCTCCAATTCTGCTTAAACCTAAGGCTCACATCAGCATCCTTAAGATGGAGCTGGGGTCGCTGACCCCTATGCCATGGCTTTTCCCAGTGTGGCCTCACTGAATGAACTCTTTTCTTCCCGGTTGCTTGGCTACAGGTTGGCATACTGCGGGAGGTGGCTGAGTCTAGCTTGTTAGAGCTACTGGACATAGGCTTTTACCCTAATCCTCCCCTTATCCTCCTGCCTCATCCTTCCAGATGCTGAGATTACAGTCTTTCCTGTCTCTGGCTTCAAGCTTTCCTTCTTCCTATTCTTTCTGCTTCATCTCCTGTTAGAGAAAGGTTGTGGGGGTTCTTCCCCTGATTCCATAAGTCTCTGGTTCCTCTCTTCCTCCCTGCCCTTCCTCCATCCTGCCCAGAGCAATCAATTTCTTCAGATATAATTTGGGATTCTAATGAACGGAGTGATTTGGCATTTAAATAATTATCCACTCTCTAACTGTTAGCGCTGCTGAGTCTGGAGAAATTTCTGCATCTTATTTATGAATATGGTTTCTCCCCCTCATGGGGTGGAGGTTTCCCAGCCTGCCCCTTGCTGGGTCCCTCCTCTTTTAAATGCCTTTTCAGCCCCTGCTTCCAGCAGAGCCCCCCACACCAACCCCTGAGAGCCTATTAACAAGTTCTCCCTTCCGCTCTTGGCTCCTGTTCCCGCCCCTTTTATCTTTACATTTCAATATCATTACAAATCCTAGTGTTATTCAAATTGCATCAATTATTCAATTTCTCCTCCAGAGTGCAGGCAGTGGCTTCCCAGTGGCTGAGCAGGAAAAAGCAAAAGGCTTTGAGGAGGGTTTGGAAGTCACTAGGGAATCGGCTCTGTTCCATTAACCTGGGCTTTTGGCTTCCACAAACCGTGGAATTGATCAACACACACATGGTTTCCATTTGGGCTCAGGAGAAGGTCTGCTTCTGAGAAACCTGAGGGACGAGCTCAGAGATAAAATGATCTGGCTGTTCCCACATAACCATCCACAGGATGTTTACAGAGCTCCTGCTGTAAGACCAGCAGGCACTTATTGAGCGCCTACTGTATGCCAAGCACTTCCGCAAGCTCTTTACAGTCCTGGAAGGTCAGGACAAGCCGCAGTGCACACTTCTATTGTAATTCCTTCCTTTTGTTTTACGTAGAGGGAAACTGAGGCTGAGTGGAGGACATCGCCAGCCCGGCTTTAACACGGGTTTTGTCATCCAGAGCCTGGGCTGTCAGTCATGACACCCTCACGGTTTGGGTTTGTTTGTTCCAGACTCACATGAGAAACTGTTTACCCCTCGTTCTTGGGAGAGTGATCGTTTTCCTCAAGGTCTCGATGGCCTCTCAGCTGACACTCTAGTTGTCTGTACAACTAGATAGGATAAAGCGGCAAAGGTGGGGGTGGGGGGGAACTTGGGTGGGCCACTAAGAAATTACACCACACAACAGATCTCGTGTAAGAGGGAGGAGGGAGAGAGAAAGGCCATCTTGGAGTGGAGACAAGAGGGAGAGAGACAGAGAGACTGGGGACAGAGAGAATGAGCAAAACAGAGAGAGAGAGACACACAACACACACACACACAGAGATAGAGACAGAGAGAGACACGGGGTACAGAGAAAACAAACAAAACAGAGAGACAGAGACAGAAAGACATAGAGAGAGACCAAGACAGAGACACAGAGAGAGACAGACTTAGAGAGACACACAGAGACAAAGACACAGAGACAGAGAGAGACACAGAGAGAAGCACAGAGAGGAGGAGACAGGGAGAGAGAGCCACACCTGGGGCACCTGTTGCATCCAGCAGCAGTGATGGTGATGACGTAAGCTGCTGCTAGGTCCCCGAGGGCAGGCTGGTGGAAATGCCTGGTTGCTAACAATAATGGTCATATTTCCTCTGCGGTGGCTGCCAGGAAACTCTCAGCCCACGTACCCGGGCAGCTACCCTCCTTTCCTTCTTGACATCTCACCTAAGCATCTCCTGCTTTAGTATCTTGGTAAATATTTGAAAAGCACTTGGGGACTTTCTGAAATGAGTTCAGTTATAAATGTGTTTAAAAAAAAAAAAAAAAAGAAAAAGAAAGAAAGGGGAAAACCTGGCATGGACCATGAGGTGGCTCAGCAGGTAAAGATGCTTCCCCCAAAGCCTGGTGACCTGAGTTTGATCCCTGGAAGCCACATAGGAAGGACAGAAGTTACCCTCTGACTGCCACATTCGAGCATGTGTCCTTGTATGTGCTCACACTCCAAATGAATAGATGTAAAATCATTTTTTTCGAGGGTTGCTATTAACCAGACATGACATCACATTTCCCTGTGCTGGGACTGAGCCACAGGAAGGCTAGGAGACTTGTCCAAGGATACACAGTAAGAGGAGAGACCAAGGTGAGGACAGCTTGCAGGCCTGCACAACCCTCTCCCCTATCCTAGGGAGTGGACCCTTCCTCCAACTCTTATTTCCCTGCCAGGTCAGAGACTACCATGGAAGTAAGGCGTGCATCCCAGCTAGTACACACAGATCCTAACACATGGGTCCCCCCACTGTAAGGTATGCCTTCTCTTGCTTTCCCCACTGAGTACAGTTGGGCTGGCCTCAGATCACTCCTTTTAGTATGAAATCTACTGTCATGTGATCCTGCCCCTACCTCTGAGTCACAGCTGCCATCCCTGCACCCTCTCCCTAAGGTACAGACCCCAGGGAATTGTATCACTAGGTTCCTAGGGTTTCCTGATGCCAAAGATGGTGTCTTAGTCACGGTTTGTATTCCTGCACAAACATCATGACCAAGAAGCAAGTTGGGGAGGAAAGGGTTTTTTTTCAGCTTGAACTTCCACATTGCTGTTCATCACCAAAGGAAGTCAGGACTGGAACTCACACAAGGCAGGAACCTGGAGGCAGGAGCTGATGCAGAGGCCATGGAGGGATGCTGCTGACTGGCTTGCTTCCCCTGGCTTGCTCAGCCTGCTTTCTTATAGAACCCAGGACCACCAGCCCAGGGATGGCTCCACCTACAATGGGCCCTCCCACCTTGATCAGAAGAGAGCAGAAACCTGAGGGATCACAAGGCTGTCTCACACACACACACACACACACACACACACACACACCCCTTACACAGCAGCTACCCGTGCTTCTGACCCTGGCATGGGAGGGCTCATCTCCCTTCTGAGCCAGAGGTTCCTGCACCTTAGTGGGTCCCAGGTTATCTAGGAAGGTGTGATACCAGTCAGTAGATGGAGACAGGCAGATCAGGAGGATGTAGGTAGAGAGAGGGGTCCCCAAGGAAGAAGAAGGACCTCATTTTCTGTGCTACTCCCCGGAGGCCCCAAGCTCTACCTTCATGTATGTGTTCTCTTGAATAACACTTGGGATTTATTTTGTTAAATTTATTTTGTAAAATTGGCTTTTGACAGTGATGCTATTCTGTGCATGTGCCGATGATCGGGACGCCCGGCTCTCCCACTTTTGGGTGGCCTCGATGATCCTAGTAGGGAAACTGAGGCAGGATGGGGAGCTCAGGGCCAGCCTGGGCAACGGAACAGACCCAGTTCTCCAGTCTTTCATGGTTTCTCACAGCTCCTCCAGCCGGAGAGGGAGCCACCATCTTGATATGTTCCCCAGCTCTGTCATAAGTGCCACGCCTCATGCATGGCTGGCTGCATCTCTCTACCATACACACAAACACACACACACACACATACACACAAGTATATGATGTATATGATGTATATGTAGTTGCTGGGCAGTGGTGTCGCACACCTTTAATCCCAGCACTTGGGAGGCAGAGGCAGGCGGATCTCTGACTTTGAGGCCAGCCTGATCTACAGAGTAAGTTCCAGGACAGCCAGGGCTACGTGGAGAAAATCTAGAACATTTTTTCTACCACTTAGGAACAAGGAAATGTGACTTGCAACCAGCACTTGAGAAGTCAGGCTGCCCCAGTCTCCACAGGCCAGGATAGGGAGGCCCCCTTCAGGTGGGGCCCTATACAACCTCCCGTAGGACCTTTGAGAACTTTATGTGCTCTGTGTGGGCCCTTTACAAGCCTTCTCTGTTCATACACGAGAAGGCAGAGTGGTGGCGGTTATCTCCATCCCAACAGCTCCATGACAGATAAATTTTATCTGTAGACTCTCGGTTTAACTCCTTTGAAGTCTCCATGGCTCTTGTTTTTTTGTGCACGCGTTCCTCCAAAAGCCTCTGACTTCTCACTGGGTGTTAAAAATCCTCACTGCCCTACCTGTGACATTCAGTGGCCTCCAGGCTCTTCTGGCTTGAAGGTAGAGGGTTGCAAACTGAATCAGGCTTCTCTGGGGCTGGAACTGGGAGTTGGACCAGCCATCTTCCAAGCCAGTTGGGTGGAGACTCTGACTCCTCTTGAACTCAAGAAAGGGAGGTTCGGCTTACATGCCCCTTTAACAGATAAGGAAACGGAGGCTGGGGACTTGGTCCAAGGGCAGATGCTTACCTGGAGAGTGTCTTTGCCTATGTCATAGTGTATGGGTAGAAAACCTTACCACCTCTTCTGAGCTGTGGTAATCATCTTCCGGGTCTGACCTGCATGGAAGCGTTCCCAATGGTTTGGTGCCTCAGAGACTCAGGGAACACCCACACCCTCTGTGAGTCAGCTCTCCTGTCACTCACCACCTCCCACAGCCTTGTAGAGCGGCTCTGATGCCCACCCTTACTTTACAGACAGGGCTCTGAGACACAGAGACGTCACGGCACTTGCCCGATGACACACAGCTAACGGTGAGATGTTCCCCTCGGGTCCTGTGAGTGTGCCTGCAGGAACTACGTCTAGGGAAGTGGGTTCCTTTAAATAAAGGAGAACACCAGGATTGGACCGAAAGTTCAGATCCCTTCCTGTAACCTTGAGAGACTGTAAACACTTGGCATCCTTTCCCAGGGCATAGCACCTCCCATTTGACTCTCAGGTTAGATCTGAGTTCTCTGGCCTCTTTCACTCCCGCACTGTGTTCCCAAGAAGTCGAGGGGAGGGCGACATCTCTGCACCCCGACTCCACCACCTCTCTCCACCCTGCTCCCCACTTCTCTGTACCCTGCTGAGGCCTGTGGGAAATTCCCGAGGAGCCCCGCCCCCCACTCCCTTACTCACTGCTCCCCCTCCAGTTTACTGCCAATGACATTCAGATAAATGGCTACTGTCAGCCGCAGTCCCACAGAAAGGCGTGCCGAGTGATGTATAGCACCAGTGCTGAGCTCCAAAGGGGTGCTCCCCACCCCAGCAGCCCCTGACCCTGAACCACAGCTGGGCTCTGGGCTTTCCTCCTTGCCCGGCCCTAGGGATGAGGTCTCTGTCAGATGCCATTATGGGAGTCTTTAATCACAGGGTCTAGGAATCTCTTCCATCTCCCCGAGACCCTAAGCCAGCTCTGTCCTTGTCTGCTCTACTGCTGTCGCCTTGGGTCTTCTGGGGCTTAAGAGCCCAACAAGGTTGGCTCAGAGAGAGAAGGTCCATCATCACCCAGCAGAGAACACCAATGGGGAAGCCAGTGAGGGCTTGGGGCACTTGGGGCCAGCAGCCACCCAGAAGGGTCAATCAATCAGACTAGTCTTCTTATCACCAAAATACCCCCTCCTGATTCTACCAGCTGCCAACTTTGTCACCAAAACAAGAGACAGCTGCCACTCTAGCGTGTCAAGGATTTTATGAGGCACAAGTCCCTACCAGGATATTAAACACAGGCCCAAAGTTTTCTGTCACACATGATACAAAGTCACATACAGTGTTAAGGGAATTGACTGGGGTGAGTTGGTAGGATTTCTGGGGACCCACCTCTACCATGTTGAAATTCACAGCATCAGGTGTGACACTCAGCCCTTGAGACAAGCACCCCAGAACCTCCACAGACAAACAGCTAAGACAAAGAGCCTCTCACTTGTCCAAAGGCATGGCCAGTGAGTCTTAGGACTGGGCTCATGCCTGGGCGACAGGGCACCAGAGTCCCTACATTAGCTGACACCCAGGCAGAGCTGGGGTACAAATTCAGTGTGTTCAGAGGGTAAGCCACTTCCCATGCGATCGTGTGGATTGGAGTTGGGGTTCCCTGGCTCCCACGTACAGGTCGGACAGGCATGGAGGCATTGAAGTCTTGTGTGTACGCCCAGTGCTCAGAGGTAGAAATGGACCCCTAAGAGCAAGCTGGCCCTTTGTCAAGAGAGACACTGCTTCAGTAGATAAAACAGAGCAGTCAAGAGAAGACACCCAGTGCCAACCTCTGGCTTCTACACACACAGCACATGTGCACACTTATGCCTACAAACATGGACACACAAGTGTGAAGACAAGCAGCCAGAGCAGGCCACTACCAGTGACCAGGTGGCCTCTTTGTACTGGAAGCAGAGTCAGATTCAGAAGCCAGCAAAGTTCAGACTTGGATTCCGACGTTGAAGACTATTAACCTCCAGCTCTCCTGGGCCTGGGGTGGAGGTTGAGA
This sequence comes from Mastomys natalensis, assembly GCA_021653895.1. Classification (NCBI taxonomy): domain Eukaryota; kingdom Metazoa; phylum Chordata; class Mammalia; order Rodentia; family Muridae; genus Mastomys; species Mastomys natalensis. The sequence continues at coordinate 271,990 of JAJTUV010000918.1, read as the reverse complement.
GAACATGGGTACTATTGGAATGGTGGTGTTGACTGGTGTGTGTGGGGTCACATGAGTGAGATCCTGGGGCTGGGATGTTTCATTTTTTTCAATAAATGACTGTTAAATGCCAAAAAAAAAAAAAAAAAACAAAACACAAAAAACCAAAAAACAAAACAACAACAACAAAACAAAACAACATGGACACACAAAGTATATGCAAAAAAAAAGGAAGTTTGAGTCCACAGTACAAAGTACTTACTACCAGCCTGGAGCCAGCAGACACTCACATCCCATAGCCTGATTCATGGGAGACAGGCTTGCTGATCCTGTACCTCACAGGGCATCCTTCCTGGCTCAGGCGGACATGAGCAAACTCATAAGCTTAAGACGTAGGTATAGCTTTAAGCTTGCTGGTGGGGACAGACATGTCTGCACCTGTGTAGTGTTTCCCTAGTGCTTCTCGTCTGTCCTCAGGGTTTCCTAAGCAGCTACTAGGCACCCATGCTGTGTTGATGGAAAAGAGGGACTTGCAAGTCACTCTGAGACAGTCTCAAGGGTTCGTGATGGACCTGGAAGACAGAAATGCACCGTAGGAAATCCAGTGAGCAGACGTCTGGCTTCCTGCCCGCTATGCTAAAGCTTGCAGTGTCCCAGGGGGAGACATTGGGGTCTGAGGCCACGGGAGCCAACAAGACCGTCACCTGCACTTCATGTAGGGTTTTACCTCAAGAGCAGCTTTGAGGTTGATGCACGTTGGTGGGTCTGTCCACACTCTAGCCCCTTGATGTGTGGGTTTCACACTCTATCTTGGGTCACTGGTGGGCCTATATCCCATCATGCATTGTGACACTCTGGCTCTCTCAGAACCCCTTCATCCACAGCTTGCTCACCCCATGTCTGTCTCCTCTCCACGCCTTGTGGGTTTCATTCCGAGAGAGACACGCATAGCACACAGCTTCCTCCAGGGGCCGCTTTGGGGAGCCAGCTGTTTGGAGGGGAGAGGCTGTCCCTCTCTAGCTCCCAAGGGAGGTCTGGAGGAAATGGCCACTACTTTTAGAGTAGGTGAGAAGGTGACAACTTGGTCAAAGACAGCAGTCACCACTCTGGGCGTTGACAGTGTCTTCCTGCTCCAACCCAATCCTCTTTTCAACAGCCTTCCCTTCTTAGAGCGCCCACCAGCCCCATAGCAAGCAAGGACCATTTCCAACTGCATTTAATGAATAGGGGTAACACGGCTCAGAGTGATCGAGCCACTCCCTGGAGGATGCAGAGCTAGGCCTCCATAACCATCCTTCATACCACTTTATGATATCAGACGCTCAGGAGTCCTCTGTCCCGACTGCCCAGGTGGCAGCTGTCCAGGGCTTCTTCAGTGATCTCAGAGGCCAGTGACGATTCCCCACCCCGTGTGCTCCCGCACAGCCGGGACCTGTTATCTGTTTTGCACATGGCTTGCGCCCGTCAGGGTAATGGACTGTGCTTGTCCTAGCAGAGGTGGCCTCTGGCAGGGATGATGTATGAGGCGCTATTGTTTGATGAATGAACATTAGGCGACATTCCCGATAAAGACTTTACCAGCAGAACCGTGTGTGCTGGCTGGCAGCAGTCCCCATGCAGGGAGAGGCAGGGGCAGAGGCAGAGGGAGGCCACCTTGGGAAGCAGACACACCGGGTTGGATGGACTTCCACAACCTCTGAGTCCTGAGCCCACCAGGCAGCAGGGTCAAGCCCCATGGGTCTCACTATCAGAATGTTAGAAGCTGAAAGGGCTGAGTCCTGGGCTCTGACTCAAATCCTCAGAGACAGCGTCTCTGGGGGGAAGCCTTCTGGGAAGGAACGGCATCACTGTGGGGAGCCTTCTGGAGTGGGCTCCCCTAGTGAACCTGACACAGGTGGTTTGCACCCAAGGATCTTCCCTGAGTGTGATCCTGGGACCCTGTTGCTAAAATTCCTCTTCAGGGGAATACAGAAAACATTTACCTCTCCTCCCAAGGTCCCTACAGCAAGCTGAGGTGCCATTAGGCCAAAGTTCACCTGGGGAACTAATGACCTTTTTGAGCTTCCTTACAGAGTATAGGTGAGGGGTGCCTACAGGAGTGTGGGTGCTCCCCAAAGGTCTAACTAAAAAGCCGTTGCCCAGCAGGGATGGCCCCCTCCTCAACCTTCCACAGCCTACATACTCTAGGCCTTCCCATGACCGTGTGTAAACCAGACAGAGTTGTATACAACACATGGTAGAGGGTACTGGAGGCTCAGATGAGGTTCTTGGGACCGCCCCCCGCTACTCCGTGTGGGCGGGTAAACAGTTAAAAAGCCCCGCTGGGTAATCCTGTTACAACGTAGCAAGAAAGAAGTTCCTTGGTTTGTGTACGGGCTGGTTTTGTGTGTCAACTTGACACAAGCTGGAGTTATCACAGAGAAAGGAGCCTCCCTTGAGGAAATGCCTCCATGAGATCCAGCTGTAAGGCATTTTATCAATTAGTGATCAAGGGGGAGGTCCCAGTCCATTGTGGGTGGGGCCAGCTCTTTGGGCTGGTGGTCCTAGGTTCTATAAGAAAGCAGGCTGAGCAAGCCATGGGGAGCAAGCCAGTAAGCAGCACCCCTCCATGGCCTCTGCATTAGCTCCTGCCTCCAGGTTCCTGCCCTGTGTGAGTTCTAGTCCTGACTTCCTTTGGTGATGAACAGCAATGTGGAAGTGTAAGCTGAATAAACCCTTTCCTCCCCAACTTGCTTCTTGGTCATGATGTTCTGTGTAGGGATAGAAACCCTGACAAAGACAGTTTGGATTTCAGTGACTCACAAAAGGCCCTCTCAAGGCAGTCACCCATGTTGAGACCTTTGGCCTCAGTTTACCAATCAGCAACAGGGCAACAGGAATGCCTGCTGTTGCTGCCTCCTCCGGCTCCAGCAGTTCAGCCAGGGCTTTGCTTCTTGCTCTTCGTGTTTTCCATGGTGCTTCCTGGGGGCATCCCATAGACCTGCTGGCTGATTCTAGGCAGCATGGAAGAACAGGGGAGACTTGTTGGGTTTCTGAAAGTCCCCTCCACCAGTCCTTTGTGTGTAGAAGAGTGGAACTTTGTCATATCCAAACCCACCCTTTGCAACCTGCACCCCCAGGACAAGAGTCAACAGAAATCAGACAGGAGCCCTGTGGAGGCCTCGAACAGCCTCTAGGATGGGTATCCTAGGACACCATGAAGAGTCTCAACAGAGATGAAGTGAGGCGGAGTCCTGGGACATGTATATATGAAAGACACCCCAGGAAAGGAAGTGATTTTGTGCCGGTTTGGAGCAGGGTGGCTTCAGGCATACAGAGAGCTCTGGATATGGGGAAGTCCCATGAGAAATTCAAGTGTCCTTAGCCCCATCCCTCTGCACATGGAGTCCTATCAGGAGCTGTGCCGGATGCCGTCTTAGGCTGGAACTCTGTTGTTCCCCAAACTGAAGGGAGAGAATTGCAGAGAGAAAGCAAATACAGGCCAAAATGCCAGGTTTTGGTACAGGTGGACCTTGAAAACACTGCCAAGTAGAAGAACTTAGATACAAGAGGCCAGATATTGATTATCTTCTTCCTGTTCTGATGTGGGTGAATTCTGCCTGGGAAGACAGAACAGCTTCAGCTGTAAGATGTATCAGTCACAGCCAAACCCACATGACCGTACATGACGCCTGCTTACAATCCCTCTGGATGTATGCAGCCACCAGGGCAGCCATGCGTTCTCAGTCTGCCATGCAGGGTGCAGGCATCCCTACAGATGAATGACCGACCCCATTCTTCAAGGAGGGATGCGATCTGATATCATGAAGAGGATTCCCCTAGAAAGAGCTTCCTAGTCCCCCAGGCCCAGTCTCAGGTCTTCTCACCACAACTGCCGCTGCATTGTGAAGTCACGCCATCCTGTACAACACGGGCGTGTCAGAATTGCTCTCAGAAGGATTGGGCTTGTCTGCATGTCCTGTCATTGATGTTGTCCATGCTGACACTTCTCCCATGCTTACCTTTGGTTCTTTTGGTCTGTGTTTCAGCTCCCATTTATTTTTGTCCCTAGCACGCACTTGCACACGCACAAACATACACACACACACACACATGCACACACACATATAAACACATACACACATACACACAACACACACACACACATGCACACACATACACACACACACTCACATACACACATATACACACACACATACACACACACATACACACACATGCACACACATACACACACACATACACACACATATACACACACATACCACACATGCACACATAGACACACACACACACACACACACATGAGGCAGGTGCTCTACCACTGAACAACAGCCACAGCCCCAGTTGTCTATCAACTTGCTATTTGGCATTTTGGGGGGATTGGGCAGAGATGTGAACAGATGCCTATTAACTCCACACAAGAAACCACCAACGGAGCAAAGAAACGATCCCAGGTCTGGTTGGTGAATCAGTGAGTTTACTTAAGTCGCTCGCAGAGTGCTGGAGTCCCTGCCCAGCTTGTAGCCGCTCCAGAGAGTTTCTTCTCCCCCAGCAATCGCCGACAGAACACAGGAAAGGGGCCTTGTGGGCCTTTCAAGTTTCATATAACTTTTTATAACTTTCCTGGGAGTCATTTGAGTTTCCCCCATTCCCTACAGAAGAGGATAATGTTTCAGAGGAAATCCCTGTGCAGTGGAGGCTTGGAGCAGAGGGGACAGGCTACCCCTTCTCTGAAAACCTCCCCTGCGGCATTTGTGTTGAGGAATAGATGAAGTGAAACAGGACGCCATCGAGGCAGGCTGACAGGAAGCTGGCGTGATGCAGGGGCGTGACCTTGACTGTGCTGGTGGGAGGTGGTGGGATTTTGGACATCAACAGGAGGTGGGGCTGACAAAGTAATGCTGAAATGACCCTGCGGTGGAAGAGAGGGGTTGAGGATATGAATGATGGAGCTGAGGATACAGAGGATGGAGCTGAGGATATGGAGGATGGGGCTGAGGTTACGGAGGATGGAGTTGAGGATATGAAAGATGGAGCTGAGGATATGGAGGATGGAGTGAGGATATGGAGGAGGTAGGTGAGGATGATGGAGGATGGGCTGAGGATACAGAGGATGGAGCTGAGGATATGGAGGATGGAGCTGAGGATATGGAGGATGGAGTGAGGATATGGAGGATGAGGAAGAGGATGGAGGTGAGGATACAGAGGATGGGAGGATGGAGGATACAGATACGATGGGGCTGAGGATACAGAGGATGGAGGTGAGGATACAGATGATGGGCTGAGGATACAGAGGATGGAGTGAGGATACAGAGGATGGGGCTGAGGATAAGAGGATGGGGCTGAGGATACGGAGGATGGAGGTGAGGATATGAAGATGGGGCTGAGGATAGAGGATGGAGGTGAGGATAGAGGATGGATAGGACGGAGGGTGAACAGAGGATGGAGCTGAGGATATGGACGATGAAACTGAGGATACAGATGATAGAGCCTTAAGGGCCAAGAAGAGAATCGCTGGGAGGGAGCAAGAGAGGGCTGGGGTCAGCTGGGGTCAAGCTGGCAATGTCTGTGCTGTCAGATACTGGGTAATCAGCTAGACATGCAACCATGGAATCAGGGGTTGGGGTGGGAATAGAAGCCACAGGGAGGACAACTGGACACACAGAAGCCTTCAGATGCTTGGTTTCCAGTTTGTGATGATGTTTGGACGGTCCTAGGAGGGGGTGGCCTTGTTGGAGGAAGGATGTCACAGGCAGGCTTTGAGGGTTTAAAGGTAGCCATTTCTAATTCATATTTATTCTCCACCTTCACCCTCCCTGCTTTGTGCTTGTGTTTCTCGATGCTGCCAGGCCTGCCGCCTGCCGTCTCTGCTTTAACCAGCTGGACTCTAACACTTAAGGAAACCCAAAAGTACTCTTCTCTAAGTAAACTTGCCATGGTGGTGTTTGATCGCAACAACAGAAAAGCTTCAGGTCCAGCTAGGGATGAAACCCAGGGCTTCCTGTGTGCGAGGTATATACTTCGTCACTCCCCGGACCTCAGTTTTCTCATCTATAAAATGGGGGTGTGTTGAAGCACTCTCAGAAAGGGTATGGTCAAGAAAGGCAGGATGATATTCAGTGACTAGCCACAGTGGTGGTCCTTCCTTCCCTGTCCATCTTGGCTCAGAGACTCCAAACACCACAGGAAAAACCCTGGAAATGCATGAGGCCACACTTGGCTCTCTCTGTGCTCCCCACTCCCACCCTGCACCCTCTGAGAGGCCACAAAGCCCCTGGCCTTGCCTTCATGTACCCTCTCCTGCCATCTTGCCTATCTCTAAACTTCGTCCCTCCCTAACCCTGCCATCTGGTATATGCCCATAACTACCATCTAGGAGGCCTCCTTGCCTCAGTGAGCTGCATGCCAGGAGTTCGGTACAGTCCACCACAGAAGCTTCTAGAGATAAAGCCATGGGAGCTGTGGAGGATTTCGGGCCTGTAGCTGTCCACCCTGCCCACCCTGATCCCACCCAGGGCTCAGCAGAAACAGGCTACACAGAGTATGGCTGCAGATGTGATCCTTAAAGTTAACTTATGCCCATTACACAGGCTCCAGATGCCAGGGATCCTGGCAGATTTATCTGAATGCCAAGGAGAGAGGAGAGGAAGGGCTGTGGTTGAGCCTGGGCCCCTCTGCCTAACTTCTTCTTCTCCCTAGTCCAGCTCTGAGGATAGTAGTCCACAGATAACACTCGTGCTACTTCCTGAGACCCAGCCCTTGCTCCCAAAACTTCCACAGTTGAGTCAAGGATGGCAGGGAATATAGGAACAGAAATCCTCTGTCCTGGTAGCTCCTGGGCCATTAGGGTCTTACCCAGTGCTTCTAGGATTGTGTAGCTGTCAACCCTTCGCTGGTCTCTGTGGATGGAACTGAGTCCCCAGAAGCATGTGATGAAGTGTGGTGAAGTCCACAGCCCAACGAATGGGGCCTTAATTGGAGATCCAGCTGCCCTTGCTTTCACGGATGGAGAGGCCTTCTGGAGGTGGTGAGGACCCTAACTCCCCCCATAGGATCGGCACCCTTTTAAAAGACCTCAGAGTCAAAGGTGAGTATTGCTTGTCCTCCTGTCCTTCTGTCCTGGAAGGACACAGTGTCTCCTCCTTCAGAGGACATATCACGTCATTATCCTGCACACAGAGAATGGGCTATCTCCAGACTACACTGATCATGCCTTGGTCCCAGCTTCCCCAGCCGTAAAACTGAAAGGCTCTCCTTCCCGTCCTTTCCCTGTCACTCCCCTGGTCTGGGCCACTTTGTCATGTGGCGCACACACTGTCATAGTCTGCGGAGCTGGGACAGAGTTAAGACAAGGCCTAGTGGCGAGCGTCTCTCCAAGAGGCAGGCATGACACACATACCTCGAATCCCAGCGTTCTCAGGAGGCAGAGGCAAGTGGAGTGTTATGAGTTTAGGGTTAGCCTGGTCTACATAGTGAGTTCCATGCTTGCCAGGGCTACATTGTGAGACTCTGTCTCAAATAAAGGAAGGAAGGAAAGAAGGAAGGAAGGAAGGAAGGAAGGAAGGAAGGAAGGAAGGAAAGAGAAGGAAGGAAGGAAGGACTCAGTTTCAGGAGAACAGCTGCCACCAAAGAACCAAAAGAAGAAAAAACAATCAGAGGGTGGGGGGCTGGCATGGTCTCACATGCCCGTCATCCCAACCCTTGAGAGGAAAAGACAAGAATGTGAGTTCAAAGCCAGTCTGGGCAACATAAGGAGACCTGTCCTATAAGCCACTTCTGCCCAAAAAAGATGTGTGGGAAGTCCCGTTGAAGCCAGTTTCAGAGTCCTCCTATTCATAGTCCCATCTGTCCAAGGACTCTCTAGGGACCAGGGGATCCTGATGAATGCAACAGGGACACAAAGCAAACACTGACTGATGGTACATCAGAAAGTTTACAGGGCCAGGGTGGTAGCACAGGCCTTTAACTGATGCCAGCACTTGGGAGGCAGAGACAGGTAGATCTGTGAGTTCTACCTATCAAAGGCCAGTTTGATCTATATAGTAAGACCTTGTCTCCAAGAAAACCAAAACGACTGTGTGTGTGTGTGCATGTGTATACACACACACACAGACACACGTCACTATATATAAAATGTTCCATTTATTAATGATGAAAACAGATTTGCATACTCACCAGATGGATGCATGTATTTTTCCATCAAGACTTATTGGTTGGATATTTGATACTGCAGGATCTTCAACATTTTTCAGAATTAATCAATATTTTCTAATTTAAAAATTTGGGGATGAGCTGGACAAGTTTGATGTCAACCTGACCCAGGCTAGAGCCATCTGAGAGGAGGAAACCTCAATTGAGAAAATGCCTTTGTAAGATTAGCTTGTAAGGCATTTTCTTAATTAGTAAATGATGGGAGATGGCCCCGCCCTTTGTGGGTGGGGCCATCCCTGGGCTGGCGGTCCTGGGTTCTATAAGAAAGCAAGCTGAGGAGAGCAAGCCAGTAAGCAGCATCCCTTCATGACCTCTGTATTAGCTCCCGTCCCCAGGTTCCTGTCCTGTGCGAGTTCCTGCTCTGACTTGATTCCGTGATGAACAGCGATGTGGAAGTGGAAGTCGAATAAACCCTTTCCTCCCCAAATGGTTTTTGGTCATGATGTTTCGTTACAGCAGTAGTAACCCTGGCTAAGTCAGGGCAGTTGTGTATGTACATGTGTGTGGGCACGTGCGTGTGTGGGCATGTGTGTGCCACAGGACATATGCGATGGTCTGAGAGAACTGGGGGAATTGTTTCTTTCCTTCTATCATGTGGACTCCGGGGTTTGAACTTAAGTCATCAGCTTTTCATCCACTGAGCTGTCTCACAGGTTCTCTAGCCGTCATTGCTGAGAACCCTGCCTCCCACAAACACTAGCAGAAGTACAGAGCACCGTCAGTGCCACTTCAGGAATTGCTGGAAACTGTGTTCACATCCCGAGCCAAAACTCAGCTAACGTGTTTACTTTAAATGAGGCTCAAGTCAGCAACTCAAACAGTAGGGTTTTTTTTTTTTTTAATCACACATTCTAACACAAGCTAATCCCAAGACAGACTAATTTGATACTTACATACTGAGGAACGGCAGTAGGAAAACATGAAAAGTCTGTTTTCTGTAATTAAACCTCGGTGTCTGTTCATATACGGATAGAAGCCTTTGCCTGTGCGGTGGGAAGACTGTAATTCACAACATACAACACTCTCAAGTCTGAGCTGAGGTATTTGGGGCAGTGTTTGCTGGTGCGTGGCGTGATGACGTCTGAGGAGTAAGTGCTAGCGGTGTGTGTCCCCAACCCTGGCATGAAGGCGTGACGCAGGGTGAGTGGGTCCTTTGCTTTCCGTTGTCAGGGTGTAACATGGAGAAAAAGCAAGCTGGTGGAGAAAACACATCTATTGGCTTACAGAGTCCTGCCATTCATTGAAGGCAGCCAAAGCAGGAACTCACGGCAGGAAGCGGGAAGCAGGAGCTGAAGCAGAGTCTATGGGAGCGTTACTTGTTCTCACGACTTGCTCAGCTCACGTTCTTACGCAACCCAGAACCACCTGCCCAGGAGTGGTACCGCCCAGAGTGGGCTGGGCTCTCCTACACCGCATCCAAGAAACCGCTCCACAGACATTCCAGAAAGCTGGAGGCAACTCCCCATGTGATCTCCTTCCTCCCAGGTGACTCGTTTGTGTCAAATTGACAAAAGTAACCAGTATTTAACCACAATCTATAAACATCTGTCCTCATACCACAGGGAAGTGTGGTCTTCACCCCTCAACAAGGAAACTTCTCTTTGCAACAAATGGAGACTGTTGCAGAATACCACAACCAATCAAAATGGAGCCTTGTGGAGTCCGGTCCCACTGGTTACATCTACAAAACACCAGTGCACCTAAGGCTCGGCATCGGAAAGATTGTAAGGGCCAGAGGATCGGGGAGTTTGCTGTGAGATTGTGTCTCTTGGTACCATCGGGTACGTCCACTGTCAGTTCCATGCATTTCCATCATCCTAACAAGAGCCTTATCCCGTACCTCCGCCCCTTCATCATCTGAAGACTCCCACTTGGAAAATGCCACACGTCACCTGTGCCATTGTCTCTGCCATCAAACAGTGGCTTGATCTGTTTGCCTCAACTTGGCTATTTCTGGCAAAATCCAAAGCTTGGTTTTTGTTTTTAACCTGTTAACATTTGAAATTCTAAAAAAAAAATTTCAATTATTTATTTACTTTTTTAAAAAGATTTTTCTTGCCAGGCGGTGGTGGCGCACGCTTTAATCCCAGCACTTGGAGCAGAGGCAGGGGATTTTTGAGTTCGAGGCCAGCCTGGTCTACAGAGTGAGTTACAGGATGGCCAGAGCTACACAGAGAAACCCTGTCTCAAAAAAACCAAAAAAAAAAAAAAAAAAAAAAAAATTTTTTTTCTTGTGTTATTTTATATTTGTGAGTACACTGTAGCTATCTTCAGACACACCAGAAGAGGGCATCAGATCCCATTACAGATGGTTGTGAGCCACCATGTGGTTGCTGGGAATTGAACTCAGGACCTCAGGAAGAGCAGTCAGTGCTCTTAACCGCTGAGCCACCTCTCTAGCCCTGTAATAAATATTATTTAAAAAAAACAAAAAGAGGCCATGACTTTGAAGGGATGTGGGGAGAGGTACGTGGGAGTGTTTGGAGGGAGGAAAGGGAAAGGGAAACGTTGGTAATTAAATTATAATCTCAAAACAAACAAACAAACAAACAAATAAACACCTAACCAGCACAAACTCCAACGTGTCTCCAACCACCTCCATGACAATGGCCTTTGGGCTCAGATGCTTACCTCCAGTCTGTCTCCTTGGGTCAGCAGGGACTGCTGAGAGAAGCCACCATGTGGACCCTGGAGGGACACACCCCTGTGGGGCACAGGCCCCTGCTTCTACTCTCTGCTCTCTCTCTCCAGCTCACTCAAGAGGCCTTTCCCTGTCCTGGATTTCTCAACGAAAGGGGGAAATGACATGCTGACACCTTAATTACAGCCATTGTCACAGAGTAGTTGGAATTGTCTGACGCTCCCTTGAGAAGCTGCATTAAAGGTCCTGTCAGAGCCTTTGATTCCCTGTGGCAGACTGGAGGAGCATCCACTCCAGTAAAGCCGTGGAGACACCTGCCGGTGTCCCACGGTTCCCCTCACACTCCTACCTAGGGATGCTTCTAGACAAGGCGCCCCTTGGAGGAGTCATGAGAGGCTGCCCTGCCTGCCTGTCTGCCTGTCGCTTCAGTACCCATACCTGCACGACCGTTGCCTGAACACCCCCACCCGCCACTGCCAGGCTTCCCGCCACAGCTCTGAAGGTCCATCTGTAGATGCTGTGTCCTGTTGGGTAGGGAACATGTGTGACCCCAGAACTGCCCTCCATCACAGCACCGGGAGAGTACACCAACTTCCCACTTTACAGATGCTCCCAGCGTGTTCCAGATGCTCGCCCTGGCTCACCTGCTGTGGAGGGGCAGAGCAGGGAGCCCGGCTGGCTTTGGAACCGCAGAGTCAGCTCCCAAGGAATTTGTTAAGGTCTCTGGATCTCTCACAGCAAGGAGCCGTGTTAAGGTCACTGGATCTCTTGTGGCAGGGTGCAAAGTTAAGGTCTCTGGATTTCTCCAGCAGGAAGCAGACACAGGCAGCAGGGCCTCCCTGTAGATAAGCTCCTCCAAGTGCTGGAGATAAAAAGATCTGAATCCCTTTGCATTAACATTTTAAAAGCTGAGAGAGATCCGTGAAACTCTGGTCCCTGACAGGCCAGTCACTTTTGATAGGAAAAAAAAAAAAAGAAAGAAAGAAAAACTGCATTTCTCACACAGGAACACACATCCACAGACAAGACCTGGCTGCCAGGAGGAGGCAGGGCTGGGCTCTGTCCTGCAGACTGGGTCTGGTTCGTGGTCGTGGTAAGAGACTTTCACATCATCAAACCTCGGCTCTCTCATCAGGAGATGAGTTATATCAATCTCTTCTGCGGCCACCAGAGAGTGCCCAGGGAGCCTGGCTCACCTCAACCCATCCCTGCCGACTAGGCCAGGAGTCCCAGAACTCTTCCCACGCATGGTAGAGGCCCATGGCTCCGGAGAGCCTTCTACCTTGCAGCCTTGTCATTTCCAGCATCCTCCAGCGCCTCTGGATGTAATCTTGACTGTGACTGTTCGGAGGATGAAGAAGTTGGAACTCAGAGAAGGCTTGCTTAGACACCACAAGTCTGCTTGTTTGGAGGAAAATGGACCCGCAACGGTTCACAGGAGTGACACTATTAGGAGGCGTGGCCTTGCTGGTGTACCTGTGGCCTTGTGGCAGGAAGTATGTAACTGGAGGCGGGCTTTGAAGTTTCCGCCAGGCCCAGTGCCACTCTCTCTTCCTGTCACGTGCTAATCCAGATGTAGAACTCGCAGCAACTCCAGCGCCATGTCTGCCTGGGTGCTGCCATGCTTCCCGTCATGATGACCACGGAATAAGCCTCTGGAACTGTAAGCCAGCCCCAGTGAAATGGAATCTCTTCATAGCAAACCGTAACTAAGACAACAAGTGACCCAAGACCTCTACTGACCATCAGAGCCCCCCAGTCAGAGCACACCCCTCACCACTTGAGAAATCCAGAGCTGGCAAGGTGCCACCACAGAGCCTAAGTCCACACCTAGCCGTTCTACCCATCAGGATGCACAGGGGAGAAACCAAGGCGTGTTCATACCTGTACCGGCTTAGCATGCTCTCAGCAGCCTCAGTCATGAGAGAGAAACACAGCCAGAACCCAGATGTCAACCTACAGGAGAACAGGCAAGCAAAGACGGCACCGCTACGCCATATGGACAGAAAGCAGTCACAAACCAATTACTATAGCAAATAGCAACAAGGTGGTGAAAGGTCTTGGCACCAATGAAAAGATGGAAACTAATGATGGAAGGGGATGTCTCAGCGGGTCCATACCGAGGCAGCTCTTCCCCCTGAGGGACCAGCCACATAAGCATATAATATAGCATATAATACAGCACATATAATATAGCACATATAGCATAGAATAGAGTTTATTCAGGGCATGGGGAGGGGAGCCAGGAGGGTAATAGAGGGAGAGAGAAAGAGAGAGAGAGAGAGAGAGAGAGAGGGCACAGAGAGGTAGAGGAGTAGAGGCCAGCCATGACCATGTGGAGAGAGGGGGAAGGGAAGGGGGGAGGAGGAAGAGAGAAGCTACAGGCAAGAGATCCAGGGAGCAAGAGGAAGAGGAGGGGGCAGACAGCCCCTTTTATAGTGGGCAGGCCTACCTGGCTGTTGCCGGGTAACTGTGGGGAGGAACATACCTGGCTGTTGCCAGGTAACTGCGGGGTGGAGTTTGGACTAACAGGTGGCCCTTTAACCGACACGATCTGGAAGGTACTAGTCACACATGACCACACACATTGTGTCCTTATTAGAAGACATCAAGGACAAGCAAATCCATTGACAGAAAGAATGGTGGAAGCCGTGGGTTCTATGTATACATACACACATGTGTGAGAATGGAGTGTGTGTGTGTGTGTGTGTGTGTGTGGTGTGTGTAGCCTACAAAGATGCTTTAAAATAAACATAGTTCTACTTGCAAAGTTCAATATGGGAGCCGGGCAGGGAGGCGTGTGATTTCAGTACTCTGTCTGGATAGATGACTTAGGAGGATTACCATGAATTCCAGGCTAGCCTGAACTACATAGTGAATTCAAGGACAGCTTGCCTCAAAAACAAACGGGTGTCCTAGCACATGCTACCCATCTATGTTTCATCTATCTATCTATCTATCTATCTATCTATCAATCATTTTTTTAATTTATCTTTGTGTTTTTTTTTTTAGAAACAAGGTCTCTCTATGCAGCCAAGGCTGACCTGGATCTCCCTGTGTAGACCAGATTGGTTTGAAACTCACAGAGATCTGCCCACCTCTGCCTCCTGATTTCATCTTTAATCCAGTACCCAGGAGGTTGAATCAGGTGGATCTCTGTGAGTTCAAGACCAGCCTAGTCTACATAGGGAGTTTCAGGCCAGTCAGGGTTAAATAATGAGACCACGTCTAAACAAACAAAACAAAAGCCCACAAAGAATATATTCCCGCAGGGCGGTGGTGGCGCACGCCTTTAATCCCAGCACTTGGGAGGCAGAGGCAGGCGGATTTCTGAGTTCGAGGCCAGCCTGGTCTACAGAGTGAGTTCCAGGACAGCCAGGGCTACACAGAGAAACCCTGTCTCGAAAAACCAAAAAAAAAAAAAAAAAAAAAATTCAGTCTCTTAAAAAAAACAAAAAACAGGTTGTTTTTTTTTAAAACCCAAAGTCTCTCAACTGTGGGCTGTTATAGAATAAAATAAATTAGTTAAACGCTTACTTCAAGAGAAGAGCCAGGGTGCAGTCACAACCTGAACAAAACTAAACTCCAGCTGTAAATAACTCAGTGTCTAACGTGTGAGATCAACTCAAGGTCTCTGGGCTCCTCCAAGAAGGGACTTGGGTCACTTCTTTGGCTCCGCCCTCTGTAGCACACAGGCGGTCTTCTAGGCTCTCAAGAGATTTAGATCGCTCACCAAAGGCCAGAAAATGGACAACCAGTTGCATGCTTCTTGACATAGCCATGGGACGCTGATAGTGAGGTGTTCGGGCCAGGAAAGAAAAGACTTTCTAAACCAAACAATATCATGTAGGTATGCTGTCCGTGTTCCACACCCTGGCTCACAGACCGGGCATCAACTGCCCTGCTGTCTCTTCCCCAGAGCAGTGCAGGAAATGGACAGCGCCCAGTACAGGGTGTCTGCTGTGCCCCTGGGCAGCACAGGCTTCCATTGTGTGCAAGAGGCAGCAGGTGGACTCCAAGCTGCTCCTGAAGCCTAGCGCCTGTCATCCGGCATTGGCTGTTACCATTGTGTGGGCTACAGGGGCCCTTTGTGCCCGGAAGGCTCAATCTCTCTGTTTGGCCCGGCCTCCCATAACCTCAGTCATGTGGTTTACATTCAAGATATATGGAGATTCAGGATCAAGTACACTGGTTTGGGAGTCCCATCCCCTCTTAGAGCCTCAGTTTCCCCATCTGTAAAAGGGGGTGATTCCTGCCATGCTTTATCCTTACTGATGATGAGGGTATGGCACTTGGGGGGGGTCAGCCTCCAAGAGTGTAAGATTGGACCAAGCTCTTTCTCTGTCTGCTGAGTTCCAGCCCCACCCCTCCTTTACTCCCCACTCCCACCCCTGCAAGCTGTTTCCCCATCTGCAATGGAGAAATAAAACAAGGCCTGTCCAGAAGAACAGCATCACACAGGGAGCGGCTCCGAGCTGGGCCTACAGATAGCGCTGCCACCAAGGGGTCACGTCCTGCCTCTGCTCAGAGATCACAAGCAATATTTCTTTTTTTTTTTTTACATTTATTTATTTATTTCATGCATGTGAGTACACTGTTGCTGTCTTCAGACACACCAGAAGAGGGCATCAGATCCCATTACAGATGGTTGTGAGCCACCATGGGGTTTGCTGGGAATTGAACTCAAGATCTCTGGAAGAGCATTCAGTGCTCTTAACCGCTGAGCCACCTCTCCAGCCCAACAAACAATATTTCTAAAGCAAGGGAATCTTTAATCGGTTTCCAGATCCTCTTCTGGACTCTCATTTCTCTATAATGGGGCTTCTTAACCTTTTGGGCTTGAGATCACTTCTTGCCCAAGAAACTTCCAAGCAATCCCAGGCTCATAGGTACACAAATCAAACACTTTGCTGCCGAGAAACCATGACATCTATTTTAAGAATTTATCAATCTGCTGAAAAACCTTACCAAAGATTGAAGAAATTTGCATATTAATAAGACCGATGAGTCCTTTGTGTTCTCTCTCTTTAAAAAAACCTTCAAGCCAGTAGTGGTGGTGCACGCCTTTGATGCCAGCACTCAGGAAGTAGAGGCAGGGGGATCTCTGAGTTCAAGGCCAGTCTGGTTTACAGAGCAAGTTCCAGGACAGCCAGGACTACACAGAGAAACCCTGCCTTGAAAACCAAACCAAAAACAAACAAAGTCTCAAAACCATTGAATTCAGCTGTATTGAGCAACTGAAGAGGTCAGCTCAGGAACTTTGAAACACTTGTCCCTCTGGAAGAGAGAGGCAAATTAACATTCCTCAGACCACAGGGGATGGGGGCCAATCTTTTGGTGGGGGAGGCCCAGAGCCCATGGACACATCCCACAGGATGGACCATTGGTCACCCGCAGACAAGGGAAGTCCCTGCCTCCTCATTCTCTAAAGACCAATCAGTGTAAAAGTCACACTGTTCTGCCAAGCATATTGTGCCTAGTCGCTGTTTCTCAGGTCTACCCCTAAAAACTGTATAAAAACTGACCAAACGAGCTGCCTGGGGTCATCGCCTCTCCTTCTGGATGCAGGATGACCCCAGTGCGCTGGAACAATAAAATTCCTGTTGCTTTTGCATCGACCCCTGGCTCCGTGTTGTTCACTTAGGGGGTCCCTGGTAAGCCAAGGCTTGTCAGAGTCTTACACAACAACTGTTGGACATGGAGACTGTCCTGGAGTGTGGTAGCCTTAGCATCCATCACACCATTAGAGATTCTCCCTTCCTGAAGCAACTAATGCTAATAACTCCACAGCTAGGGGTGGGACGTTGTGCCCACCTCCCCTCTTCCACACTGGGATTGTGTCTGGCTTGAGTTTACACAGGTCCTGCGCCTGTTAGCATGGTCTGTGTGAGTTCATATGTGCATGTGTCCTGTTGTATCTGGAAAGCACTTCCCTTGGAGATCCCCACCCCAGCTGACTCCTGTAATATCTTCCTCCTTTCATTCTATAGATAGCTGAGCTCCGGGGCGGTTTGCATCCCATTCAGCCCTGAGCACATCACAGTCTATAGTTTTCTGTACAGTGGCCAGTTGAGGATTTCTGTTAATTACCATCTACTACGAGAAGCTTTACTTAGACTCACATCTTCTACGTTTTTCCGTATTTGGTACTGCTTCAGAACCGTCAGAAGTTCTGTTTTAATCCAAAGCCAAAAATGTACTGAATGATTTTTTTTAAACAATTTTTAAACCAAGTAAATGGTTTAACAGCAATTTTCTTAAAAAAAAAAAAAAAAAAAAAAAAAACATTAAGACAGGGTCTCCCTCTTTTGTCCGCAGGCTGATCTAGAACTTACTGTATTTTCAAGCTTGACCTGGAACTCACTGTGTGGTCCAGACTGATCTCAAACTTGTGGCGATCCTCCTGCCTCAGCTTTCCAAGTTCTAGGGTTAGAGGGGAGTATCACACCACACCGGAGCTTTGTTTTATCGCGTTGTTGAGATGCGGCCTCCAATGCCCTAGGTAATGGAGAACCATCCTGCACTCTTGATTCTATCTCTACCTCCCAGCTATGTAGCTCTGTATTGGCTCACAGCCCACAGTTTGGGAGACTGGGCTCTATGTACGAGCACCCTGGAAATGGGGCCCTGATCTGAGTGTGGCTTCCTTGGCATGATAGCTCAGCTGGGCTGGGCGCGATCCGCAGTGCTGGAGCCAACTGTTGTAGGAGTTGAATGAAGAGCAACATGGAGGGATGAGGGAAACCCAGAGAGACATCGGGGGCAGGGAAGGCTGGGCACTGGTGATGCACACCTTTGATCCCAGCACTTGGGAGGCAGAGGCAGGCAGATCTCTGTGAGTTTGAGGTCAGTCTGGTCTACAGAGTGAGTCCCAGGACAGACAGGGCTACACAGAAAAACCCTGTCTTGGAAAGAAACAAAGGAAAATTAAGGAAGGATTCAGTCCAGGATGGAGGACCTTGATGCTGCCCTGCAGAGAGAGGGTAGGAAAGAAAAGGCAGGACCACCCTGCTGCAGTCATCAGGCATACCATCTCTGTGGTGGCATGGCTATCGGGAACCTGGGCATTGATTCGAGGGGCTTGGGCAGTGGTCACTAACCTCTGTAAGGACTCAAAGTGTAGCCTGGTGTCCAAGTTCGAGCCTTCAAAGAAATAGCACTATGTAGGCACATAAGGTGACTGGATGGTGTTGTAGGACTTTCGGGTCTCAGTTTGAACTTAAAATTGAAAGAATCCCACTGTCCCAGGACACATCCTGGAGGGGCACATTCCTTAGTCAAACGACACTTGCTGGATTAACATTCAGAGGAAGGGAGAGGCTGATTAACATTCCTCAGACCACATGGGAAGGAACCCACCTGCCGGTGAGGAAGGCCCAGAGCCCAGAGCACATCTCATTCCCCAAAGACCAGTTGGTTTAAAAGTCTGCCAATCATATTGTGCCTCGTCACTGTTTCTCTATTCTACCCCTTAAACTATATAAAAACTGTTCTTAGCTCCAACTCGGGGTTCTCTTCTTGCTTGTATGCAAGAGAGAACTCCAGTATACCGGAATCATTAAACCTCATATTAATTGCAGCGAGTCCCGTCCGTGAGTTTCTGTGGGAGAGTGTCCCCTGGTTTTGGATCTTAGAATCCAACAGTGTCATGGGGACATAGCAACAGTGTCACAAAGACATGCACAGACCACCCAGGAAAGGACACAGAGACAGAAAAGAATATGGATGACCAGATGTCATGGAGACTGATAAAAGGTCACACACACACACACACACACAAAATGTCACTCATCTGCAGATCCTGATAAACAGTGAGACTCTCACTGTGTAGTTTCACGGGGAACACGTCACACGGTCTGACATACAGCATCCTAACACTGCTGTTCACAGACCCGGAGAGTCCCTTGTAGAAGTCACAGAGAATCTTAGACTGGGTGAAATAATTGCATCTGAAGGACATTGACTGACACCCCCTCCCCCCCAGCCAGGCTGTTCTATTAACTTCCTGTGGTCAAGTAGCAGTGCCACACTGGCCCAGATAAACCACGTCACACAGTCAATAGAGTCGTCTACCAGTGTGCTCTGAATGTAGACACCGTGTGACTAGCACACGCTGTCCGGTAGCATCCACGGGCATGCGCTCTCAGAATCCTCATCCCGCAGAGTATAAGATACCCTACTCCATCCATGTCCAAGGTCACACGCATGCCTCCTTACTTCATAGGGGCAGAGTTGAAGGCTGGGACCTTCCATGGGGCTCCAGATGTGGACTGGATCCTGGTATGTCCTCCGCTGGGTGTGTCTAGACCCTGGTGTCTCTTCTTTTAGATCTGTCTTCCCACTGTGTCTTTTCTGCTGGGCCATAAGGAGATGTTGAGGAAAATAATTTTAAAATGCGCATCCTGTCCAGCTTGTCCTTAATCAGCTGCTATGTTCCCGACTAGAAGCAGTTAGAGGCCCAGGACAGTGCCGAGCTCCTGCCGCACCCAGGAGACGCCAGCGTCGTGGCTAGATCTGTCAATCCACCACGCTGTCCACAATGCTCGACTGAACCGCAGACAATACCTGCCATGCCTGCGGCTCCCGGTAGAATGAAACTCTCAAAGCTCAAAGGTATTCAATTGGTTCATATATTTGGAAACGCTCAATTAACAAGATGCCCACACAATTATAATTGTTAACCCAATTAACTAACTTAGATATGAATATCTACCTGAGACTGCTAAAGGCACGCGGACATCTTCCGCCATCTTCTCTCTCCTCTCCTACCTTCGTCTCCTCCCCTTCCTCTCCTTCTTTCTCTTGGCTCCTCCCACATTAGCTCCTCCTCCATCAACTCCCCTGCAAACAATGTAGCAGCAGCAGGAAACCTGCTACAGGGAGGAAACATACATGAATGACTGCCCATGTAGCTGTTTCTCTTCTCAGGGATATTATGTTCCCCAAAAACCTGTTGGCAGGGTCCACTGAGGGACCCTGCCCGTAGTTGGTTCTGATTGGAAAATAAAGATGCCAACAGCCAATGGCTGGGCAGGGCAGACAGAAGCAGGACGTTTAGGATTCCCGTGCTGCAAGGAATGGAGAAAGGAGGAAAGAAAAAAAGAGATCCGTCATGCGGGGAGGAGAACTGAGATGCCACGTCTGAGAAGGTGCGCGACAGAGCATAGTCCCCAGGTAGGAGTCGGGGAAATGCAAATCGAGAGGGCTGACCATCTGAGTCTGGGGCAGCCAAGATGGGATATAGGTTTTAATAAGTAATAAATTGGGAATATCGGAAGGTGGATTAGCCACTTGGAGGTTAAGAAATGGTCCAACCATTGAGCTGTTTTAGGCGTATCAAAACACAAAGGATGTGTGTGTGTCTCTCTCATTCGGGAATATAAAACATTGGGGTGGGTAGCAGGAACTGCAGCTGCCGTCAGGATCGATTGAGTAATATTAATTGGGTGTTGCTACACCCCCAGGCTCCTGAAGGCTTTGGTCAGGTGACAGGCGTGCAGAGCCCAGTGAGGGCATGGTGTGGGTACTCAATGTTCAGTGGAAATGTCTCACATCCTATGACTATGGAAGGCCTTGGGTCACTATAGACTCTGGATACAGGGATTGATGTGGTCTCCAAGGTCTGGAAGCCCCTGGGGACTTCAGGGCTTGGGGAATGACAAAAAGGAGATCTCTAAAGGTGGATGCTCCAAGGTAGCACACCTTACACCAAGTGTATGTATGTTGGAGGACCTGCGAGCCCAGGACCTGTGCAATACTGACTACACTCAGGACGTGGGGATTCAGAAACCGCTTCTCTGACTACCCAGCCCGTTTCCAAGATCTGGAGGGCCTTCTTGAAGCCTACTCAAGGCATCTCCTCCCAGGACCGATCTGCTTGAATGTAGCAACAGGTATATTCTGATGTTAATTCTGCTTCCTCCAGAGGGACTGCTCCCCCATCCACCCACACAAGCAGTCATCACATACTCAGGTGATCTCAGGTAAACCTTCTCCCCATTTTAACTGGTCAAATAAAGGCTAGAGCCTGTGATTGGGCAGTGGAGGGGAAAAGGTGGGACGGGAGGTCTTAGAGAGTGGGGGCAGGTAGGAGGAGAGGGAGAAGGAAGGAGAGAGGATGGAAGAGGAGGGGAAGCGAAGATGGAGGAGAACCACGTGGCCAGGAGAAACCGCAAGTAGCGAAGGGTCTCACAGCTGCGGAATAAGTCAGTATAGTGCTAGATCTGCCCAATCTAGGCACATACCTTATAAACATAACTGGATTGTGTGATTTTTGTATGAGCTTATTGGGATTGGAAATTCCAGCAACAGGTGGGTGGTACTTTGAGAGGTGAATGTGGACCCTGGTATACTAGTGTCCCTACAAATGCGCACTAGAGCCTTCCAGTCCCAGACACAGACAGTGGTGGACAGGGAAGGGGGTTAGAAACTGAGAAACTGAGCATCTCAGTACCACTCGCTGGTCCTTATTCAGTGTCAAGGGCAGGCTGGAGAAGAAGGACTTGGACATTGCAACTTCCAGCTTCTCCTCTCTGCTGGTCAGGGCGAGAGAAAGTCCAGGCCTGAGACCATAGCCTCCTGGACCTGCTGTGGGCCCTGTGACGGGAGCCAGGGACTCTGTGTTGGAGCTGGTGGGCAACTGAACGTGAGAACCTGGAGGATGTAGGTTTAGTCTATCTAGAAATCCCAGGGCCATGGCTTAATTGAGCTGATGATGACCCAGCTCAGCCTAGGGAACAAGTTTGAGGAATTGAAACCACCAGGAACCGTCGAAGATTCAACAATCCTGCCAGCCTTAAGTTCAAATCCCAGCTCCATCTGCAACCAGCTGTGTTACCTTGGAAATGTTCCTCAACCTCCCTGAGCCTCAGTCCCTTTCTTCTGAAAGCCAGATACAAGATCGGTCTCCTCGGATCTCAGATCATACACAATCATGGAGGCAGATGTGGTGCCGGCCACCAATGAATGCTGCACTCAGTGGGTTGGTGAGGTCGGAGATTCTAAGTTCAAGGACAGCAAGACTCATTTTGAAAAAGAAAGACGGTAGGGCAGTGGGGTGCACATCTTTAATCCCAGCATTCTGGGAGGCAGAAGGAGGCGATCTCTATGTTTTTCAAGGCCAGCCTGGTGTACAAAGCAAGCTCTAGGATAGCGGCAATAGAAATCTGGGCAAAGCAAGGATAGAGGAGTGAGATGCTCTTGCAAAGCTCGTCACCACCAGTACAGTCAAAATGCCAAACACCCAGTCCAAGGAAGGAAGGAACCATAAAGGCATAGGGAGAGAATGGCATATAGGAGTGTGCGAACTCCTTTGCAACAGACTCGAGTTCTAGTTCGACCGCCCTGTCAAAAGAGTTTCAACAGCCAGGCCACCCAGAGCCTCCAAAGGATCCTAAAATCTGCAACAAAGGACAAAAACTAGTGTAATCCGCATCAACAACACACCAACACGGGGGGGTGGGAGATCAAAAAATTAAAAAATCTTTAAACTAAATAAAAACAGCCGGCAGTGGTGGCACGCCTTTAATCCCAGCACTTGAGAGGCAGAGGCAGGTGGATTTCTGAGTTCGAGGCCAGCCTGGTCTACAAGTGAGTTCCAGGACAGCCAGGGCAACACAGAGAAACCCTGTCTCGAGAAAAAAAAAAAAAAAACCAAAAAAACCAAAAAAATAAAAAAAAAAAAAAAAATGAGTTAATAGAAAGAGCCACGGCTCCCTGAACATCTTCAGGTCCTGAGTCCCTCCCCTCCACACTGCCTGTGTCTCTGCTGGTAGCAGCTGCAGCCTCTTCTTAGGGTGGGGACTCCCCTACCCGCTCTGCCAGCCCCACCCCGAGCTGCAGGAGGCCGGACACGTGTTCAGAGGGGGCATTATCTGTGCTCGGCTGAGTGTAAACGTTTAAGCGGAATTGACTGTGTACTCAGCCACTTTCAAACACAACTAATCTCCATTGGGGCGACGGGAAGTGAAATATGTTATTGTCGGTGGCAGTAAATTACCCGTGCCAGACCTGAGGCGGGAGGCATTAAGGGGCTGGGGCCGGTGCACTCCTTCACCCGGCTGCCACCAGCTTGCCTGAAATCCATTACTGCCACAGCTCTGGTCATGTCCCACCAGGCCCAGGGAGTCCCCCTTGTCTGGATCTCACCCCCATCCACCAGTGAGGTCAGGGGCCAATGAGGTCAGGGGATGGCTCTGTACTTGACAATAACACCTGCCTCCAGATGTCTGGGTAGGAGACACAATCACCCATCTGATTCTTGAAGGGTCTCCTCTGATCCAGGACCTGGCCCAGTTTCTGCCCCTGCAAAATGAGCCATCCACAGGCTTTGCCTTTAATGTTTGCTTGGAAGGAACTCAGCTGGTCTCTTGCATCTGCTTCCCACTGGGGCTGGGAGAGGTGCTGATTGACTCAGGTACAAGATCAGGCTCTACCCAGGTACGGAGCCTGAAGAAGACACCAGGTTCTATGACACTAAACTCAAATGCCTCAAGTCCTTACTTCCTAATGGCTGGTGACACGCCTCACCTCTGCCACTTGCTCAATTCAAACCCTTTGGTTTGTTTTGCTTGTAGAATGAAACACTGGTTATTGGGAAAATACTGGTTTACTGAAGCCCATGGCTCTCCCAAACATTGGTATAGTAAAATATATATATATAGATAGATAGATAGATAGATAGATAGATAGATATAGATATAGATTATAGATATAGATATAGATATAGATAGATATTTTAAAAATTTTAAATTACATTTATTTATTGAGGGGTATGGGGTGGTCAGAGGACAACTTGTGGGGGTCACTTCTCTCCTTCTACCATGTAGGTCCTGGGGATCAAGTTCAGGTCATGCTTGGTGACAAGTGTTTTGTTTTGTTTTGTTTTTTTTGTTTTGTTTTGTTTTCTCAATGAGCTGTCATCCCAGGCCACAGTGTGATAGTTTTAAGAAGCCACATTCAAGCAGAGCAGCATGCCTCTTTAATCCCATCACTTGGAGGCAGGCAGAGTTCAAGGCCAGCCTGGTCTACAGAGAGTGTTCTGGGACAGCCAGGGATATGCAGAGAAACCCTGTTTAAAAAAAGAAAGAAAGAAAGAAAGAGAGAAGAGAGAGAGAGAGAAGAGAAGAGAGAGAGAGAAGAAAGAAAGAAAGAAAGAAAGAAAGAAAGAAAGAAAGAAAAGAAAAGAAAAAAATGAAAACAAGCAAACAAAAATCAAGAAGTCACATTCACTAAAACCACTACCTGTTTCTCCAGGAAAGTGAGTAAAGATGTTAAACTTGCCATGGCAGAAACAAGTTCTCCAAGTTTCTGATTTACCAGAAACTTGTCTCTGTCACCAGAGACAGTAACTAGTTGACAGGCAACTTTGTTTATTTATTTTTTTTTGGAAAACAACTGCAAAACTGCAGGTGTGAAAAGCAAGGTCATTCCTTGTTCTGAGTAGCTACAATGTCTCAGGGCTTCACCCCCTCCACACCTCACTTGTCTCCAGCAGAATGAATCTTCCTGTTTCCCCACAAGGAATTATTTGAAAGCTTTTCACCCCTGAAGCCTCCGTTTTCAAACTGAGTGACAGGTCACTTCTCACTAAAGCCCTCCTTCCTTAAGTGACCAAGGTCTTAGTCAGGGTTACTGCTGCTGAGATGAAACACCATGACCAAAGGCAAATTGAGGAGATAGGGTTTTTTTTTTTTTTTTTTTTTCTTTTTTGGTTTTTCGAGACAGGGTTTCTCTGTGTAGCCCGGGCTGTCCTGGAACTCACGCTGTAGACCAGGCTGGCCTCGAACTCAGAAATCCGCCTGCCTCTGCCTCCCAAGTGCTGGATTAAAGGCATGCGCCACCACCGCCCGGCTAGATAGGGGTTTATTCGGCTCATATTTCCACATCACTGTTCATCACTGAAGTCAGGACAAGAACCCAAACATGACAGGAACCTGGAGGCAGGAGCTGATGCGGAGCCCATAGAGGGATGTTGCTTACTGGCTTGCTCCTCATACCTTGCTCAGCCTGCTTTCTTTTCCTCTTTTTAAAACTTATCTGTTTTTAGTCTATGTACATTGCCTGCATGTATATCTGTGTGAAGATGTCAGAGCCTGTAGTTACAGACAGTTGGGAGCCACCGTGTGGTTGCTGGGATTTGAAACCATGTCCTCTGGAAGAGCAATCAGTGCCTTTAACTGCTGAGCAGTCTCTCCAGCCCTTCAGTCTGTTTTCTTATAGAACCCAGGACCACCGGCCCAGGGATGGCTCCACCCACAATGGGCTGTACTCTCCAACGGCCTTCAGCAGGATCTTCTTTTTTTGTTTGTTTGTTTTTTCTCTGTGTAGCCCTGGCTGTCCTGGAACTCACTCTGTAGACCAGGCTGGCCTCGAACTCAGAAATCCGCCTGCCTCTGCCTCCCAAGTGCTGGGATTAAAGGCCTGCGCCACCACCGCCCGGCTCAGCAGGATCTTCTGAAGACATTTTTTTTCAGTTGAGGTTTCTTCCTTTCAGATGACTCTAGAAACAAGCCAGGACACCCAGGGTGAAAGATTGTTCTATAACTTTTCCATTACTAGGCTCATGCCATGAGGCCCCCAGGATGTTCCCTTTGAGACAGGTGAAGTGGAAACTTCTAGTTTCTTTGGAAAGTTATGTCAAATGATGGTTTGCTGGGGCACACAGGCGAAAGGATGTCTTGCTAAAGCAGACACGTGAAAGACTGTTTTCCCGAAGCAGACACAGGTGAAAGGATGTTTGGATAAAGCAGACATGTGGAAAGATGCTTGATGAAAGAATATAAATATGACCCCACAGACACTAAGAGACGAGCACTGAGCATTGGTTTGGTGTGCTCTGCCTCGCTAGTCTTCGCTAACACGCATGTATTGGTTCGCCTTACATCACGTTGTTGATCTCCACTAGTGGTGAAGCAAGAGAGAGACTCACCAAAGAACTGGTCATGAGGTTCCTGTGGCAGCTTGCAGCTTCCTCGGCCTCACTCACCTCAGGCTGGCTGGTGAGCTTTCAGTTCCTTCAGGATTGAACTACAGCTGCTGGTTCTTGCTTTGTGTTAGCCTGCCGAAAGGACTAGACCGTAGCTGCCAGTTCATGTGTGTGTCTGCCTGCCTAGAGTCTGGAGATACTGAGTCGTATTTGGTGTTTGCTACAGGATTGAATTGCTACCAAAGAAGATCGAGCTTGCCCCAAAGAACTACTGCTGAACAGGTCCACTTCCCCCATGTCCTAGTAACTTTTTTCTTTCACTATCTCTGCTGGGTGGTAGGCTAGAGGAGAGGTCGAACATTTACTAAAGTAAGTTAAAAAAAATTATGCCTACAGACAGGTTCTTGCGATGTAGCCCAGGCTGCCCCAATTCCTCCACTCTTCTTTCTCCAACCTCCAAGTGCCTCGTGGTCCACAAACACCCCCTACCCCCCACACACACACACATCTGAGGCCAGCTGCATTTCCTGTCTGCTTCTTTCTTGTCACTGATTCAAATGTCAAACACAGTGGGCCCGGCAAATAATGTCTTTGCGATATTACAAAAGTAGCTTTAACCTCGGAGACACCCAGGAGTTGGGACCCCAAAGGTGCCGATCCGTGTCAAGAGCCACTGACTCAGCCTGATCCAGGCAGCTGGGGTGTGAGGAGAAGTGACTGAACTTAGATGGACGAAGAGAGCTTCACAAATCGCTTCCTCCTCATCGGAAGTCACATCCCATCTGGTACCACTTGGTCCTCCTTCTCACTTCAGGACAAACGTCTCCAACCGAGACCCAGTACTAGCTGAGGCTGCTGATAACAATACTTCCATTTCTTTGAGATGCTGCTCCAGAGGCCAACGTCTCGCTGAAGCCTTCCGTCAGCGGAGTCCCATTTCCCTGGTACGAACTGCCAGTAAGTTCACTCTGTTATCTTTCTTGCAGCCTGGACCCCTTGCCAGCACCCTGTTACGGGAATACTAAGGCCTCAACAGCCCCCCTGTTGATGGAAGGGGATGGCCAGATTGATTCACACACTGGTGATCCCTTGCTGAGCTCCTGGGATTTTCTGCTTTGCATCAGGTACCACAGGCTAACCCATGACGCTGGCCAGGGTAACCGAAGTGCTCGGTAGGACCAGTTCACGAGGGACTGTACACAGAGGTGCACGTAACTCGTGGTAACACCAGCCGCCCATTATCCCCAACGTGAAAGGCCTCATGCGAGAGGGTGACGTGCTCGCCATGTTAGAGTGAGGAAGAGAGGCTCAGAGGCTGCCTGAGCTTCCTGTTTGGTCCAGGATACCCACCACTTGGCCCATAGGCCTGCAACTGGTAAATAAAGCATTTGTGTTGTGTGTTAAAGAGGAAGAGGAGGAAGAAGAGGAGGAAGAGGAAGAAAAAGGAGAAGATGAGGAAGAGAAGAAAGAGGAGGAAGAAGGGAAGGAGGAGAAAAAGGAGGAAGAAGAGGAGGAAGAGAAGAAAGAGGAGGAGGAAGAAGAGGAGAAAGGGGAGGAGGAGGAAGAAGAGGAGGAAGGGGAGGAGGAGGAAGAGAAAAAGGAAGAGGAAGAGGTAGAGGAAGAGAAGGAAGAGGAGGAGGAAGGGGAGAAGGAGTAAAGTGGTAGGGGAAGAGGTGGAGGAAGGGGAGGAGGAGGAAGAAAAGGAGGAAGAGAAGGAAGAGGAGGAGGAAGGGAAGAAGGAGTAAGAGGTAGGGGAAGAGGAGGAGGAGGGGGAGGAAGAGGAAGAAAAGGAGGAAGAGGAAGAGGAGAAAAAGGAGGAGAAAGAGATGGAGGAAGAGAAGGAAGAGGAGAAGGAAGGGGAGAAGGAAGAAGAGGAGGAAAAGAAGGAGGAAGAAGAGAAACAGAAGTTGTTGCTCCTCTTAGCTTCTGAATTCTGTGCTAGGAGTCTGTGCAGTTGACTTTCCCATTTGCGGACATGCAAGTTTTCCGGGCCACTGGAACTGGAGCACGGCCAGATGCTGACATTCAGATGTTCCCTGACATCATTGAAGCTACTGACGTCATACTTGCACTTGAGCTAACCTGCGAAAGGGCTCGTGTTCTGACATTCAAATGCCTGCTGACATCAAAGGCTCCAGGAACACAGCCAGCTCCTGGGGAACCTGTGGTCCCTATGCGATTTCCAGGGTGAGACTCGGGGACACATCAGCCCCACCCCCATCACCGTCCCCTGTATCATAGGGAAAACTGATGTCTCAATAACAACCTAGTGTCACTTGCACTTTACAAGACTCTGCATTCAGATTCTGTCTTGTAAAACCTCACAGCCATCAAAGTTGTCGTTGTGGCCCCTACGACTTCTCTGCTCCCCCACTTTCTACACAGACCTTGACATTAAAAGGAGTAGGGGCAGAATCCGTGGGGAAATCAAGACTTGGTGGTGGGGCCCTGAGCAGCTCTGCGGGGACTGTCACCAGACCTCCCTCTCTGAGGGTACTTCCAGCTAAGGCTGGGTTGTGCAGTGGTGAGCAGCCAGGTATTTGTGTCACCCCAAGCAGCTGCCCGGGCATTGGCCCCACCAGTCGCCAGTCTGGGCCTCGCCCCTCTGGATTTTTTTCTTTTTTTATTCTTTTGAAAAAGAAAAGAAATCCCTGCAAGTTGAACAATCATTGTGTTGGATTTGGGAGATGTTATTCCTCGTGACAGACAAGGGCAATTACCTGCGCTCCGCCAGCGGTTTTAACCTAATTTCATTACTGCTGTGGGAGTTTCCCCGAGCAGCGAGTCTATCAATGTCTTGCAGAACGGATTAGCGGCCACTTTCTTCATCTTCAAATGAATTTTAGCTGTCATGCCCTTGATGGATAGAGCAGGGACAGGCAGCTGACCCGGGCCTGGTAGTGGCCATGGGGTGGCCGGCAGGCGCCCTCTGGCTCCGGTGGGAGAACGAGGTTGGATGGAGTGGTCTGATGAGTGCGTGGGAGGAGAGATGAGGGGCAGAGACCCAGGAAGTCTGCCTTCCTAGATCCCTCTGTGCCCTCTCCATGACCTGGATTGAGGGATGCTTGCTTGTTCACTGTGGCCTTGCTCACAGGGGTCTTATACAACAACAGTCCTTGCTGAGGGCAGCTCCCTGGGCTAAGGATATAGGAGAGGATTCTTTCTCTTCTGGGTGCAGTTGATAGATACCCAAAACTCTATCCCATGAGACCTCATAGCTAAAGCTTCAAGATTCTGGAGACCTCCCAGGCCAGGGTCCAGCTCCACCTTGCAGCTCCTGCATCCTTCCAGCCTAAAGATGCTCAGATCACTTCTTACCTGGACAAATGGCTCTCAGTTTCCTACAGCGTGGTCCTCCAGTATGGCGAGGTTCCAGTGACTGTCCGATAAATGGATGGTGCAAGAGAGGCTAAGGAAGGCAGAGCCAGCACTTTGCAGAGCCTGTCGTGCTTTGATCTCAGAGCCAGAGCTACTCTCCCTGGGGCTGGAGCGAGCAACCTGGGTGTTGGCCCTGAAAGGTCTGTTTGCAGAGATCCAAGTTATCAGCAATACAGGGTGTGGCCCGGGCCTGCTTAGGACCTCTGGTGCCTATTTCCACTCAGAAGTCTCACCTGCAAAATACCTCAGTTCTTGCCAAGAGGGGTCATGGTGGTCTGCTTACCTTAGGTTTTGTTTTCTGAGACAGGGCCTTACTATGTAGGCTAGGCTAGCCTCGAACTCATGGTCCTCTCGACTCAGCCGCAGAGTAGTGAGATGGCACGCCTGCGCCCCTGTAATCCCAGCCTGTGATAGGTTTCTTCTTACTGCCACCGAGCTGTTCTCTTGTGGTTAGCTCTGTACCCCAGAAAGCTGACTCCCTGCCTCCTGCCATCCAAGCAGGTTATCTGATAGGAAGCTTGTGGGGGTGGTAGGAGGAATTCTGGGGATCCCTGCCCCACTTTGCCACCACATTCAGGGTCTCAATGCAGTATTCCTAGTGGTAGCCGTGTCCTTCAGAATTACAGATCACCCACCCTGTGGCACCCGGTGGCTTTAGATGCTCCTAGCTTTGGTGGCTCTATTTTTGCCCCATTAGACCTGGCTTTAGCTTTGTCCATAATGGTGATACCCGAGTATTCTACATGCCCAAGGAGCCTGCTCTCCTGTCAGAACATCAGGGAACGGAAGGACAGTGAGTCGTATCATTTAAAGGGCTACACAGTTAGATCCTGTCTTCCAACCAAAACCGACCAATTCACAGAGCCC
The DNA here is from genome assembly GCA_021653895.1 of Mastomys natalensis. Taxonomy (NCBI): domain Eukaryota; kingdom Metazoa; phylum Chordata; class Mammalia; order Rodentia; family Muridae; genus Mastomys; species Mastomys natalensis. The sequence continues at coordinate 241,985 of JAJTUV010000918.1, read as the reverse complement.
CTCTCAGCAGGAATTCGGGTTTCTCCGGGTGAGGCTTGAGAATAGGACCTGAAGGGTCCTAAGAGTCTTAGACGTAGCATACCCATTTTATTTAAGAGGAAACTGAGGCAAGGGATGTGCTCAAGGCTACCTGGAAGTCAGGCAAAGCTGAGAGTCTCAGAGGCTCGGAACTCTGGACGGAGCCGCCTCCCCCATTCTCCCATTCAGCTTCTGTTATTTTCTGTCTCTCCCCCCCCCCCAGGACTCTCCCGAATAATCGATCGCAAGGCAACCTTGAGTCAATATGCTGCCCTTTGCTAATTAATCTCTTCCAGATAATTGCAGGAAATTATTGGTTGGTGTGAGGAGAGGGTAGAGAGGCAGCCGTGTCTCCTAACCTGCCCAGAGCAGCTTCAAGACCCCACCTTCCCACCCCATCTCCCACTTACCTCTGCCTCACCCAGATAAGCCTGTCTGGAATCCTTAGCCCAGAACACCTACCAACTGAGCTCTCGGGGTATCCCTCTGAATGTGGTGGCAAGCACTGAAACAGGTTGTGGAATCAAGTCCCAGTCTTGACATTGTCTGGCTGTGGGCTGCTTAGCTCTCTGGTCCTTGGGTGAAACATAATATCGAATATGTAACCCCCGGCATTGCAGGCTGCCCTACAAACAAAGCAGCTTTGTTTGTTTGGTTGGTTTTTGGTTTTGGTTTTTTGAGATAGGATTTCTTTGTGTAGCCCTGGCTGGCCCGGATCTCACCCTGTAGACCAGGTTGGCCTCAAACTCAGGAATCTGCCTGCCTCTGTCTCCCAAGTGCTGCCACGCCAGCCAAAGCAGGTATTTTAAGAGCCATGTTTTACCACGGCTCTGTCTGACAGAAGCAACCCCAGTGGGAGTCGACATCAGACCGGCGGTGCTAAACCCGGGTGCATTTGGAATGTCCGATAGATGCTTTGATTATCCCATTTTATGGAAAGGGAAACTGAGATAGGTCCCGCTCACTATCACACAGACCGCCCCCTCCTACAGCAGAGGCTGGATCCTGAGTCAGCAACTGAGACACCGATTCCCGCTCCACACTGTCACCAAGGGCAGTGTGGTGTCACATGGAGCTACCTCTCCACTGTGTTCCTCTCAAGAGAAGGAAGAGTGGGTGTTGGGGTGTCACTTCCCCTTACCCCTAAACTCTGGCTCACTGGGACCTGGACTCAAGGTCTACACTCATTCATCACAACTGGGTGTGTCCTCATGAAGTTTCCTGTGCCGGGTCGGGGTGAAGGGGGTGGGTCTTCATTCCCAGGTCTTCATTTAACCCATAAGCACACTGGGCCATCTACCTGCTCTAACAGACCTCGAAGACGTTAATGAACTAAATAGCAAATTACTTTTTTATTCAAGAATGAAATTTCATCATATTCATAATTCATATTTTATTTCAGACATCTGCTGCTGATTACATTACATTTAACTAAAATTAGATGGCGCTCAGAATGCAATTAAGGCTCTGCCAAATTTCTTCGGCCCACCAATGCCGGCGGAGCACAGCGGGGGCCGCCAGGAACCTAATATGTAATTAGAAGCTATTTTCTAGCTGTTTTTAAAGTCTGAAAATTAGCTGCCTTTATTAATCACACAGACAAATATAAAGTGGATCCGACGCACGCTGAAATTTCTAAAAGGGATTTTTTGTTTAATTATACACCGCGGAGCGCCGGGACTCGTTTCGCATGTTGATTTGTTGTGCGTTGACATTTTGACAACTCGTTCTCAATTTGTCTGTCGTAGTTAGGCAACAACAAAGCCGACGGTAACACTTTAACTTTCAAAACCTTCAGTGTGCCAGGAAGAGGGAGAACGGCGGTTTCCTCGCAGCGGGGGCCCGGGACTCGGGCTCTCGAAGCCGTGGGGGTCAGGGGCACAGGGAGGAGGGAGGGGAGGTGGCAGGGCATCCGATGGTGACCCTGGGCCAGGAATCCTTTCTTCCCATCCCAGGGTTTGGTTTCCTCATCTGCACCGCAGAGGGTTTGGCATCTGAGCTCTGTAAGGAACTTTCTAGACGCTCACACGAGGGAGTTTTCTCCCCATGCAGGGTGGCCTCTTGACCCCACGATAGGGAGTTCTGGTTTTCCCACTGTACAGAATGTGGAGCTGGGACTCAGTCAGTGACCACCGCAGAGTTCAGGCCCTCAGCACCCGCCCTGCTGGGCAGCCTGGGCCAGCTACCACTCTGGGCCTTTGTCATCTGGTTGCACAGTTGGGGCACCTCGCAGTGGCACAGCCTTGTTGGGACAGGGAAAAGTACCCAGCTAGGGTCCCACTACGGAGAAGGACTCAACCTCTGAGGGGGTTTCTCAGCTCCAGAGTGATCCCCAAGCTCACCTCATACCTGAAGAGGCCCCTGTGAATCTTTTTCTACCGTCGATTCTACTGGGCCCTCAGCATAGAGTGGGCAGCGGGGTGCTGGGCTCCATCATGCTTAGCACACTAGATGGCGTTTCTTCGTGTGCCTGGTTCACTCCTCCGTTGACTCTACAGGACAGACTTAGAAAGCAGACCTACTCCACGGACCAGGAATGTTCTTGCAGCCTGAGTTCAAACCCAGTTGTTGCTTCTTCTCTGGTCACATGACCGAGGTGCTAGACGTTTTTGAGCTTCTGTTTCCCCATTAAGGAAGATACGGATAGTGATGGTACCAGCCTTCCAGGGCTCGGGCAGCCTGAACAGGATGACCTAGATTTGGTCTAGATTTGGTCTCAGCCAACGGAAGCACTGGATGTCCCCATTTAATAGACCGGTATGTTGAGGCACCTACAGGGAAATGAGAAATGCCCTGAGTGGGTCTGACGCAATGGCTTATATTCTTACTCAGTGACCTTGCCTTTCACATGCCACCTGAAAGGGCTGCAGAAGGGCTTGAAAGTCTGTGGGGTCTGGGCCTCCCCAGGGCATTCTCTGCCCCTGCCTTTTGACCTACTTTGCTTAGGAAAGGGGATGCCCCGTAGAGTCTTCTGACCCCAGGGCAGGGGCACTGGCACCACCTGCTTTCAACCAGCTCTGTCCCCTCCTCCCGCCTCAGCCTCCCTGAGAAAATGCCAACTGAGAGGAAAATATTTGGGGGGTGGGGGAAAACAATGAAACTGCCAATAAAATCCAGAATGTGCGCGAGCTAGGCGTGACGGGACACTGACAGCTGAGCTCTGCTGGGGAGGAAGGTGGCAGGCGCGTGCTGACATCAGCAAGCTTCTCCCTTCGTGCAGCCTCAGGGAGAGGCTTGCCAGGGAGACCTGTCTTGCCCCAGTGCCATGTGGGCTTGGCTGCTGCTGTGGGTAGAGCCGGCTGAAGTCTGGGGAGAGATACCGGCACTTGAGGTCTCTCCAACGGTGGCTCTTCCCTGACATGTCTGGGGACCTCCCTTCCAGGAGGATGAGAGGGACTGTGTCCTTCCAAAAAGGGTCTGGCGGTCTGACCCCTGAGGTCCTATGATGTGTCCTTTATTAAGAGACTCGAGTTATTTGCAGGTGTATCGGATTTGATGAGAGTTTGGGGTGTGTCCTAACCCACTGGCATCCTGAGGAAGGGCCCTAGACTTAGCAGAGGGATGGTGTGGCAACTTACTGCCCAAGGGACACCCAAGGGAGACCCAGGGGAGACCCAGGAGCTATGCCTACTTCTGGAAGCCAACAGAAGGGAAGGGAGCCACTGGCATGGGGAAGGAAGGCAGGTGTCCAGCCTCCAGACTGCGAGAAGTTCTGCCCGGTGGACCCTTTTCTATAAACACCCTTTTTGGGGTTTGTTTGCCAAACAGCCCTGGCAGGAGAATGGTAAAAGCCAATATACCCACTTTCCAGACAGGGCAGGCAGTCTGAGCCTCAAAGCTGACAGGCCCCTTTAGCAGCTGTGACACCCCGCCCCCTATGTATACCCACGGGTGTCCCCTCCAGTGCTTGTGGCTTTACTACCACTGCCCTGGAGAGCCACCTCACCCCCTCCCATTCCTCTTTGCATCAGAGACCTGAGGCTGCGACTCCTTCACCCACAGAGGCTCCATGTAAACACAGGACTGCTCTGGACGGCCTGCATGGGGTTGGGATGGGGCTCTGCTGCCTCGCATGCTCTCCTTCACTCGGGGCTGGTAGCTCACCTGGGAGAGTATCTATCTGGCATGCAGAAAGCTGTGGGTTTGATTCCCAGCATCACATAAACAAGCACACTGGTGAGTGTGTGTAATCCCAGAATCTGGAAGGCTGAGGCAAGAGGGTCAGGGGTTTAGGGTCATCCTTAGCTATACACTGAGCTTGGAGCTAGCCTGGGCTACTGAGATCTTCCTCAAAAAAAAAAAAAAAAAAAAAAAAAGTGCCTAGGTCCACATTCTTCAAGATGCCCTCCCCACCCCCACCTGCAGCCCTCTCTCCTCTCTGGGGCTCTCTCGGGAAGTAAGAAGCATAGCTCTCTCAGTACTTGCTTTATCTGTGAGCTTGTTGGTATGGGCATGCCTGTTCACCTTGAGCCCTGAGTCCACCTTGAGCTGAGATGGCCAGGGCTACAGGACAGAGATTTCTCTGGGATCCCAGAGCCTGGGCTTGACCATTAGCAGAAGGCCAGCAGCTTTGATACTCTGAGCCTTACCATGAATTGCAGTGGTCACGAATGGCTAGGATCTGAACCATGACAATTATAATGATTATCATAGGACATCTCTTCCCAAGATCTGAGTGTCTTGTCCCCTCCTCAGATTTGAGAGTCATGCATCTAACTGAGACATAGTGTTTCTACCTGGTGCTATCATTGGATTCTTATCACTCTTTACATATGTATTGTCCTCCCAGCCGGATGATATCTCCTTTACCAGCAGGGTTCCTATTACTGTGATAAACATCATGACCAAAGCAACTTGGGAGGAAAGGGTTAACTCGGCTACACTTCCACATCACTGTTCATCTCTGAAGGAAGTCAGGGCAGGAACTCAAGCAGGGCAGGAACCTGGAGGCAGGAGCTGATACAGAGGCCATGGAGGGGTGCTGCTTACTGGCTTGCTCTCCTGGCTTGCTCAGTCCTGCTTTCTTATAGAACCCAGGACCACCAGCCCAGGGATGGCCACCCACACACCACCAATGGTCAGGCCCCCCACAACACCCCCCCACAATGGGCTGGCTCCACCCACAATGGGCTGGGTCCTTTCCATCAATCACCAATTCAGAAAATGTCCTACAGACTGATTTTATGGAGTCATTTTCTTTTTCTTTCTTAATAAAGATTTTATTTATTTTATGTATGTTGAGTACACTGTGGCTGTCTTCAGACACACTAGAAGAGGGCATCGGATCCCATTACAGATGGTTGTGAGCCACCATGTGGTTGCTGGGAATTGAACTCAGGACCTCTGGAAGACCTCGTGTCTTAACTGCTGAGCCATCTCTCCAGCCCCTGGAGTCATTTTTTTGAATTGAGTTTCCCTCTTTTCTGGTAAGTTTAGCTTGTGTCAAGTTGACATAAAATCAGCCAGCACAACTGACCCCTTGTCACCTTGACACACAAACACATCACTGTTAAGTCATAACCTTTCCTTTCTTGGTCTTCCCTCAAGATCATACAGAATATCGTTTTAAAAGTCCTCCAGTCTTACAAATTCAAACACTTTAAAAGTACGTCTGTGTAAACAACAAAAACAAAAAAAACAAAAAAAAAACAAAAAAAACCAAGTCCTTTTAAAAATGAAAGTCTTGTTGGCAGTGTGGTGCACGCCTTTAATCCCAGCACTTGGGAGGCAGAGGCAGGGGATTTCTAAGTTGAAGGCCAGCCTGGTCTACACGAGTGAGTTCCAGGACAGCCAGGGCTACACAGAGAAACCCTGTCTTGAAAAATCTTAAAAAAAACAAACAAACAAAGTCTCCCAACTGTTGGCTCCTATAAATTAAAAAAATTATGTAAAACTTTCTTCCTTCAAGAGAGAAGAACGGGAGACAATCACGGTCTAAAAAACAAGACGAAACTCTGACAGTGTAAATAACTCAATGCCCAATATCTGGATTCATTCACAATCCTCTAGGCTCCTCCAAAGAACTTCGATCACTTCTCCAGCTCTGCCCATTGCAGCACACAGCTTCTCTCATCGTCTCCAGCTGGCTCCACCTCCAGTGCTGCTGCTGTTCTTGGTGGTCATCCCACGCTACTGCATCTCCAAAATGCTGGGGTCTTCTGCAACTGGGCTGCACCTTCACCCACAGCCTCTCTGGGCTCTCTTCAGGGACCCCAGCCCTGACAACGGTGCTGAGCCTCACTGCTCTCTAAGATCCCATCATGCCTTCAAAACCAGGACCACCTGGGTGACTCTTACAGACCAAGTTTCGCTCCCAGCAGGAGGTACACCTTGTTTGTTCCCGAAACACACAGCTTCTGTGTGCTGACTCTTAGGTAACATTTCTCAGAAGATTTCACCTCAGCAATGCTGGTCTCTTCTTCTAGTTTCTTAGCTCGCGACCGCTGACCAGCAATTCTTCAGTCCCAGCTGACCAGAACCACAGATTCTCAGCTCAAAATAGCAAATGGCCCTCCTAGAGTCTTTGCTTCCCTCTGAAACCTCACAAGCCAGGCCTGTCGCTCACAAGATTCTCACCATCTTCGGAGCTCCCACAGAACATCCCACAGAGCTCTCAACACTCAATGGCTTTTCTAACTCCAAATCCAAAGTTCTTACACAATCCTCCCCAAAACGTGGTCAGGTCTGTCACAGCAACACCCCATTATGCTGGAATCAATTTGTCTTTGTCAGGGTTACTATTCTATTGCTAACACCATGACCAAAACAACTTGGGAAGGACAAGGTTTATTTGGCTCACACTTCCACACTATAGTCCATTATGAAGGATGGCAGGACAGGAACTCAGGCAGGACAGGAACCCTGGAGGCAGGAGCTGATGCAGGGCCCGGAGGGCGCTGCTTACTGGCTTGCTCAGCTTGCTTTCTTATAGAACCCAGGATCACCAGCCCAGGGATGGCTCCACCCACAATGGGCGGGCGGCGGGGGGGGGGGGCGGGCGGGGCCCTCCCCATCCGTCACTATAGGAACTGTTCAACTGGCTTGCTTACAACCCTACTTCATGGAGGCATTTTCTTAACTGAGGTTCCCTCTTGTCAGATAACTCTAGCTTGTGTCAGGTTGACATAAAATTAGCCAGCACAGTGCCACACTCAGAGGGTCTTAAGGGCTCAATACCTTCAGTCCGGCTGATACGAAGCCCTGATGTGAAGCAATCCAGGAACTGTGGCTGAGATAGAAACCACAGGCAGAGACGTGCTTCCACCCAGCTCTGCGTCTGGCCGGCTGGGCTACCTCACCCCTCCGAGAGCCAAGTTTTCCCTTCTGCAGTTTGAGGGACAGTTCCTGCTTTTCAAAGTGTCAGGAGACAATGGGCACGAAGCTGGCACAGCAGTGTCGGATGGATGCAGGCATCTAACCTGAGACCTGAGACCTAAGCCTTGTCCGACTCCAGCCCTGCCTGGCTGGATGACGCTACTAGGCTGTAGCATCTATCAACCTGTGAGACAGACTCACCGTTGAGAGCTGAGACCATTAGCGCCCAGCTCGGGAAGGAAAATCTTAGTGCCAAGTGGAGGTTGTGTGGTGTTAAGGAAAGTCTCCAACCCAGGACGGCCTGGAATCTTTGACTCCCCCACCTAAGCCTCCCCAGTGCCTAGGATTCCAAGTGTGTGCCACTATATCCAACAGGTGGCTTTTATTGCACTAGATTTAAAAAAATTCCATTTATTATTCAGTATATAAGTGTATAGGAACGATAGATCTGTCAGTTTAATATGGGTGTAGTTCCGTGCATACCAGTGTGTGTGTGTGTGTGTGTTCGCTTTAATCCTATGTGGGACTTGGGTTCCCAGGCTTCACCCCCAAGCTCCTTTAACCGCTGTACCATCTTGCTGACCCTACACGGCCCTTTGTAACTGTACTTTCCCAGGGCCAGCCCTCTGCTGAGCTCTGGCTGGTGCCGTGCAGAACATGAATGAATATACCAGGATTTACTCCAGAAGGACCGCCCTTGGCCTGGGCCCATCCAGCTCTTTCAGTCAGTCACAAGGGCACCAGCCACGGATGCCGAGAGAGAAAGCCACAAATGCCCTTCCTTCTCCTTTAATAGAGGATATGAGAGCACACCCCCTTCAGACCACCTGAGCTCACCCATTTCAACACTAAGAAGCCACTTTGGAGGGTCTAGGGGCAGGCTCAGGGAGTGGGGTTCCTGAGCGGGCCAGGGAAGCTGCTTCCGATTCCCCTCCCTCTGGAACCTCAAGCAGTTATCACATGCCACACACCTGACTTGTGGCTAGGACAGAAGTGAATGAGATGTTAGCCCCTGCCTTCGGCTGCTGAAGTGGGACTGACATATCCCCAACAAAGATCGGTGGACAAGAGGAGGAGAGCATGGGAGGACTGCTGGGAATATGGGGAGGACTGATGGGAAGGCTCTGAAGAAGGCCAGCAGGCTGAGCCCTGGGCTAGCCTCATAGCCTAGGGCCCAGGGGACAGGCGGACTTGTTTCAACCCTGCGTTGTCTTTTAACACATCCTATATGATTCATGCAGCACCCAAGAGAGTCTTCATTGTCTCTCCTGCCTGGGATGGATCTTTCCTGTAGGCAAGTCTACAGGTAGGGTCAGAGGCCCACAATTACTTCACTAAAGGTCCTTCCTGTACTACCTCCACTGTGACAGCCTGGCCCAAAGGGTCATGGAACAGGCAAAGTGATGGGCTTCGGGCACTGGACCAAACGCTCCCCCCAAGATCCTACTATCCACACAGCCAGCCACCCGGTGAGCTGGTTCACCATCTCCATGTCCAAGATGAAGAATCATGTTCAGCCAGGCACTTGGGAGCTGAGGCAGGGGGCTTGCTACGAATTCAAGGACAGCCTGGGATGCATGGGAGACCTACTCTCAAAGAACCAAACAAAGATGAACAAATGGTTGGAGGCTCAAGAGAAGGCGCGGCTTGCCCAGTGTCACACAGCCAGCACGCGGGAGAGCTGAGCTTTGAGCCCAAGTCCGCCTGGGCCTTTTTCTTCTCGTCCACTGTCCGGGCTGCAAGATAGGGAAGGAGAGCGGTAGAAAACGGGGCCCCTCAGCGCTCCTTGAGAGGAAGCAGGTCCCAGGGGGACAGTACCCTGGCTGCTCCATAAATAACCAAGTCCCTGGGCCCTGGCGGCAGTGGTTCTGTGTGTAATACAAACAGCTCTAATCCCCTGTCAGTTAAGCTGGATATCAGAGGAGACAAGCTTCCGAGCGAGGAGGCCTAATTGAATGGAATTGAAAAGGCAGAATGGGGGGCGGGGCCTGGGAGGAGGGACAGGGGCACGCAGTGGCCTGGCGCAGCTGGCTGGGGCTCCGTGGCCAGCGGGGCCTCATTCCAGCCCGCAAAGGCAGGGAGCCAGGCTGGGGGCGGGGTGGGGTGTCGATGGGGTCGGTGGGGGGCCCCCAGCCAGGATGCCCCGCCCCTTTCTCTGCTGGCTCTGCCGTTTTTTTTTTATTCGCTCTCTCTCGGCGCGCGCGCGCGCTGACCCTTTCTCTGCTTCCTCTGTTATCTCAAATAATGTCACTGCCTCTTTACAATCTATTCATCAGAGCAGAAAGAAGCCAATACTGACACTGATAAAAAAAAAAAAAAAAAAAAAAAAAAAATCTGTGCCTCCCGGGGACAGAGCAAGCTCGGTTCCAACCGCTGGCGCCCTGCTGGTCTGCCATTTCACCATGCAGGGGTAATCAGATTCCACAGGGCAGTCCTCCCACCCCAGGCCCAGGAGTCCTCCTCAGGGCTCCTCTCCCAAGGAGAACTCACCCTGGGGACCTTTCATCTCACAGACAGCTTGGCCTGTTTTTTCTTTTTTTAAATTGGTTTTTCATTCTTTCTTAGTATTTAAAAGCCGAATTGTATCATAACAGTCAGATTTTTGGAATCTCATTTTCAAACCCGATAAGCCTGGAATGGTGGTGGATGTCTGTAATCGCAGCATTTGGAGGGTGGAGGCAGAAAGATGGGGAGTTGAAGGTCATCCCCAGCTACGTGGTGAACTGGAGGCCAGCCTGGGCTACATGAGACCCTGTATAATATATATGAGACATAAATAGATGATGATGGAATGGATGGATGATGATGCGATCAGATAGATAGACTAAATAGAGGGCTGGGGCCGTTGCTGAGGGCCTGAGTTCCACATCTGCACCTGACCTGACAGACAGGCTTGAACAGCCCCACCCCTCCTCCAGGGCAACAGCTGACTGGGGCTAGGCACAGGCAGTGCCCGTTACACCCTGCCTCAGCTGTGGAGGTTGGTGAAGGTGAGGGGTGAGTACGGGGACTTCTCAGTGATGCTGGAAGCCACAAAGACCAAGGCCTGGAGGCCATACTCTCAGAAACAGTAAGGAGACCAGCGCCCAGAGAAGGCAAGCGGCTCTCCTGTGCCACGGGGCGCTGCAGAAAGCACTCTCTGAAGAGCTCTTTGTGAGACAGGTGGGAAGTTCTGAACTTGGTGTCTTTATCTCACACACACACACACAACACACACACAGTATCTCCAACCCCAAAAGCCATGTGTTCCCGCATCGGGGAGCCCTCAGACCTTGGGGTTGTCTCTGGAGAGCTCAGAGGGCCACAACGCAGGGACCACGCTGGGGCAGAGGGGGCAGAGGGTATCGTCTCATGAACAAGCAAAGATTACCTTAGCCTCCGCCCTCTGTCCAGCCCTTAGATCTGGCCGAGCTCAAGCTGATGTCCTCAATGCTTTAAGAACCTGTGCTCACATTCCAGTGTTTTGCAAACATACGGTGTCCCGGCCGGGGCGGGGCCGGGGGGCACCTCCCAGCTCTGTGCCTCAGTGTCTCCGTCCGCAGTGTGGACCCTTGCGGCTCTGTTGGGGTGGTCTTGGTGGACTCTGCTCTTTGAGGCAGGTGGTTGGCGACAACAACCTGGAGGGCCAGGTGTGAGGGCTGCCAAGGACAGGCCAGTCCGTGTGCTGAACTCCACCCTCCCACACACACACTCTGTGGGGTCACAGGGGGCGTGGAACAGATGTGTTGTCTTGGCAACAGATGGCAGGTGCACAGGCCCAGGAAGCCTCTTCTCCAAGGTCAGGTCCTCCAACTCCAGAGCCCTGGAATCTGGCGTGCTGGCACTGTGGTTGAGGCCCAGTGTCCAGCTCAGCACAGCCAGGCCTGCTCTGCTGCCAGCCACCTGGAAGAGCAGAAAGGCGGCTCTTCCCGCCTCTCCTGTGAGCCCAGGCTTTCCCCCTGCCGCCGCTGTTGCGGGGTTTGAAGCCTGGATCTGAGGCTCTGAGCTCTTAGGAGGCCCCTCTGAGCCTCAGCTCCCCCTGTAAGAAGGTAGCAGCTCCACTTCCTGGGTGATCTGGCCGCATGTGAGATGGGCAGAGGAGCCGAGAGTGCCAACAAGGAGGTGGTCTGGTTAAAGTCCGATGACTGGCAGGGGCTGCTGGGCCGTGAGACAAAGCCAGATCACTCTGAGTACGGAATTCCCATCAGTGGGAGGGCTCAAGAAGACAGGAGGGCCAAGGTCTTGACAGTGAAAAGACACAGTTCTATGGATAAGGAGACAGAGGCCCAGAGAGGGCAAGATACCTGTTTCTAGTCACACAGCAAACTGTCTCTCCTGGCCTCGTCCAGTAGTCACTTTGTATCTCTCATGATGTCTCATCCACTGGCTGAGGACAAAGGCGGCCAGGGCATCACAGGATGCGCACTGTGTCTGGAGTCCAGAGACCTGAGGACTCCAGCCCTGATCCTGTGATTTGGAGCAGGCTCTTCCCTTCTGGGCTTCAGTTTCCTCAGAAATAAACTAGGGCTCTTGTATCTTCTTCCTGAGCTTGGGCTGAGTAGAGAAAATAAAGAGCCAGTGGATCTCTGAGGATAGCCCAGGTCACTTCTCTGAGGCCTGGTCTAGTTGGCCTCCCTCGCACACAGTAGGTGTGGGGCCTGCTGACTCTCAGTCCTGCCTGCACACAGAAGGTATGGGGCCTGGCCCTGCTCTTGCCACAGTAGGTGTGGCCTGGTCCTGTCCCTGCACACTGTGTGGGCTGTCCAGTCCCTGCACACAGTAGGTATGGGCCTGGCCCTGACTCTTGCAGCACCTACACAGGTATGGGGCCTGGCCCTGACTCCTGCAACATAGGTTGGCCTGCCAGTCCTGCAACAGTAGTATGGGGCCTGGCCCTGTCTCTTGCACAGAGTAGGTGTGGGGCCTGGCCCTGACTCCTGCACACAGTAGGTGTGGGGCCTTGCCTAGTCCCCTGCACACAGTAGGGGTGCTCATGACACAGGGGTGGAACCTGCCTGCTTTAGCCCTGGTAGGGAAGCAGCACCTTTCTCTGGAAGAAAGAGGAAGCCCTGGGGGTCTTGGGAGGCCTGGGGGTAGCCTCGGGAAACCCAGCCTCAGCCTACAGTCATTGAAAAGGCCTCTGAATGGCTGGCAAGTCGTCCGAACTTCACAGTGAGAGGACACGAGGGGTCAGGCAGAGCATGACCCCACAGGCTCACACATCTCATCCCAGGTACTGAGAAGGCTCTGTTAACTGATGTACTCAGGCCTCCCCGACCCTCGCCTATCCTCGGAGGGGCTGGGAGGGCTCCCTCCCTCCTCTTGTGCTGGGACCCCTTTGTAGGCCCCAAGAGGATCCAGCCGCAGGCGGCGGGGCCCACCCCCTTATCTGCCATCTCATTCATCACACAGATCCACGGTGAGGAAAAAATAAATGAGACAGAAAACTCAGATTTGACTAGATGTGAGAGTCAGCAGCCCCGGGCCTCGGGCCCCTGAAGAGTCTCGGGGAGCACAGCGAGGGGGGTCCCCCAGGCACAGCTGTCTCTCATCCTGAAACAAACTCTGGTCCAAATCAGCCGGGTCGGCAGGGCTCAGATCCAAGCTTGGTGTCCGAGGGCACACCTGTCTGGCTGCCTCTGTGTAAAATGGAAGGGTCACTCTGCATTACCCAAGATGCTCTGTGTCCAGGAGCTCGAGGCCCAGCATTGCGTGCCAGCAAATCCAAAATTAGCTGGCCAGCGCAGTCAGTCTTATTTTTGGTTGTCTCCCTGTTTAATGAGACTCCACACACCTCATCAGACTATCATATATCCCATAATGCACTGCCAGGGACTTCAGACAAGGGACAGTATGAAACCTCTGAGAGCTGTACCACCTTCGGCAGGTCTCTTACCCTCTCTGGGCTTGGTTTCCTCATCAACACCTCCAAGAGTTCTGCTAAGCTGTTGCTTTGGGATCCCGACAACCAAAACCTCACACATCTCTTGGGTGACACTGGGGACGACTGTGCTCGTGCATTTGTTGGGGGAAGACACGCTGGGCTCCTTCAGCCTGGCGCCTGGCTTCCCTCTCAGGTGGAGGGGCAGCTCCAGGGTGATGTCGGAGTGAATGTGTGCACCCTCCGAAGGTCCATCTCTCTGTTCTCTCTGTTGGGGGGGGGGGAGAGAGAAAGAGAGAGAGGGAGAGAGAGCAAGAGAGAATGAGAAAAGCGAAAGACAGCAAGAGAGAGTGAGGAGAGCAAGAGATCGAGAGATCGAGAGTGAGAGAGAGCGAGAGAGAGGGAGTGAGAGTGAGAGAGAGCGAGAGAGAAGAAGAGGAGCTAGAGAGAGTGAGAGAGCAAGAGAGTGAGAAAGAACGAGAGAGAGTGAAGAGTGGGAGGAACTATGGTGGATTAAAGGGCTCTGGGGCTGCAGGGAGGAGGTGTATGGCACTTAACAGGGGTCTACACTTGGGAGCAAACTGGGGGGAAACATGTTGGTGGCCTGAGCACCAGAGATCAAAATATATTGGCACAGGAAGGAGCCTACCACCAGACCAGCGGGTGACCGAAGGATGGCACGCGTGGGCAAGGTGGGAAGTGGTCCAGCCGCGAGGTTTGAGCCAGCCCCTTGTTCTTGCTCATGTTCATCACATGTGCGACTGTAAACTTCTGAAGGGTGGGAGGAGAGGGGGAAGGAGGGACGGAGGGATGGATGGAGGGAGGAGGGTGAGAGAGCAAGAGAGAGTATGAGAGAGAGCGAGAGTGCACACAAGAGAGCATGAGAGAGAGAGGAGAGATAGCATGAGAGAGAGAGAGCAAGAGAGCGAGAGCAAGAGTGAGAGAGCGAGAGAACAAGAGTGAGAGAGACAAAGAATGAGAGAGACAGCAAGAGAGAGAGAAAGAGAGAGAGAGCGCCACTATGCAACCCTGGCTGTCCTGGAACTTGCTATGTAGAACAGGCTATCCTCAAACTCAGACAGATCTGTCTGCCTCTGCCTCCTCATTAAAGTTGAACATCGCCAGGCCCACCGTTCTGTGAAATGTGCTCACACATTTCTATTTTTTTTTTTTTTTTTTTTTTGTTTTTTTTCGAGACAGGTTTCTCTGTAGCCCGGCTGTCCTGGAACTCGCTCGGTAGACCAGGCTGGCCTCGAACTCAGAAATCGCCTGCCTCTGCCTCCCAAGTGCTGGGATTAAAGGCGTGCGCCACCACTGCCCGGCTTCTCACACATTTCTAATGGCAGTCTCCAAGCCAAGAGCCCAGGCTAGACCCAGAGGCCCCAGTTGCAGAAGTAGCTCCTCACTCCTCAGTAGAAGATGGCAGGTGCCAAGGAAAGTCTATCCAGAATAAGCCAGTCGGCCAGGAAAGAAGTGACTTTGCTGGGAGCTAGGTAAGAAGTGAGATGCCTGACCCAGGACAAAACTGGAGGGCAGAGCAGGCACATGGAGGTTGGCCAGCCAGGGCCTGCACCAAATGCTGGCCGGTGGCACCAGGAGAGTAAAGCTTCACTGAGAAGACACCAGCTCCCATGGGAGGGAGGTGTCCCTGCTGTGCCCTGGAGGCTGTGCCGGGTGCTGTGGGGGCCACGGGGGTGGCAGAGGCGCCGCCCTGTGCCTGACAGAGGGTGCCAGGCTGTGTCAGCTCTGAGCAGAGAATCTCGGAGGGGTAAGCCAGGCAGCACCGGCAATCTTTCCAACAGTGGACAGAGGAGCATCTCTGACCAGCCAGGCCAGGTTTTAACCAGCACCGCACGATGCTGATGTTTATGGGAAAACACCTTACCGTTATCCAGAGTAAGACTGCAGCGAGCATTTATTGAGCACCCACGATGTAGCCAGCACAACACCAAGGGCTTGCTGCCTGTTCTCTCACCCGACCTTCACATGAACTCTGTAAAGGCGACTCAGTCCACCTCGCTTTCTAAGAGAAAGCCTGCAAAGGTGACTTGGCCCAAGGCCACATAGCCAAAGGGTGGCAGAGCTGGAACGGAGTCTGCCCAGAGCTGAACTCAGCCACCAGGTTGGCATGGCAGAAGTGACCTCAGGCCTGAGGGTTTACTGGAATTACCCAGGAGCTTAAAGAAGCTACCAGTGGGCCAGCAAGATGGCTCTTTGGTAAAGCCAGTGGCCTACAGGGTGGCTCTGCTGGTCACGGTGCTGGCTGCCAGGCCTGATAGCTTGAGTTCAATCAGCAGAGCTCAACAGGGTGGAAGACACAGACACAGACACACACAGACACACAGACACACAGACACACACACACACGTAAAAGAAAGGGGGAAAAGTATATCTTTCAGTGATGGCGTCCCATCGGGACAGCAAAGGCCAAACATCCAAGGCAGCAGAGCACGCTTGTCTTGGTCTTTGGGGAGTTCTGGGGTGACTGAGAACAGCCAGTGCTAGCGCTGTGTGAGAACTGAGAGCAATTGTGGCGGCTGGGTATGGTGGCACCAGGTGCATGGGGGTGGCAACAGAGGTAGGTGCCTTCGCTGACCAAGACACGCAGGTGGCTGCTTCCTGAGGGCCAGAGCATCATATCACTTTGGCTGCTGACGCTCATCCCCCAGGGAGCTCGAAGGTTCCATAGACCTCAGCCTCTGATACCCCTTTCCAGTGCTACAGCTACCACAGACGCCCCTCCCCCACCCAATGACGCTCGATTGCCCCATGCCCAGATTCACTGTGTGAAGATGTTTTGGCCCCAGACTTGACCAAGTACCTCTGAACAGAGAGGAACTGTGCCTACGTGCTACAGGTGGCTACAGCCGTAGCCTGGGGCGTGGGGGTGTGGGCACTTCTAGGGCAGAGCAGGTTGAGGGCAGGCTTTGGAGTCAAATGGCCTCGGAGGGAGGCTGATCGGCTGGGTGGCTTCAGACCTAACATTTCTGAGCTTTGGCTTCTTAGCTTGTTAAACGGGGATGAGTTTGCGCATTGTGTTGTGAGCTTGGGCACACACCGGCCCACGAGCGCTCAGGATCTAATGTTACCTCGTCGTGAATTACTTGTTTCTGAAGGGCAGGGGCACGGACCTGCCAGGGAACATACTGGACGTCATCTTAGGGCCCGTGAGCTGCTGCTAGTGACCTCTAGGTGGCGCACCCCAGCCCAGCTGCCATCTGCCCTCCTCCTGAGGGAGGTGGGACAGGCACCAGCTGCCCCCTAGCGGCTGAGGGCAAACACAGAGTCATCAGAAACTCAGCCCAGTCTAGTCCAGCCCAGCTTTACAATGGTCCTCCCGGGCTCCCACAGGCTCTGTGGGTGAGGAACTAGTTCACCAGGCTTTGCTGGACCCTGCCATTCCAGAAGCATGGGGGAGGGACATATCCTTCTCCTAGCTGGTTGACATCAGAAGGAAGGGATGCCCCAGGCTGTAATTTCACTTACCAGGTTTCAGAGCTGTGTGCACTGGTGGGCACTCATGAGAACCATGCTCTGTGCTGTGACTGAGGCATCCCTATGCAGTTAATGGCTACCAAGGAAAACTCCGTCCCTGAGCTACATGGCAAAGTGATGGATGTCTTTTTCAGCCTGAGAACTCCCCGAGAGAAGGAGGGGTGAGGAGCAGTGTACACTAGCCCACAGGGCCCGAGGCTTTGTTTGTCCGATCTCTTTTTATTTCCCCCACGGGCAGCTTTCCCACAATACATGTGGAGATGGAGCAGTCGGCAGGCCTTGCCTCAGCCAATGATCTGAGAGAGGGCAGGAGACAGGAGCACAGGCCAGGCGGTTCCTGAGGGGTCATCATGAGCTGGACAGAAGGGTGCACGGCTTGGAAGCAGAGTTTGTGTGAGGCAGACGGAGGCCAGGCCCAGGCAGATGCACCCATAAAAGCGAAGGCCTCGCGTGTCAGCCTGCCATCTCAGAAGACCCACAACTGATGCCTGTCTGGGTTCAGAAATGCCAGAATACAGATGGGCCATGGAGGTGGCGCCTCTCAGAGTCTAGAAGGCTCTACAGGCAGAAACTGCCAGTGGTCAGCACAGAGGCCAACTCCAGCCCCAGATACTTAGAGGTTTCTTGGTAAAACCGCATGTCAGGTTGTCTCAGAGGCCAGGGCTTGTCGGACAGGGTCCTCTACAGAGGCGGTTGAGTGCATAGAGACCCCAGGTGCTCCGATGCTGGTCTCCCAGCAGTCAAACCCGCAGCCGGTCAGGGCCTGCTTGGCGGCCTCCACTTTGGCTCGCTCTAGACCTGGGGAGGGAAGGCAGTTGGCCTTGGTGGATGGTACTCAGCAGACGCCCCCACCCCTGGAGTAAGGCCCTCCTGCAATGCATCTTGTGGTTTCTGAGGCTCACTGCGGTACCTATGAGCCTGTGGCAAGCCCCGCACCCTCCTCATGGGCTGCAGTTGCCTGGACCTAGCTTTACCATTGCCTCATGAGTTCATGCCATGCTTCAAATGTGGCTTCCAACTTAATCCCCATATGAGCCTCAGTTTCCCTATCTAGGAATAGGGCTGACTCTGCCTGCCCCTGACGTGTGCCTGGCCAGCACCTGGTATATGGGCATGCTCAAAACACTGACTGGGCATCAGGCATGGATCTGGGAGCCAGCACTCAAGGCCTCAGGGAGGCGGAGGGCACCGCACTCCTTGAAGCCAGAGGCTTGGGGCTCTGGGAACCCTGGTGGGGTGTACAGAGTGAGGAGATTGAGGGAGAGATGGAGGAGGGGGGAAGGGCAAGCAGCAGGCATCAGGTGGGTGATGCGGATGCCACTGGATCCCACTGCTCTGGTATGGGGTGGGGCTCCCTCCCCTCAAGCCTATCCGTCGGTCTTTCCCCCCCAAAGACCAATGAGCATGGTTATTTCAGTCTTCTGAGCCCATCGGTTCCTCACAGTGATCATGGCTAGGGGATGGGAGCCGCCCGGATGTTGCTTGTGCAGGGGGAGGCGGAGCAGCCTGGGGCGGATGAGCGTTCCGGCCACATGCTCCTCCTGGGTAGGAGCAACTGTCCAGTAGTCTACCTGCTATCACCTGTGCTTTCCCAGGGGAAACAAAGGCACAGGGAGGTTAACTAACTTGCCCAAGGCCGCAGAGCTGAGATCAAGTCTCCCCCTCTAGGGAACTCTCTGGCGGACCCTCCACCACGGTCCACGCTGGCAAACAGCCTTCTCCCAGGCCGCGTACCCTGTACCTGGCTTCAGGAGGGTGATGCCACAGCCGCCGCCGCCTGCGCCAGTCAGCTTGCTGTGCAGCCCGTGTGCTGCGGTTACCTGGCAGAGCTGGTCCAGGGAGGCGTGGCCCACGCCGAGGGCATTCAGGTGCTGCTGGTTCATGTCCATCAGCTCCTGGAAGAGGGGTCATCTGTTCCCGCCTGACCCACCCAAGGTGAGCCTCAGGTCGCCTGTCCACCCGGCAGCTGCTGATGTGGGACAGCTCATGCTTTCTCTGTGGGATTTAGTGAGTTCATCCTCCCCCGCTGAGGCCAGTACCAACCAAGCCTGGCCCTAGGGACTATAAGTGACACGTACAAATCCAAGCTGGTCAAGCGGGGGTGGGGGCAGGGGGAGAGCCCCCTCACTGGAATGGCCAAAACTAGTTGACTTCAGACACTGGCCACCAAACCTATCCACCTGCCACGTGGTCAGAGATCATGGGAAGGACTCCTAACCACAGGGCTTCAATCTCTGGATGAGGCTAAGCCATTGTCACCGGTCCCTTACTTAGGAGACGGTCCCTTTCCCTGCAAAAGGCCAGTGAGGACGGTTTACCATTTGCGAGAGAAAATGTCGCATCCGATAAGCCACCCTACTGCTGTCCCCTCGGATGGTTTTCGGAATGAGAGCCTGGCTGTCACTCTAGCAGGGTCTTAAGTGAGGAGGAAATAGCTAAATATTTGCCTAGGTTTCTTCAATTATGTGCAACGAGATTGCAGCTTTCCGGGGACCAACAAGGCACGCCCTGTGGATAGAGGGCTGAAGGTGGCCACTGCTTGCTTTTATGGGATGCTGGGTACACACTGTGCGCTGGGAGAGGAGCACTCGGCAAGGCTCTGCTCTCCCTCCCGGCTCTGCCCTTCTCAGTCCTTTGCTGGAGAGTTCCTTCCTCCCATGGAAGCAGAGGGTGTGAGGTCTGTCCCCTCCTGGGAAGGACTTTTGCCCAACGCCTGTCCTCTGCAAACCCTGTTATCAGTGTAAATCGCTATTATCCCATTTTATAAAGGGAACACTGAGGGCCAGGGTCTAGGGCCGCCCATCTTGTAGGGGTGACAAGTCGGTCAGTGCCAGAACGCTCCTGCTTGCTAGAGCACCCTTGGCCTTCCAGATGCCTCTTCTTGCTCGGGGGTGGGGTGGGGTAGGGTGGAGGGTCTCTGCTCTGAGCATGGAGCCTACAATGCCCGCGCACGGAGGGCAGCTCGAGCTTGCCAGGTGCTCTTCCTCGGGCCCGCCCACTTGCTGGGATTCTGACAAAGGAGCCCTGTCTGGTGGCAGCCCCGGCCTGCTTTTCACAAGCCTGGTGGGCTGTGTGCGGAGACTTCTGGGGCCTCTCTGTGTGCTTGAGTTCCAGGTGTCATGTTGTCAAGGCAGGTTCCAGACACCTGTCACATTCTGATCCAAAATCTGTCAAGGATCAGATGACAGACTATGACACGACACGAGAGAATAGCTCCCTGGTTCACGTGCAAAGCTGTCCGGGAGCAGCGCTGTGCACTTGAGCGCTGTGGCAGCCAAAAATACCCTCACTGCGTACGTAATCCGCCTGCTGCTCTCGGGGCTCTCGGGGCTTGACGGGGTGTGTGCGAGAAATTCTCGTCTTCATTACTTCCCTGCTCGGGTCTGTGATTCGAACATGGAAGGAGCTGAGAGCTGGGAAAAGAGGCTTGAGAACTGCCCAGCGCACAGTAGGTGCTCAGTAAAGATCTGAGTGATCTTGGGTGTGAGGCTATCCTGGTCTACATGGTGAGTTCCAGGTCAGCCAGGGCTACATAGCGTGAGCCTGTCTTGAAAAATTAAAATAAACTAATAAATCTGCTGAGTGGAGGAGGCACAGGCAGGCATTAGTTTGGGTCCTGACTCTGCCCTCACTAGCTGGATAACACAAGCGGAAGAAGTAAGTTAGCCTCTTTGGACCTCGGCTTTCATGCCTGTAAGATGGACACACAGTTGTAAGGAGCAGGAGTGGCGTTCCCCTGAGAGGCCGCTGTGGTGTTGGCTGCACACTGGAATGCCAGCAGGCAGAGGCTGCAGTGGGTACTACAGGTCAGTACGAGAGGCCAAACGGGGGGGGGGCATGCCTGACGTCTGGAGGGGACCCTGCCCGCACGGTCACATGACTGCTGGCTCAGCTGCTTCAGCCAAGGGCTGTCGGCCCCTTGCACATCAAGGGAGGCCAGATGGCTTTCTACCATCAGCCTGACTGACCAGACCAGATGGCCCACGTCTGTCTGAGAGGGAGCCTTTGGCTCTCTGAGCTGGTGGCCCATGGGCACTTGGGAACAGGAGACCCTGGAAATGGGATTAGGTTGTGACACCCTACTGAAGCCACCAGCGGGCAGGGAGTTGTAAGAGAATTCAGACACGGAGAGATGCTCGAATGCTCACTAGAATTACACGGATGGCGCTGGCCACAGTTAAGGGACCACAGAACAACTTCAGGACCTGCCTGCCCAGAAGCTCAGGTGGCTGCTGAGTGGATACCCGTAGTCAGCACGGTGTGGGAACTAGGAAGGTAGGGGTCTCCCCTCAACCTCAGGACCCACACCTCCCGCAGGGCCTCAGTGTGCCAGGCTTCCACGCTTGGCCCCGTGGGCACACACGTGCTTAGGGCCCAGGCCTAGGCAAACTGGAGACATGGGGGAGACACTCCTTGGGCAGCAGTGGGGTGAGCAGGTACTTTCTGTAGGGGGCTTACTTCTAGTATGAGGTACTGTTCCGGAACTGGCGCCGCCACCATCTCTCCGAGCACGCGCTCACACTCCAGGGATATGGCGTCAATTGAGGTCAGGAGCGGGGCCACGATCTCAGGGAACTGCAGGAAAGGAAGGCGGGCAGAACGTCAGCTCTAAGGTTAGGGGAGGCGGACCCTGCTGCAGTGGGAGGGCACCATCTATAACAGCCTGTGGGGATCTCCTCTGGCCTGGCCTTTGTCCTGATGATGCCCTGACGTCTGTGTGGCGGAGTGGGGGATATCCTTACGCAAAGCCAGTGTGACTAAAGGGACAGGCCTATTCCAAAAGTCCCCAGCCTGACTGGGCTGTCAGTGGCCACAGTAAGCACCTTCCTTTCTACACAACTGCCTCCCCCACGAGATTTCCCTGTCCCCCAATACACACATCACCCCCTCACCGGTTGTACCTTGTTAGCGTTCTGACGCCAGCCAGAGGGCTTGGTGATTCGTGGGACTTGGTGTTGGTGAGCAGGATCTGCAGAGCGGAGCCTGGAGAGAAAGGAAGGTGGGTGAAGGGCTGGTCCAGGAGGTGTGAGTGTGTCCACAGGCAGCCACGGGGGACCTCAAACTTAGTCTAGGGATAGAAGCCAGGGAGGAGAAAGAAGGTCCCAAGACTTCACCTCCATGAAATATAAGGACTGAGGAGAAATGAGGACCACCAGGGGCCAAGGTTGGGGCACAGTAGCAAATGCTGAGCCTGGAGGTGGTAGGTCATGACCCCCATTGGGTTATAAGTTCAGAGTGACCATGACAGAGGGCAGGAAGGGCCCGAGGTTCAGTGGTGCCCGACATGAGGCTTAGGGTGAGGGGCAGGGCACAGGGCAAGAGACGACATCTCTGTGGACATGCTCCAGACCTCAAGGTCCTGGGAACTAAGGACTATCTGCAGGGACGCCCCTCCTGTCTGTCCTTAATCTAGAAACCCGGATGCTCCTGCAAGCCAAAGAATCCTGGGCACCAAGTTTAAGTTTGGATTCCTAGTGAGGGTTTTTGGCTCTCCTGTAGATCTACATAGGGAGGAAGCAAGCAGGAGGGACTACCGAATAGTCCGGCCACCACCAGCTGCCCCTACCCACCCATGACTCACTCTACAGTGCTCAGAGCAGCAACCCAGGCAGGGACCCTGCTATGGCGGGGGTGGGGAGTGGGGGATGGGGTGGAGAGCCAAGGCCCTGCTGCTGTAGAGAAAGGAGCAGCCTCCTGAGGCTGCAGTCTGCAGATCCCCAACTTGGCCCTAGGGGCGCTGTACAATCCTGACTGCCCTGTGTTGAGCGGCCTCCGGAGGAACCAGGCGCTCACTCTGCTCTTGCCATCTACTCTGCCCTTGAGCTGTGGCTGGGGATGAAGGCGGAGAACTGGATGCAGCCCTGTGAGACAGCTGGAGGCCATTCAGCCCACACTGTCATCACCCTCTTTGCAGTTCAAGTCCAGCAGAGGTGGAGAGGCCACCGGCAAGCCACTGTCTCACCACCCAGAAACGGGTGTCGATTCTCACCCAGGGGGATGGCGCTTGTTTTTTTTTAACAAAAAACTTTTCAAATGAGCACTGGCTTTCCTCTACCCTTTAAAGACTGCCTGTCACTCAAAAAAAGACCGTCTTCTGGGAAGGTGAGCCACAAACAAGCGCCACAAACAAGCACCACAAACAAGGTGCTCTGTACGGAATGGCAGCATGGAGGGAGCATGGAGGGAGCACGGAGGGTTTGGCGGTTGGGTAGTTTGCGGATCACGTGGTCACCCTCACACACACCTCTGCTGAAGGCCTGCTGCCAGCCCACGCGGAACCTATCACGTCCACAGTCACTCGGGGCTCTGCTCTGAGGTCATCTGGGCCTGGGCTCCCTGACTCCATTGTCACCCCATCCCTTCCCTTCCCCAGTGCACAGTCACCCAGTCACCCTGGCCTCCTCCAGCTGCTCCACACCAGCCTCAGGACCTTCGTGCTTGCATCCATCCTCACAGTTCCTGACTCCTGCCCATTCAGGCCTCTGCTCGGGTGTTACCTCATCAGAGGCTCTGGGGAACCCCATCCACCCACTCTCTCTGAGGCTCATTTTTGGGGTATCACAGCTAAGGGGTGCTGTGGGCATTCACAGGCTGCTGAACACCCTGTGTTGTACAGGACAGCCAGCATCCCACCAAAGGTCTCTACAGGCCAGGCAAGGCTGGGTGGGGGGAGGGGCGGAGCTCTGAGCCACTAATACATGGCTCAGCTGGCCAGAGCAGTGTGCCAGGACTGTGTGCCTACCTGTGCTGATCACCGTGGGTGACGAAGACAAGAGAGCGCTAGTGACTTTCCCCAACACAGAACTCCAAACGAGCCATGATTTAATCCCTGTCCCCGATCTTTCCTGCAGAAGGCTAAAACACCACTGGGTGCCCAGATTCAGTCTGCACAGCTGACCAGGTGGGAGACAGCCACGCAAAGCAGGCTGGGAGCTGCCAAGCCCTCCGCTCTGAGCTTTGCCCAAGCCTCCCACTTAGGGCTTTGGCTCGCCTAAGCCTTGCTAGCCTTCACAGCACCCCTCTTTGTCCTTAGTTGGCTTCCATACCTATCTGTCTCAAACCTACTCTCGTGCCCAGCAAAAGCTCCCAGAAACAGCCGGAGAGGGTATGCCTACATTCCTGGGCGCCATGATATGTCATTAGGAAAAAGAAGGTAGTGCCTAATGTTTACTAAATGAACAGACAGACGGGCAGCTGGGGTCTGCGGGTCGGCTGCACTTCAGGGGTTAAGGATACCACACACAACCTTCACCTTTATCGAGATGAAGAGTTGACATGGAGGACAACAGCCAGGCACCCTCCCGGTGCCCCAGGCCTCACAGCAGGGAGGGGACATGAGGACACCTGCCCCTCGTAACCTCGCAAAGGCACAGTGCCCTTCCTGGATATGTGGGGTGACTGTGTTAGCCGTGGCAATGGCGCCTGAATTACCTCTTCAAGGACGACATCTTCCCTTGCTGGTAGCGCAGGGCTCCTCCTAGAGAGAGAGACAGCAAGAGGTCAGTGTAGCCCCAGGACATGCCAGGAAGAGTGACGCAACATTCCTCCGGTCCTTAAGCCTTCTTAGCCACCTGATGTCCTCAGCCACTGCCCGTGTGGTGAGAGGCTAAGGCCCAAGGCTCGATGGCTGGGCCTGTCAGGATGGAAGGCTGCCTTCGTGATTCGCCAACTCCACAGTGGCGGTTTACAAACAAGGCTCCCAGGAAGGACGAGGAGCGAACACACTTACCCCAGGTGCTGACGGCATTGTCCACGCCAGAGGGGTTCCCGTGGATCACTCTCTCCCCCTCGTAGGCCCACTTGTTAATTGACTTCAGGTCCTCCTCGGGCCACCTGAGCACACAGAGAGTGAGGGGCTGGGGTAGCCTTGGACAGCAGAGGGAAGGAGCTGCGGGCTGCATCTGCTCGCTTTCCCGTCCTCGGAAACCCACACAGCGCGGAGGGAATGCTGTGCTCTCACTAGCTGAGATACTCTGGACCTGTTACCTAACGTCTCTGAGCCCCACTCCCCTCAGGGATAGAGTACTTTAACTTCACTCTCGTCAGGCTAGGTCATGCGAGGCTGGGCAACGCTGCTCAAGTTGCCTTGTCTAGGAAGGGCAAGCAGAGGTGAGGCTCCTGCTTCCTGTGTGACCCCCGTAGCAGGAGGTGTGGGGAAGCCTGTGTCCATGCTGGCACGCTTCTGCAACTGGGCACTTGGGAGGCGGAGGCAGCAAGCGTAGGGTGAGGCCAGCCTGAGCCACACACTGAGACCGCAGCTCAGGACAAATAAACACGCCACTAATCTGACTGCCTGTGGGCACCAGTCACCTCTGCATCTCCTTGAACATGTCCTGCATGTCCTGAGGAACAGGGTGGGCTCAGTGCTAGCATGTGACCAGGCCAAACACTAGTGGGAACTTGGAAGTGCAGCCCACCCTCTCCCCCTCCTCAATCTGGCTCCTGTCTGGAAATTCCCTTCCCTTGCATTGGCCGAGCTGTGCGGGGTGCTTGTGCAGGGTACTATGCTGGGTGCTGTGTGGGGTACTACGTGGAGTATTGTATGGGGTGCTATGCAGGGTAATGTGCTGGGTGCTGTACAGGGTACTTGTACAGGGTGCTGTGTGGGGAATTGTGCTGGGTGCTGTGTGGGGTGCTGTGCAGGGTACTTGTGCAGGGTACTTGTGCGGTGTGCTGGTCAGACCCTGTCTGCTACACCAGTCCTCAAACTTCACCTTTCTCATCTGTGAAGCCAGAGACGACTACACTGTGAGATGGAAGAATACTCTTGTACAATGCCTGGGGACAGGGGCCTAAAACAGCCTACTGGGACCACAGCTCCTGAGTCTCCGCAAAATCCGGCCCAATCACAACTCTGACACACACACAAAAACACACACATAGACAAGACAGGCAGACATACACAACGAGAAATCCTGTGGGAAAGGCGGGGTTACCCACTTCACACAGAGGGGTACAACAGTGTCCCGAACCCCAGCGCTACCCACCGCTCCATCACAGGGAGACAGTGAGCAGGCTGGTCCTCACCTGCCGACGGAGCCCCTGTCCTTGAGGGGGTTGGAGACCTCCTCACAGGCGGTCAGGAGGGCGGCTGCCAGACACACCGAGTAGGCAGCGCTGGAGCCCAAGCCTGCCCCGGGGGGCAGTTCTGACCACACCACGATGTCCAGGCTCGGGAGTGTCCTGAAATACACCGGGTACAAAAAGTGACTCCCTTAAAGGGTGTGAAGCGCCAACGGGAACCCGGGGCCAGGCGTGGACATTGGGGGAGGGGCGACTGAGCATCTGGGCCCTGAGGGGAGCAATCGCCACTGGCTGTCAGGGCCTCAAGACGACGCTGACGACCAGGAGTCAGGCACCAGACTTCAACTGAATTGCTGTGAGCTACAGAACTCCCTGCTCTGAAGGATCCTTCCTGCCCTGATTCTCAGCACCAGCTGTCCGTCCATCTGTCTGTCTGGCATCGCCTTGCACCATGTCAACCTCCCAGCCATCTTTCTGGAGCCCACCAAGTGCCTTCACCTGACACTTCCCAGACCACACACGCCGGGTACTACTCGACACATGGGACCCAGGTCTACTGCGGCATGGTTAAAAGAACAATCAGGCCATCACACAGAGACCTCCCTCAAGTAAGACCTGACATTGTTCTGCAATGTCTGAGACCTGCTCCTGCTTTGTAGCTACCTGACACCAAGCATGACTTTTCAAAGTACACGTGCCCACCCTGTGCAGGAGGGAGACTCTGGCCCGACCAACTGAAGCGAAGTGTGCTACCCAGGCTGAATGAATATCCCTACAGCCGCAGTTTTGGTTTCTTTAAAAAACACGGAAGTGTTACATGGTTTCATTTTAACCCCAGGTGTGGGGTATGGGGCTGCTTCAGAGGGTCCGCAGCAGCTGACTGTGATTTGCCTCGTGCTCTGGCAGGGGCGTGATTTTGCCAGCTGCAGATCGTTTCTGTGATCATGTGATGTTTGGAATTCTGGGCACTTTTCAGAGGGTAGATAAATGCTACGGCTCCTAGAGGCGGAGTGGGTTGTTACCAGTTAAGTAGCTGTGTGCAAAGAAGAAACAACAAGAAGAAACTAGTTATCCTGCCAGTGAAGACCAAACTTGCCCCTGAGGCAGCAAGTAGTCTGACAATAATGTTGCCCCCTTTCTGACCCCTGACATAATTTGGGGATCTCTTTCCTTCCCTCTCTATCCTTTCTTCCCTCTTATCTAGTGTTAGGGGGTTGAAAGGGTGGAAGAAAGGAGTCACAAAGTAGCAAGGCCAGCTACATATCCTCAGCAGGGCCTGGTGGTGGGAGGGCGAGCTTCTGCTGCTCTGTCTTTCACTTTCCATATAAATAACACCTGAGGGCTGGAGAGATGGCTCAGCGGTTAAGAGCACAGACTGCTCTTCCAGAGGTCCTGAGTTCAATTCCCAGCACCTGCATGGTGGATCACAACCATCTGTAATGGGATCCGATGCCCTCTTCTGTGTCTGAAGACAGCGACAATGTGCTCATGTATGTGTGTGTATATATACACACATACATACAGATACACATATTAGATAAATCTTTAAAAAATAAATCACACACCTTTAACCCCAGCACTCCAGAGGCAGAGGCAGGTAGATCTCTGTGAGTTCTAGACTAGCCTGGTCTCACTGAGTTCCAGACCAGCTATGGCTACCTGTCTCAAAACAACCCAACCTCCCTACCCTGCCCCCCCCCCCTCCGCAAACTACTGCATGCCGCATGCCTGACAAGGCCATGTCTGCCTTACCAGCTTAAATATACTCCCAATTCTCCTTATTGTATCTTGAGAAAATTCTGTTATTACTTAATAGTGAATTTACTGCATGTGTGCACACATGTGCAATCATGAGCACCTGTCATTTTGGAGAGGGCCTTGTGAAGCCTAGGCTGATGTGGAGGTTGCTGGGTAGATGAGAGTGGCTCTGAACCGGTCCCCCAGCCCCCACCTCCCAGCTGCAGGGATTACAGGTGTGCTCCACCAACCCAGGTTTTGTGAAGCACTGGGGACAGGATTCAGAGTCTCACGAATGCTAGGTAAATGCCCTCACTAGCCATATCCCCAGCCTGACTGACTCAGTGTTAGGGTTTTTTTGTTTGTTTGTTTGTTTGTTTGGGACAAGGTCTCACACAGGAGCCCAGGCTGTCATCCTGTCCTGGAAGTCACTCTGGGGCCCATCACACAATAACTCATAGCGGTCCTCCTGCCTCAGTCTCCTGAGTGCTGGGGTCACAGTCCTAAGTCACCACTTCCAGCCTGAGGAACCAGGTTGACTGTCACAGCAACCATGCATGGAGCTACACGTTAGCCTCTGGGCTTCCATGTTTAGGCAGATTAAACCTTATCATCCTCAAAGCTTGGTGCTACACAGGAAGCTGGGCCTCAGAGTGGGCAAGCACCTCAAATGAGGCAAGTAGCCTGCCACTGCGGACTCTGCAGCTCATGCTGGAGCGCCTTGTGACACTGTTTCAGCTCAGCGCTGCTGTCATGCCCTAAGCACTGGCTCCCAGGTCTTTCGGAAGGGACCTCACACTGCTGACTGCAGCGGCAGGATGGTGACACCCGAATGCACCTCCCTCCAGTCACAACACAGAGAGGCCGCCCCGAGGAACTGCAACAAACCCTTTGCTCTGCTCAACTAAAGCGGCCGAGGACGAAGCACAGGGCGAGTACGCTGGTGTTCCTGTGAGCTAGGTTCACGTCACAACTCTACAGCCTGACTAACTAAATGGTCTTCAGACGCTCTCTCTCTCTCTGGAGACTCTCGCCTGGGTTGCTGCCACACTGTGAGGACAACCTATGGCCGTCGTCCCTAGAAACCCATGAGGCACAGGGATTCTCTGGAACGCTTCCCCGGGGTGGGCTCCTACAGACCAGGCACACACCTCTGCTTCCGGCAGATAGCCAGGTACAGGTAGAGAAAGGCAAGCAGAGACAGGCCTTCGTTGCCTACACAGTCTCTGGGGAGGTCCACCATCTTCTTCAGCTTCTCCAGTTGCTCCAAGGTGGGTGTCGGGACATCGCCTTGCTCTGTCACACAGGCAAACAAACAGTGGGTGAGAGGCCTGCAGAGCAGAACACATCGGCCACAGCATGGGGACAGAAGGGTCCCAACCTTCCAGGCCTGTGTTCCCATCACTTGCATTTTGGGGTAGAGGCAGCCCCAGGTGCGGGTCTTAGCGACCATTCACTGCACCCGTGGCCCTCAGCCGAGTGGCTTGCTGTCTCTGATCTTGGTAAGAGGATAGCAACAGCACATCTTCAGGGGGTCTTTATAAAGACAAGGACCAGGCAGGACTCAGCACAGCTCCTGGCCCAGACCAAGGGCTTAGCTAATAGTCTGAGCACGTGCTGACCACAAAAGCTGTAATTCACCTTTCAGCCTTCGAAACCAAACCAAAAGCAGCAGGTTTCTCTCTCTCTCAAAAACAATTAGCAAAAGGACTGGAGATGTGGCTCAGCTGTAAGGCCCTAGCAAGTGCCAGGTCCCGGGCACTCCCAACACACACACACCCACACACACCACATACACACAACACATCACACATATACCACATACAACACATGTCACACACATACCACACATACACACAAAACACACACACACACACACACACACACACACCACATATACACACACCACACCATACATATAACACATCACACACAGACACATTACACACACACAATACCACACACACACACATAGATACCACACACACACACACACACACACACACATCTACTATACAGAACATATAACACACACACAGACACACACATGCAGGTTTTGACCAGTGCCGCACAGGAGCCTGGGCCACCTTTCTCTGTGATGCAGAGGAGGCGGATCCAGTTCGACCAGCTCGCCTGTAGAAATCACTCCCGGCCTCGGGTCAGCAGACAGAATGGAGGCAGGGCGTGGCTGTGAGGAAAGTTCAAGGCCCCACCCACTGAGGGTTCAGCGCATGTGAGCCTAACACACTGATATATTTCAGAAAACCAAACCAGGGGGTCAAGGAGACCCCACATTGCAGAATGCTGGGATGGAGACAGACCCATCTTGGAGGTTAGAGACCTGCGTCTGAGCCCTTTCTGTATCCATGACAACATGGGTAGCCTTTCGCGCTCAACCGTCACGGCCATCAAATGGAGACAAATGGTCTCACCTACTTTAGAGTCCACTGGTGGAGGCTACACTTGGCTCACAGTCCGGCATGGGAGCTCGATACCTGTTCGCTTTGCCTGTTATTATGTGGAGGGAGTGTCACACTCGGAAAGGAGGCAGCCAGAGCCTCCTTTACTCTCCTACCGAAGCAAACTTACAGTCCTGGCACCCACCAGGAATCCTACTGGTTCTCAACAGCAACCCTCGGCCAGGTCACACGCCGCTGCCCCTGGCCCCATCCGGACTCCTGGGAGGGCTTGCGTGATCTTGGCCAGGAGCTACCATGCCTAGCTGTTGCCACTTTAGACACTGACTTGTAAAAGCAGCTGCCGGTCCTCAGGGAACTTTTCTGTCCTAACGAATGCCTGGCACCATGGAAAGTAAGTCCCAGAGGCTCTGAGCTGAGGGGACCTGGGAGTCACTCAGGGCACTTCATGCAAAATATAGTCATTTCCCACAACCTCTACCAATTCTCCACAGGCGAGGGGCAGGGCTGAGAACTACAGACACTGGGAAAAATAAGTGTCCCACCCCCAGCCAATTACAAGGCCCAGTAAATAGAAAAGAAGAATCAGTCTAGATAAAGAGAGCCCTTCCTTCTTTCTTTCCTGGGGCTCAAGCCCAGCTCTCCCCACTGAGCCACACCTCAAGCCAAAGCTTTCAGTGCTACTCCGGCTCTGGCAGGGCTTGGGAGCAGGTTGGCAGTAGTCCTAGCGGGCTCTTGCTTGTCCTGGGTTCACTGAGAAAGTCATGAACCAGAGAAGCAGCAGCAGACCAGGGTCAGGCCAGACCCATGAGGCAGGTGCTACCCTGCTGATGGAAGGGAACTAGCCTGGACGGCTGTAACCTCTGCTCTTCCAATGCCACCAGCAGCAGCAGCAGCACAGGGGCCTTGGGTTAATGGCACGGGAAAGTGCTGATACCCCAAAAGAAAAGCACCCTTGTCCCTAGGATGTTGACGCGGCCACGTTCTGTTTCAGAGACATGGAGTTTCTGTCTCTCAGTCGGCCTGAGTCCCCATCCCCAGAAGTCAGTCATGAAGGGCTGGTGCCAGAATACCCAGCTTGCTCCCGAGGAAGCTGACACAATGAGGTGTCTGTCACCATGTGTTGCTCCTGACTGGCCTCTGAGTCAGGCGACCGCCATCTTGGGGAGTTCAGTTGTACCCCCTTGACAAAGCGATTATTCCAGCTGGGCTTGGTGACTGTCTGTGCCCTTCACAGAGGGGTGGGGAGGGTCACAGGACCCCCACCTGAGTATCCAGCACCTCCCTACCACGCTGCATGCAACTCTGCCTTTATTGTATGTGACCTTGTGAGGGGCTAGGGTATATAGGCTGGGGAAGACAGGGGTGGGGGGCTCCATCTGTGTGACTCTGAGGCAGGCATCACTCCTGCTGGGTAAAGCCTCCTGGTGAGGCCTCTATGTGGGGGCACCCACATTCCAATAACCAACCCCTGACTTATACGCTCTATAAGGAAGTCCAAGGAACTCCTTGGAATTGTGCCTTGCTTTGTCACTGGGACCTTAGGAGGAGGGGGAGATGTTTTGTCTCCCCTGGGAAGGAATTTTAGCAACACTTCATTAGTATTGATTGGATTAACCAGTAATAAACACACGTTGGTAAGCATACACCCTACCACCGAGCCACCCGGGGGCCCTCTGCTCAGTAACAAGCCACACGAGAACAACAGTGCCTTCACCCTTCACTCAAAACAGAATCGATGGCTTTCTCGATCTACTTCCTGTCATGGCATCAACCCTAGGAACTAACTGTTGTTGACGGCTCTTCCCATAGTCTTTGCTACACCTTTACACACCGGCTTCTAGAAGTACGTACACGCTGTCGCATACCTGTGACACTGTTGCACACCTCCGACAGTCCATCCTTTTGTCTCTTTTATCTTGTTGCATTTGATGTGGTCTCACGTAGCCCAGGCTAGCCCTGAACTTACCATACAGCTGGAGCTGTTCTGGGATTCCTGATCCTCTGGCCTCCCCCACCCAAGTACTGAGAATACACTAGTCAATATGGATAGGATTCAGAATCACCTGGGAGACACAGCTCCGTCTACGAGAGCGTTTCTAGAGAGGTTTAACTTAAGTAGGAAGCTCCACTTTGAATGTATGTGTGGTGCCGTCCCTGGGGTTCTGGACTGAATAACAGAGAGGGCTAGAGCCATCCTTCTCTCTCTGCTTCCTGACTACAGAGGCAATGTGACCAGGCACCTCACCCTCCTGCCGGGAGCCAGATGGACTACGCTCAAACTGAGAGCCAAAATACATGCTTACATTGCCTTTGTCCTATCAGCGAGAAGGGTTAACTCACACAACAGCTTAACATTTCTACTCTACAGTGAGCCTGGATGATCTGCCCACAACAATCCAGAGAGATCCAGGGCATAGTTCTACACGTTCATAATGAACTATCGAGGTGTGGTGGCACATGTCTTTAATCCCAGCACTTGAGAGAAAGAGGCAGGCGGATCTCTGTGAGGTCTGGTGTCACAAACAAGCATCACGCAGTAAATGAATGAAGCCAACTTCTCAGGGTCAGAGGAGTACATCATTCTCTGGCTCCCTGACAGGCAGCCTGAGGTAACCCTGTCCCCCTCTCCCCACTTTCTTCAGGGGCCAGGCTCTTGCCACACCTGGCTACCTGTCTTTGTACTAACCAAGGAAACTTGTGTCCAGCCGCTGAAGCGTGCCCACGTCCCAGACTTGCTTGATAGCGATGTTTGGTAAATTGAGGCTCACTTTCCCATTGCTCTGTGGTCGCAGCAGGAGAAACGTTCTCAAGTTCAAGGCCACCGCCAAAGCTACCTGTAGAACAAAGGGCAAGCGCCGTAAGTCCTGGAGGTGGAGACAGGAGGACACTTGGGGTTTAGTTGTCGTCTGTTCTCCCCTATTCCATTGTCCTCGCTGTAAGACAATGAGAAGTCCTGCCTCAAAATCTGAGGCAGGCAGTGCCTCCTGGGGGATGATACCTGAGGTCGTCTCCTAGCCTAGACAGACAGTCGGACGGACAGACAGACGGACACACACAAAACCATAAAGCTGGAGAGATTAGGAAAAAAAAAAATAAGCTTTAGGCTCAGATCCATTCAGGCTCACTCCCAGAGCCATGAACGTATAATGTGCTTGGTCAAGTTACCGATTCTCTCCCAAGCCTCAGCTTTACCTGCAAAATAGAAGACTACAAATGATACCCTAGGTTAGATCCGAGGGTTAAATGAGATTAACCTATGTGCGAAACACCTCTACCATACCAGAGCATCTTTCTAGTTCCTCAACACTGGAATGCCCAGAGTCCGGTCCTCCAAGCAATTTCCCCTCCAGCAGCACTCACTTCCTGGGTGATTCCACGCAACCTGTAGGTTTTAGGAACCATCTTTCTGCTGTTGTACTGACTGGAGCCAACTTAAAGTTTGTCTGGCTGGAGATATTCATGCAGCCTACACCTCAGGTCTTTCTTTCATCGTCTTCAAATTCAGTGTCAGAGAGAAGTGGAACCCGGTCGTTCAGATCCCTGGGGACTTTTTACCTTGCCATGGACTACGGCATGTTCTCCGTGGAGAATGACTTTTCCTGGAGCGGACACCAGCAGGACTTCTGACAACATGGCTCTTGAGACTCCTGAAAGGGAAAAAAAAAAAGCAAAAGAACAAAGTTTCCTAGATGTTAGTTACACAAACACCAGGAAGGCTGGGCTTGGTGGTGCACACCTTTAATCCCAGCACTTGGGAGGCAGAGGCAGGTGGATCTCTGGGGGTTCGAGGCCAGCTTGGTCTACAGAGTGAGTTCCAGGACAGCCAGGACCGTGTAGAGAAACTCTCTTCACAGAACTATGTACCAGGATGATAGTGCAGTGAGCCAGTCAGCTGGACAATGGAAAAAAATCTGGGTTCAGACCCCAGCTCTTCCATTCCCAGTATGTCTTATGTAAACTGCCATGAATCTGTTTTCCACACATCAGATAATAGAGGCTGATTCAAAGGACCAGTAGCAGCAGGGCCTAGCTGGCTGGCAAAGTAAACTCTTGACTACAGAGAGCTACTCGGCACTGACAGGTTCTCAGCTTCAGTGTTTTATTACTTTCACTGTTGCCGGTAAAACTCACATGACTTCCAAGTGCACGGTGGAGTGCTCGCCTACTAAGAGAACGGCCATGTGTTTGATGGTATGGAAACGCGAGGTTTACATAAAATCTTGCAGAAGAAAGAACTCTTCCCGGACCTCGAGATCACAACCAACCTGTCCCAATTATAAACAAGGCTGCGGGACTCACCTGTTACGCCCCGCGTTGCACATTTAAACAAGAACTTCTGCAAGGCAGAATCTCACAAAGTGTTTCTGCTGGATTTATGGGTGCATGCATTTGACATTATTATAAATAATGCAAAATCACCCGGGTTCAAGGCTTCACTGGAACTCTGTCACCCTAGCCACCCCACTGCAGACTAGCCCCCGAGACCCCAGTCTATGGGAACTGTCTGATCTGAGGTCGTCGACCGCTCAGATCCGGGAAACTAAGGCAGAAGGCCGCGAGGCCCGGCCTGGGGTGTCCGGGACCCGGCTCTCACGCTTCTCAGCCCGCAGCCCAGGCCTCTTACCTGCCCCGGCCAGCGCCCAGGTGAGCCGAAACCCCGGCTGTAGCTCCCGGTCTTCTCCATATCAGAGGGCAGAGCCCTAGGAGGCGGGTGTGTCTTCCTACAGCCAATCAGAGAGCTGAAACCGAGACTCCCTTTACGGATTGGGTCGAACATTGACCAATGGGAATTTCAAGCAAGCAGAGATTGCCCCGCCTCTTTCTATTTGTAATCCAATGGGAAACAAGTCCCGGGAAGTGCCCCGCCCTGGTACGAGTGCCACAGGCCAATAGGAAACAGCGATTGAGAGGTGGCGCGGCAGGCTGCGGGGCGGAGTCCTCCCCGGGCCTGGACGGATGCCTGGCCGGGTCAGCTCCAGACGCGTTATCGTAAGCATGGCCGTGTGGATCTTTGGGGGCCGCCTCGCCCTGCGCGGGCGTCTCGGCGCTTGCAGGCTGCTGTGTCCCCGTTTTCAGAGTTGCGACCCTCAGGGCGGGGAAGACGGAGACAGGTGAGTTTCAGGCTGGGAGAGTAACTCAACACGAGGGAGGAATAGTTTTCTTTCCGTGGCTACGTCACACTGATGACTTGCTCTCTCTGTGGCCTGACGTCACCAGGGTCAGCATGGCGTCAGAGGATTTCCCCGCACAATTTCTAACGCAGTCCAGCAGTGGTCAGTCAGGGCGGGGCATGTTCTTGTGGGTTTTGTCCAGTCTCCCAAGCCGCAGTTTATTTGGATTAGGATTAAGATACAACGCTCTGAAACTTGCATCGGGAGTTGCAGACTGCCATGAACTCACGATCCACGTTTCCTATCCAGTCCTCTGACTTTTGAATAACCGTGTGGATTCACATTTTAATTTTAAACTCTACATTTAAGTGACACACTGCTATTTGAAAATGGCAGACTCTTGAGGAGGGAGAGCAAGGACTGGGAATGAGGCCCTGTGGTAGAATGTTTGCCTAGCATGCCCAAAGACTGGAGTTCTGTCCCAGGTCTCAAAAAAAAATTTTTAAGTGAAAATACCATGTTTAAAAATGCCATTTTGGCCGGGCGGTGGTGGCGCACGCCTTTAATCCCAGCACTTGGGAGGCAGAGGCAGGCGGATTTCTGAGTTTGAGGCCAGCCTGGTCTACAGAGTGAGTTCCAGGACATCCAGGGCTACACAGAGAAACCCTGTCTCGAAAAACCAAAAAAAAAAAAAAATTCCATTTTTATTATTATTTTTTTTTCACCTGAAGCTGAGGGGCAGTTCCAGGAGCTAGTGGCTTTAGTCCACTGTGGAGCTGGGGCTACATGGAGTGATTGGTTAGTCCTCCCAGCCAGTATCTGCCAAGCGTCTTTATTGAGCAGGGCACTACAGCAGCTACTGCATGGGTAGAGACAGGGACAAGAAGCCTTCAGGAAGCGACAGCGGGGAAGTGGCTGACAGGAGATTGCTATCCCGGAAGGGGATATGTGTTGCCACTGAGGTTGCAGGTTGAAAGCTGGGCGCCACTCACCGAGGTGCACTCCGTAAGCTGCTCCCACTTACCAGGTCTTCGTGTCTGTTTCTCATCAGGACCCAGCTATCCTCGAAGACAGCCAAGATCCCCAAGATTTACACCAAGACAGGAGACAAAGGTAGGCCTCATTGTAGCCATGTGACAGATCTGAATATCCATCTTAAGTGTGAAGCCACGTTGGAAAGGTAGGAGAGGCACAAGTTCAAGACCAGCTAGGGTGACGTATATCAAACTCCAGGCCAGCTTACACAACATAATGAAACCCTGTCTTGAACGAAGGGAATGACACGTTGTGGGATTGGAAGTGCAGCTCGGTGGTAGAGTGCCCAGCTAGTATTCTGAAGGCTTTGTGTTCAACACCAGAACGAAATAAAAAGATAAGCAGTGTGGAACAGTGTAAGGACTCCCAGTCATAGGTGAGAGAGATGGGTCAGGGGTTAAGAGCCTATTTGGCAATTCCCAGCACCCGCAGTGGGTGCTTCACACCTTCTTATAACTTCAGCTCTAGGGGGATCCATTGCCTCTGACCTTTGTGAACACTTGCACTCATGTGCACATACATGCATACACAACATGCATACACACATATACATATATACATAACATGCATACACATATACATGCATATACAACATGCATACACATATACATGCATACACAACATGCATACACATACATACATACATAACATGCATACACACATATATACATTCATACATATACAACATGCTTGCACATACATATGCATACATACATACACAACATGCATGTACACACATATACATTCATACATACATAACATGCGTGCACATACACAATATGCATATACATACATATATAACGCACATATACATACGTTTTACACACACACACACATACACACGCACATATATATACATATACACATCAGGGTCTCTCTGCATAGCTCTGCCTTTCCTTGAACCTCACTCTGTAGACCAGGCTGGCCTGGAACTCAGATATCCGCCTGCCTCTGCCTCCCATGTTCTGGGATTAAAGGTGTGCAACACCACTGCCCAGTCTAAATTTAAAAAATGTAAAAAGAACTTTTAGTCTGTTTGGATTAAAGCGTGTTCTAATGGTAGGCATGGTGGCACAGGCATGGAATCCTGGTTCTCTGGAGGCAGAGGCAGGAGGATCACTGTAAGTTTAAAGGCAGCCTGGGCTATATAGTGAGAGCTTATCTCTAAAGGAAAAAAATGTGTGTGTGTAGTGTGTGTGTGTGTACTTTAGAATGAAAGGATATATGATAGGACAGTCAGGGCTACATAATGAGACCTAGGCTACATAGCAAATTCTGGGTCAGCCTGGGCTACATAATGAGACCTGAGCTACATTGCAAGTTGTAGGACAGCCTGGGCTACATAATGAGAACTTGTCTCTAAAGAAAAGAAAAGAATAATGAGTGTGTATTCAGATATGGCTGAGAGGTTATCTCTTTGGCGTTGGGATTTCTTAAATTGCAACTTATTTAGAGTGTGAGTGTGTGTGTGTGTGTGTGTGTGTGTGTGTGTGTGTGTTATATGTTCCTATATCCCAATGCATTTGAGGTCAGAGAACAGCTTGGAAAAGTTGGGGTTTTTCCCACCATCTGGTTCCCAGGGATTAACGCGGATCATCAGGCTTGGCAGCAAGTGTCTTTACCAACTGAGCCATCTTGCTAATCCTGAAAGATTTTATCTTTGTCTGGTAGTCAGGAGAGAGATTTGAATTGTGGGAGAGGGAAATACACAAAACTTCACATACTCTTCTATTTTTTTTTTAATAATAAGATTTATTGCTTCAATATTTATTAAATACCAAATGTAATGTAATGGAGAAATAGATCACTATGGTACCATTTTCTGAAGTTTAAGACCATACAGACTGTTAATAGTGGTTGTGTTTGTGTTATATCCTTTCATTCTAAAGTACACACACACACACACACACACACGATGTACTTACTATCACTGATCTGTATGCAAACAAATGTCAGAGTGATAAATGTGTTGTCTGCCACGTGTGTTACCAGAATGATAGAAAACGTGTATAGAAGTGACAAATGTCAGGTGGTGGTGTCAGTGCTACACAAGACAGGTTCGGGAACAGCTTTAGGTCACTCACAGATGGGGCATGGCTCATTATGGCCCAGCAGTGGAATTCCGTAGTAGTGGTTGGCAGGGTGAGGCTTATC
The DNA here is from genome assembly GCA_021653895.1 of Mastomys natalensis. Classification (NCBI taxonomy): domain Eukaryota; kingdom Metazoa; phylum Chordata; class Mammalia; order Rodentia; family Muridae; genus Mastomys; species Mastomys natalensis. The sequence goes on along the minus strand of JAJTUV010000918.1, from coordinate 203,817 downwards.
CTGGCTCACACAGGGGCAGAGTCAAAGAAGCAGAGCTCCATTCTGGAGCTGCTGTGGTCGGGAGTCCGGGCTACTTCTGTAACTGAAGACACTTAATCTTTCTTAGAAGGTGGGAAAGACAGGGAGGTGCTGGGACTGTGACAGAGATATTTATGTTATTGCCATCAGCCAGGAGAGCCGATGCCTGGTCGCTTTCTTTTGCTCAGACACGGTTACTTCGGTTTGTTGAGGTTTCTCTGTCACAGCCACAGTGTGGGTATCAGATGGCCCTCTGTGAAATCGTTTGTACTTACCAACACCACAGCAGGCTCAGTGGTACGACAGCATGAAGCCATGCTGACAGCACCAGGCAGGAGCCGTGACCTAGTCTGACAGGAGACAGAACATGCAGAGGTGTGGTACCACAGGAGCCTTCTTTCTTAAACAAGAGGCTCATTGGTGGTTCCTAGTCTAGACTAAAAGCATGCAGGGAAGAAGAGGGAGAACCTTGGTGGTAGTGACCAAAAGGACACTTCATGCTTATAGTGCGTGGACATACATGCAATTAAACACCCACATATGGGAAATAAAAAGAAATAGTTCAAACGTATCAGGAAAAAAAAAATCTTTATAAGATTTATTTTTGACTTTTATTTGACGTGTTTGAGTGCCTGCTGCCCGTGTAGACCGGAAGAAGCATCAGATCCTGGAACTGGAGTTACAGATGGTTGCAAGTTACTCTGTGGGTGCAGGGACCTGAACCTGGGTCCTCTGCAAGAGCAGCCAGTACCCTTAACCACAGAGCCATCCCTCCAGCTCCAGCCCCACCCATGTGGAATAAATTTAATCTCAATCAGGGGCTCCTTCCCTCCTTCAATTAATCAGTTCCCAGATAAAAGACACACTTTCATTTATAATAAGCCTTAGTCGGCACTAAAGCTGGGCAGATATCTACCCCCTATGCTGTTAGTATCTCCTTTCCTATGGATAACCCTGAGTTATTAGTTATTATGTTTCATCTGGACTGCTCTTAATTCCAACTGGCCAGCCCTCATGGCCATGATTTTAGGATTCTTACCCCATGGCGTCTTCTCTCTGTACCTTCCTCTCCCTCCTCCTCTTATCTCTTTAGATTCCAAGCCCAGGAACCTCAAGCCCCGCCTCTCTCAGTTCTGCTCAGCTATAGGCTGTAGGCATCTTTATTCACCAGTCAGGGATAGCTCGGAGGGCAATGTCACATAGTGTCACTCGGGTCTACTTGTGGACTCACGTGTCTCTGGGACGACCAGGCTTTAGGGGCCGGTATTGAGCATTATCATACAAGCAGTATCAGACCAGCCCACTACACCCACCCCCAGATAACCCCCAGATCTTAATGCACTAAATCTCTTTCCTCAGGGTTTTCCAGCACCTTCACAGGGGAGAGGAGACCTAAAGATGACCAAGTATTCGAAGCTGTGGGGACCACGGATGAGTTAAGCTCGGCTATTGGGTAAGCGGGCCTCCACGTGGTTAGCGTGGGGCATTAGTGCCTCATCTGTGTGACACTCTCCACTCTCCTGGAGGGTCCTGGATAGATCTGCATGAACTATTGTTAGAGAGTCAGCTCACGCAGATCAGCTGGTCAGCTCCATGAGCTACAGGGTATAGGGCTGTCCCTCAGTCACCTACGTCTAGAAGTTTGTTTCCTTCTGTCCTACCTTATGAACAAACTCCTCCCCACCATGAGTGGGTTAACTTGGGCATCCAGTGCACTGTGCAGGTCTCCTGCTCCCTGCCGTAGCGACAGGACCAGCCTGCCCACATGGAAAGAACAGCTGACTGGGTGTAGTGACAATGATAAAGGTACTTGAGGAAGCAAATGCCCCTGTCCATGTGTTCTCTTAGTCAGCAGGAAGAAGCTGCCATGGCTGGTGTAGCTCATTAGTTTATGCCCCCCAAGAGCATACTGTCAGGGACTCATTCTTCCTCGTCCTTCTAGGTTTGCCATGGAGTTGGTTGCAGAAAATGGCCACACATTTGCCGAAGAGCTTCAGAAGGTAAGTAACATCATGCGTCATGTTAGCCCACAATGGGGCCTTGTGTCTCTGTGGTCTGAGGGGTTGCCTCTTTGCATCACGGTAGCTAATCACTCGTGAGAACTACACCATCCTCATCTCTGAAGTCAGGACACATAATCCTCCATGAGGTGAGCGGTGTCATGTGAAGAGTAACTCTATTCTCCAGGGGGTGTTCAGCAATACAGAAGGATATCTGCGCTTGTCACATCTCGTGGCGAGAAGGCTTCTGATGTCAGTATCCCACATTTCACAGGACAGCCTCCTGGCAAGGACAACCCAGTGCCAGGGGCCACAGCTCAGGCTGCAGAGCCGTATGCTCAAGAGCCCTGCTGCGTGCTAGTCTCAGCCAGGTGGACCTCTGCCTGTTAGCGCTGCTGTTGAGTTCCAATGGGGATCTACTTAACGGGGTCACTCTAGGATGCCGTGGGAGGCTGTGGTCTCCCAAGCTTACAGTAGTCTGGTTAGGGCCTATGTGGATCCTAGGAATGGATAAGTGTCCTCCCTGAGTCCTCCTGCCCGCTGACCACTACCTGTCAGTGTAGAAAAAGAAGGAAACTGCCTGGGTGCAGGGTGTGCCTCTTGGCCAGAGCCTAGTAGAGCCTTCCCTCCCTCAAGCCCAGCTCAGGAGGTTTCGTGGTGTTTAGAGTTAGGACAGTTGGGTTCTCAGCCCAACAGGCCCAACACGGTCCACAAACGGCCTTTCTCCTCACCCTTGTTCCCAGATCCAGTGCACTCTGCAGGACGTCGGCTCTGCCCTGGCCACTCCACGGTCCTCAGCCAGAGAGGCTCACTTAAGTAATTCCCAGCCTGCTCAGGGAGTTCCTGGGGTCTTGGGGTGAGGGCTGCCCCTGAGTGTTGCCTGCTGGGAGCCTGGGCCCCAGAGCTCTCTGGCAGGGCAGACATCCCTGCTCTCTGCCTTGGGAGAGGAGTTACCCTCGAAGCTGAGGGAAGCAGAACACCCACGCAGGAGGAAGGGGTGTTTCCCGGTGGTCTGGCAGCATGGCTTACAGTAGGACCTCTCTGCCCCTGACTCCTTAGAGCACACAGCCTTCCAGGAAGGGCCTGTCCGGGAGCTGGAACAGTGGATTGACAAGTACTCCAGCCAGCTTCCCCCGCTCACGGCTTTCATTCTGCCTGTAGGTATTGGGGGGCTCAACCTGGGGTGGCGGGTTAGGTGCAATGACAGAAACACAGGCTTCCCAAATAGACCCAGCTGTAGCCCAGCAACCCCAGCCCCTCTCAAGGGCAGGCCCTCAGGGATATCCCGGCCAGGCTCTGGAAGGCAGAAGCCTGCCCAGTGTATAGTGACAGTGGCCAACACTCACTCTCTCTTTCAGTCTGGAGGCAAGAGCAGCTCTGCCCTGCACTTCTGCCGGGCTGTATGCCGCCGAGCTGAGCGACGGTAGGTGTCTTCATTGTGCCGTGTCCTGAGTCCTGTATCTCGGAGGGACTGTGATAAGTGATTCATGCTACTGAGAGGCCAAGCAGAGTTTTTCCTGCTCTGAATGTCACAGGCTTCCTAGGATGGGGGGCTGGGGAGAACACCATGAAAGGACCCTGCTAGAAGCCACAGAGAGGACTGCCAGGGGCCTTGTGGTTGGGGGGACCCAGAGAGAATCTGTCCACATCTGAGGGGCTTCTCCCAACAGTTCCAGGAGTCAGGAGCAGGTTACTGAGACTCTGTGGACTCTCAGATCACAAGCCTTCTTCCTTCACAAAAGGCTGTTGAGTCTGGACATTCCCAGATACATCCTGGGTGACAAAAAACGCTTGGGCCTCCAGAGAAAAATAGTCATTTGTACAAAGTCACCCACATCAACAGTGGAGTTTAGCGCAGCAGCACATGCGGGGCAGAAGTGCAGGGCGGAGCACGAGACTGAGCTGGTGTCCCACCTTCAGTGTGGCTGACAGGCCCCGGCCACTTGGTGACCTGCCAGAAAGTTCTCAGAAGGACACCTAGGTGAAGAAACCAAGCTGAGTGGGCGGTACCAGCAGGCAGGACTAGACATAAGACTTCCTGGGCTGATGACCAAGTATATAGTCTTGGATAAGGCCAAAGCCAACACCCCCAAGGCTAGCTTAGAGGGGATGACCAGCTGAGTGGGATCAGGCAGTGCAGGGGGCCAAGTGTATGCACACAGTCAGGCGTGGGGCTTCCAGGTGATTAGAATTACAATGTAGAATGAGTAGCTCCTTGGAGATTAAGGCTAGATAAAACCCTTTGAGGACTAGAGGTTTATAGTCCTACCCATGAAAGAGTGGAGGCCAGGCTCTGTTGGCACAAAGGCCAGCAGGCTGGGCTGTTGGCCAGCCTACCCTCAGCTTGCCTGCTGTGTCTCCTCCTTCTCTGGCCAGCTCTTGATGTGTATGTCCAGGGTAAGGGGCCAGCTGAGGCAGTGGCAGGTAGGCTGTGTCTGGTTGTAGTTGTCAGGACTAGGTTTGAATAGTGAGATCAAGCGTCGAGCATCCGTGTCCCAGCCTTGCTCTGTAACCTGACTGTGTGTTCTCTCCACAGCGTGGTCCCTCTTGTCCAGATGGGAGAAACGGATGCAAACGTGGCGAAGTTCTTAAACAGGTGCTTAAGTGGAACGTGGCGGGTCTGTTTGACCACCAGGGACTTGGTCATGGCACTACAATTCAGCCAAGAGCAGAGTGGGCTAAGCCCCTCCCTCCGTCATGCATATTGGAGCTTGCTGTGTCCCTGGTGGGCCCTGTCCCACTCTGAGGTCAGGCTCTGCTTAGAAAACAGGAGCCAGCAGAGACGAACCTGATGATGGCCCATGGTAAAGAGGAATCTGTCCAGCCAGCGTCTCTTCCCGAAATGCCCTGGCGGTCCCCAGCTGGGCTATGCTGAGCTCAGGGCTCTGTGCTCTGAGCAAGGCTACTCCAGGAGGGCATTGCCCTGCACTCGGCCTCTGCCCTGCAGCTGGACTTCTGGTTTCTCCTGCAGCCTGGCTCAGATGGTGCTAGTGCAGGCCAGGCAGGAGCCCAGGAGCTGGTGGAGGCCTTAGGGAAACATGGGGGTTGCACCCAGAAGCTGCCTAGCAAGACAGGAAGTGACCTCACAACGCTTAGCTGTGGGGTTACCTGTGTCCTGTGTTAACCCCCACCCCAGGATATAGACTAGCTTGGATCCTCATAGAATCTTTCCTTCTGGGTGGGATGTCACCCAGGTCAAGTGAGAAATGGTTCCTTTTTATTTTTTTTTTTTAAAGATTTATTTATTTATTTTATGTATATGACTACACTGTGGCTCTCTTCAGACACACTAGAAAAGGGCCTCAGATCCCTTTACAGATGGTTGTGAGCTACCATCTGGTTGCTGGGAATTGAACTCAAGACCTCTGGAAGAGCAGTCAGAGCTTTAACTGCTGAGCCATCTCTCCAGTCCCCAAAATGGCTCCTTATAAACTCAGAAACGGCAACCCTGAGGGTACGTGCTGACCCTACAGTGTTATGTGGGTCAGAGTGGGCCGTGCCCTCTCCGCAGGTTCCAGAGAGTCACCAAGAAAGCAGCACATGGTTGCCCCAGGAACACAAGGCTCAGAGGGGCAATGCCAAGGCAGAGTCTTGTCTGATAGCCAGTAACGGGCCCCTAGAGGTAGGAGTAGGACACCAGAGGGAAGGGAAGGTCTGTGGAGCTGGGCACAGGATAGGGGGCAACCAGGAAGGCATGGAGAAGTGACAAGCTTGCTTTGAGCCTCCAGGAGATCAGAGCCTCGAGAGTACATCAGACAGGTGTGATGTTGTCTCCTAGGCTGTCCCTTTCCCTGCAGAAGGCCTGCTGCCCTGAACCCATCACTGCTGGGCCCAACGAAGAGCTAGGGGACTAGCCTCCTTCTATGAGACTACTGCAGACAGCTGATGCTCAAGTGGAATACTAGCAGTGTCTAGAGACAGTTTGGGTCATAGTGGGTGCTGGGTGCCACTGACACTTAGTATGTAGAGACCAAGAGTGCCATGACCACCCTACATGCACAGGAGAGCCCCAGCCACAAAGATTAATCCAGAGCATTGGTAGTTACACGGCCACGACCTACCTAAGGCCTCTTGGTTCTAAATGTAGCTCCTGAAGATAGAGCCTGGAGCCGGGTTGACCTGAAGGCTTCTGGGCTGCCTCAGCTCTCCTGGGTTGGCATACTTTTGGGGCTACTTTATTGAGTTTTATTATCTACCACCCTTCCAACCTTTTCCCACTCCAATCCCTTCCAACTCCTCAACACTAGGTAGGAGAGAAAGAAGGCTAAAGGGAGAAGAGTGTAGACCTCTTCAGACTACTTCTTACTCACCAGGGGTGTCAGGCAGGTTCCTTGGGGGCAGGTCCAGTCTCTGTCATCAAGACATCTCCAACCAGCAATTCAGCAGGAGCGGGAGCAGCCGCCACAGGCCCGCTCGGGGCTTCTCCCGTGCACACCTTCTCAAGAGTCCCCGGAATTAAACTATCTGCAGCTGGCAAAAATCACGCCTGTCCTGGAACACGAGACAATCAGAGTCAGCGGCTGTGGACAAACTGAAGCAGCCCCATAGCCCACACCTGGAATTACAACAGACGCATAGCCACCTAACATAACTGGGTTTATAAAGAAACCAGAATTCTCACTACACGCTGAGTTCCAGATGCAGCACGCCTGTTGTTGGAAGTATAGAAGAAACTCAGGAACTGATAGCTTATGGTCCCTGCCCTTCCCACCCTGGGTGTACTGCAGCCTGTGCCATCAGGACTGTACTTACCTTTCCTCCCTGAAGGCAGACGGGCCGGCTAGCACCGGTCGGTCATCTTACATCCTTCTTGTTGGTTCTCTCTGCCCTCCAGACTCAGTGATTACCTCTTCACTGTAGCCAGATATGCAGCCATGAAGGAGGGCAGCCAAGAGAAAATATACAAGAAGCGGGAAGTGTGAGACATGAAGACATGGCGGGTGAGTGGTCAACTCCAGACAGTCGCGCTGAGAGCGGAAGTGGGCGTGAGCTACAGACTCAGCATCACCTCATGCCCACCCTCCAGGAACCTCTGAGACTCCTGGCTTCTCCGGGCTGTGTCAAACACATCGACTGAGTTCCAAACTCCAGGAAGGCAAGGTACTCTGGAGGCTATGCAGGGGACGGGCCACTCGGAATCAAGATGAACATGGGGAAGGTTTGAACTGTGCAGATGGGCTGTGTGTGTGTGTGTGTGTGTGTGTGTGTGTGTGACAGAGAGAGCGAGAGCGCACTGCCAACTCAGGCTGTTCAAGGACTTTGAATGTATCAGAGGCCCCTGGAAATGTAATTGTGATTTACCTGTGCCGACGGGGCTTTAAATGTCACATTTACAAAGGGAAGGCAGGCTGGAGGAGTTTTGTCACCTCTGAGCCGCCCATCACTGCCACAGTGCCGGGGAAAGACAGCTGCAGGTCCACAGGGGTGCAACTCAGGAGACTCCTCTCCATCAGGGCGGGAGGCAGGCGGCCCTCCCTGCCCCCGGCGGTGGCGGAAATGCGGTCTTCAGCCTGACACGAGCTCTCTGATGTCCCTTGGCTAGTCTATGCTTCCGTGAGCCACACCATGGCTGTTACTCCACCTGCCGCCACTGCCTCCTCTCCCTGTGAGGTGACATCGCAGTGACGCCTGTGCCCTTGGGAAGAGGGATATTTATGAAAGGCTGGAGGCAGTGACTTAGGAAGGGCAGGTCTGAGACACCTGGGGACTCAGCTCAACGATCACCTCCTTTGCACCCTCTTGGCACGCCTTCTGTGCTAGATGTGGGTGGACTGGCCCCTCTAGCTGTCTTGTTGGTCAGTCAGTGAGCCTCTGATTTCAACTGTGTGTCTTCTGGGTCCTGTGAAGGGTAGATGCCCAGCAGGGAGGAATACCCTAGGAGGCTGTCCTGTCCAATGCCATTGCACACACCGTAGGGAGACACAGATTGGATATAGAGTTGGTGCTGTGTGTGAGACCAGAGACAGGAGGCGCCCTGCTGTTGACCGGGCCTGGCCAGGGACGCCATGTTACAAGAGCTTGCAGCAGCCCCGCCGCTCTGCCGACAGCTCCAGGTCTTCCTAAAAAATAAAGTGTGAACTCAAGAGAATAGGAAGCCACGCCCCTAGCCTATGCCCGGCTGTTTTCAACACCCACGTCAGGATATTGACTGGCGCTGGAAAGATCGACCCCCACCTTCAGGCTCCAGGCCTTGTCCAGCCCTGTGCACAGCACCCGCGGTCCTCATAGGGTGATTCCCACTGCACGCTAACAAGCTGCGAAACCTTCTTTAAATTGTACCCATTTATCATTGATCTCCCTCTCTCTCTCTAATTCAGCCCTTGAAAACATTGCAGGAAGGCATTCTCTCTTGTGAATTTTTGTAGAAAGCGCTTTTATTGAGATACAATTCACCCGCCATAAGATTCCTCCTTTTAAAATGGACATTTCAGTGGGTTTTAGGGTATTGCCTAGTTTTTTGCCGTCCCATATCTCACACCCAAGAAGATGCCCCCTAGTTGGGGCTCATCAGAGCAGTGTTCACCAGCATTCTCAGAGGTGAATGAACCCCGACGTGGTACCAAAGGGCACCGAGAAGCGCTCACACAGGACCTCACCTGTGCCTCACAGTACTGGGGACAGGGAGTTCACGTTTCTACAGGAAGGGAAACTGAGGCTCAGGACTGACCTGGGCTGTGGTCACATGACACCCCCTCCCCAAGCCCAGGGGCACTTGACAGTTGTTTTAATCACAACCTGGGCTGCGGCAAGCAAGGCCAGGCACTAACAGATTGCTGTCGCATCTCTCAGCCGAGAGTCTCCCGTAACTGATACTTCACGGCTATTGTTAATGTGCATTTCTCATGGAGTAATTTTCAGAGCCTCAACTTGTAGCACATCCCAATGATAAACGTCCCCTGTTCCCAGTCCCCTGTCAGCTGCAATGTCACCCTTACCTCCTCCTCAGCAACCCCCCGACAGCCCATCCAGTTTTACGATCGCTCTGTCCCAGTGATCACGGCTGAACCTTTAAGAATCCGGACGCATTTCAAGTTTAATTGAATAAAATTCTTTGTATAATAAATTCCGCATGAATGCTACATAAATCAGTGCCTGGAAGGATTTGTGGCTCATCTCTCTCCCCAGACGGGGTTTGAGGATCCTGCTGCCAGTGCGCTGCCCAAGCTGGTCCTGTCTTGATCACTGAGAGGAATAAATTTGCCTTTGGGGTGCTGGCAGGGGGCGTGGCTTCCACTGTCAGAGCCCAGAGCTGCTCTCTGAGTCCCTCCTGGAAGATGGCGCTTTGTCCAGGCAGGGCAAGGACAATCAGATTGGGGTCTAAGAGCTTTGGGGAGGGGTCTCAGTCATTTTATGGAATTGGAACCCCAAAGCCATCAGTTGTTACCTTAGGAATCCTGGAGAAAGCTGTGCACACGCTCTTTGGGATGGTGTGCGTGCTCTATCTCTGTTGGTTGTCAAGTTTGCATGCATCCCAGAAGTCTGTGTAATCCCAAGGTAAGATTCTCGCGCAAGCTGGGCACCGTGGCATATACCTCTTGTCCCAGCCACCTGGAGGGCTGAGGTAGGTCGATTCTCTGAACAGCCTGGGGATTTAAGGCCAGCCTGGGCAACGTGACACCACACTCTTCAAGAGCTAAGTGTAGATCCCTGGGCAGCTTCCTCAAGGAGCCACTTAGGGGGTTCACATAGCCTCGGCCTTGAAGACAAGATGGAATGTCTAGGTGTAGAGAGGCCGCTGGGGCACTCAGATGGTCACCCAACCTGGAAGGACAGTGAGTGATTTGTGAGAGTGGCTTCCCTCAACCCGGCCCGGGTCTGAGACCAGCCCTGTCACTTCCTAGCTTCCGAGCCCCAGACACATTGGTCATCTTTTCCCTGTTACTGCCTCTGGTAAAATGACGAGTCTTCAAGCTCTACGGTCACTGGGAGAGCTTAACCAGGGAATATTAAACAAAGGCCTGGCACATGCTAGCTGCTATTACTTGGGTACAAATGACAGCTTTCTCACATCTTAGCTGAGTCACCTCAAGCAATTCACTTAACCACTGTGTAGCCCAGGCTGGCCCAGAACCTACGATCCTCCCACCTGAGTGCTCCTTGGTCCTCCACAGCGCTGGCATTAGCATGGTGTACCACTGTGTCTGGCACTCAGAGTAACAGCCACTGGCTGAGGTGGAGGCTGACGCTGCGGGCCTGGGCTGTGTGGCTGTCATGGCCGAGCTGAGCACATTTGTCCTCCTCAGATCACATTCTGAGCTCCAGGTGCAGAACCAGGCTTTGGGACACGGTATCATTACAGAGCCAACTGGCCTCACATGTGAGCTCCTCCTGCCTCGGTTTCCTGAGCACTGTAATTCCAACTGTGTGCCATCCTGCTCAGGGCACTTGGAGAGCCTTGCAACCCCTCCCACTGTGAGCTGGTGAGATGGCCTGGCCCTTGACCCTGAACTGATGTCCCGAGGTTGACCCCTGGTGGAAGGGGGTGACAGCTCCCAGGAGTTGACCTTTAACTTCTGTGCATGCACATTACATGTGTGCCTGTAAACATACACAGAGAAGAGAGAGAGAGCAGCTTGTCCACAGCAGCCCCAGCAGGCCGCCATCAGTACCTTTGTTACAAACACAGAAGCTGGGCCACTCCATGCCAGTACCAAGGCCACTCTGGGCCTTGAACTTGGATCTTTCTTCAGCCTGCTCAGCGTCTCGTTCCCCAGGGTGTTCTCCTTGGGCAGTTAGGGTAGGGCTGATCATTAAGTGTGGGGTAGGCTGCTACTCTAGGAAAGGAGGAAAGAATTGGAAAGCTTCCAGAGGACCCTGGTTGGCCCATCCAGAAGCAGGCATTCCAGGGAAAACGAGGCGTAGGTGCCAGTTCCAAGTGACACAGGCAAAAGCTGCCAGAGACCCAGCCCAGTAGATGGCACAGAAGCATCCGGAGGACTCCAGACCCACGGTGCAAGGTGACCTCTCTATCTACCAACTCCGTCTGTAGAAGCAACTCCGTATGGCTGATCTCAGGTCGCAAGTCCTCCGGTCCTCCTCGGCGGCCATCTGTAATGCCCACGTCCTTCCCTGGCTACTGGGTGCCTTTATTTACGATCACCTTGGAAGGGTCGAGCAGACATATGTTGCTAAGGGGCATTTATTCTTGTTTATAAAATTTATGACTTCACCTCGATTACACACTGTCAAAACGGGAAGGATCGGCCCCAAAGCCTCTTGCCGCCTGACTGCCTCAGACGCTAGTACATCTGTTAACTCCGTGGGAGCTGTGCAGGGAAATCAGGTCCGCTATAACTCAAGCTCGCCGTCCTGCCACAAGGTTTGAGCTGCAGGCCTTGAGCACACACCCAGGCGTGCACACGGGCAGGGAGGCGGCTGTGGCGGCCATGCCAGGTGGCCAGCCGTCAAGGTGCTTTGTGCTGGGTAAGGTGGAAGAAGAGGACGGTATTTCTATTGCATTTGGGGTACAGCTGTAGCACCCCAGCAGCTGGAGAGAGTTTTGAGGCTGTGGCTTTCCGCCTAGCAATATCATGAGAGAAAAGCCTGAGTCCCCAGTGCGGGGAAAGAGGAGGCAGGCATGAGTTTCAGAGCGGACAACTTGGCACTGCTGATGATAGTCCTGAGAGGGTATGCCGTCCCAGGCCGGCAAGTCCAAGCCAGAGCATCTCAGAGGGAAACATCTCTCAGCAGAGCCCAGAGGGTCCCGTTTAGCAGTGTCGCTCACTGCAGTGAAACCACTGGAAACTAATGTTCAAGACAAGGCGGCTCGGCAGTTCAACAAATGCAACATTTAACAGTGAGGGACTGTAATATCATGGTCACTGAACATACACTGCTAAGGTAGTGAGAGGTGTAAGTACCTGCTTCAGAATACTATGTGGCAAACAGCACGAATCCTGTGAGATCAGAATGCATATGTATACACTACGGGAAGGTGCTAACAACATCTGCCCTCCAGGGAGGGTAGGGTGGGGAAATCACGGGTGTTGCGAGCCCTTATTCCTTGTTTGTCTGAATTTCCTAATTTTTTTTGGGCTGTGGATTTAGGTTAGATTTGAGAAGGGCTCCGTGTGTAGGAGACACAGGAAGAGAAAGCTACGTGTGGTGGCGGCTCAGTTGGTAGGATGCTTATTTAGCAAGCACAAAGCCTTAAGTTTGGTCCCCAACGTGTAATACATTGATGTGTGTGGTCCATGCTGCTAATCTCAGTACTTGGGAGGTGGAGGCAGTGGGTTAAGTTCATCTTGGCTACGTACCAAGTTTGATGCCAGCATGGGCTACATGAGACCCTGGCCAAAGTAGGGAAAAAGATCCAAAGGGAGGAAGATGTCCCTTGCCTGCACTGTGTCACCTCCCTCTCTGGGCACAGATGGAGTCATGGTAGTCCCTGAAGGATGGCATTTCCCCAGAACCTCCCCACTAGCCATGGGCGCCCTCTGATCATGTCTTCGTCAGTGTTCTGTTGCTGCGAGAGATGCCGTGATCATGGCAACTCATAAAGGACATTTCGCTGGGGCTGGCTTGCAGTTTGGAGGTTTAGTCCATTGTCACCATGGTGGGTAGCATGGCAGCGTGTAGGAGGACTTGGTGCTGGACAGAGAGCTGAGAGAGCCTCTGTGCTTAGCCTGGGCTTTTGAGTCCTCAAAGCCCACTTCCTCCAACAAGGCCACGCCTCTTTGTGCTTTCAAACAGTGACATTTCCTGGTGACCAAGCATTCAAATCTGTGGCCTGTGCGGGCCCTTCTCATGCAAATCAACATGGGCGTTCTCTTTCTGCGTTGGTGGGCGGCGGATGGCTGGAGGCCTGTAAATGTTGACTTGGCTCCTACTCCAGAGCAACTGAGGATGCAATTGCGGATGCCTCCCGGGGGATGGTCTCCATTACCAACCATATCAGCCAAAAGTTGAGGACACTGTCATCTCTCTCCTCCGTCCATGACAGCATCCTGAATCATCAGCTTCATCTGCTCTGGACAAAGGGGCACACTGACAAGTGGAAAGCCCAAGCTAATGCTCGATAGTTGGCAAGTGGCAAGACCAGAACTCAGTCCCGGTCCTAAGTAGCAGACCCAGGTCCTTCTCCTCTGCCCTGCTGTGAGCAGAGGGGCTTACCCCAGGAAGGGAAAAAGAAGAAATTCAGTGGGTTGCCAGTTATAAGAAGGCCGAGTCAGGAGGCCAGACTTTATAGAAAGGAATTTGGTAATCTACTAGTAATGTCTGTCGTGGCTCATAGAGATATGAGAGTCACCCTTTAGATACTCCTGGATTCTTAGGGTAAAACCATCACTGATCTCAAAGGAGGGGACACTTCCTAGGGCAGTCTGGGCTCCACACTGCCTCAGGGGATCACACTACCCATTCAAATCAGCCCCTCAAGATGGTTCTCAACGCTCCAAGAGGACTAACAGAGGGAAAATTTCCGAGAGCTTTGAGGCGACAAATCAGAGCCATAGATCTCAAAGAGTCAAATGCTTATAAATCTGACTAATTAATTAGTCAGCCCTGACGAGCTCCCCGCCATAATTCAGCATCTGCAATTAAATTTCATATTAAAGCATGCAAATTCAAGATTAAACCCAGAGAGACGGTGTGACAGCTCCACCCCCTCCAGCCTCCCCATCCTGCACCACCGGCTCCTCCGCTCCTCTCCTCGGGGTGCAAATTCCAGAACCTTCCCTTCCACAGCTTTGTCTCCCAGCTCCCCATTGTGCAGTGCTGTGGCCAGCAGTGTGAAGAACCAGTGCCAGCTCCTCTCCAGAAAGACAGCTACATTTACGTAGGGCGAGTATTTTGGTCCAGGGACGTTTGGGAGCTTACAGGTTGCAAAGTCCTGCAGCCAAAGGTCATGAAGGAAACCTCTGAATAAAGTGTAGGCAGTGCTGCCTGGTCACCGCATCGCAGGTTTGCCACTGCCATCGGGAAGCAGGGCCTTTGGCTCATACACACACACACACACACACAGACATATACACACATGCACACACACACAAACATATACACACATATACACACAAATATATAAACACACACACACACACACACACACACCACATATATATATAATATAATATATATATACAATACACACACACATATATACAAACACACATACACATATATATACAGACACACATATAACACACATACACACATGTATATATACACACACATACATGTATAAATACACATATGTATATGCACATATACAGACATGTATATATAGTCACACATATACACATATGTATATATACACATACACACATATACACACACACACATATGTACATCCCCCCACATACACCACACACACACATATGTAGATCTAGATAAATAGGAGGGAGGTACCAGTGATCTAAAGGGCTGCACAGCCTTGCTGCTTACAGTGTGCATGACGTTTGATCAGTGAAGAGTCACATTTATGACAGGGGCAGACCATGTGACATCATAGCTTTATCTGTGACTAAGCTCTGTGTGTGTACACTGATAGAATACTGAGAACGTGTCTGAGAAGGTATTCCCACCAGAAAGCGATGCGTGGGTCGTTTAATCCATTGGAGGGTCAGGTGGGCAGTTGACAGCTGGCTTGGGTGACTTCCTTTGCCTGCAGAAGTGCTCATGCACACTATAGTATAGCCACATGGGATCTCAGTAGCCCTCCCTGGAACGGGGCCAGCTCCGTTTGGCAGGCCTGGAGAAGACCTGTGACTGCTCCCAATCACAGTGAGGAAGGGGCCAAGGTGGATTATTCCAGAGCCTGAATCTTCACCACCACCACCCGAGGCCAGAGTGGGCTTTGGAAAGTCGGAAGCAGCAGGGACCTCTGGGGACAATTGTTAAGTAGGCGTTTCATCAATGATATCTGATTGGCTTTTCCCCGTGGAATGTGATCTCTACAGTGCTTCCTAACTTGTACATGCACCAGAAATCATCTTCGTAGTTCCTGTGTGGTGCCTGCCTTTCAACAGACACTGACTCCCAGGCCTGTGCGATGCCTGGCACAGTTGGCTAACAACGTCTGCTGACCTAATATGGAAGAACAACACCCGAGCCCAGGCCTATCTACTGAACCTCCGTGAGACACGTATGTGCACTGAGGACAGGCCGTTGGCTGTAGGCCACCCCTTCATGTCCATGGCGTCCTAGAGACCCAGCTCCGTTTCCACTCCTCAGGGGTCCTGAGCTGCCCTGGCTTCCGTCCACCTGTGGCGTGGGTACACAGCCTGGCAACACTCTCTCTGAGGTGTTTCTGAGGCTCAGCTGGCTCCTGCCATGGGATGTTCAAGAACCCTAGATGACTAGAGACCACCCCGACGGAGGCGGGCTGCTTCCATTTGATCAGCACTTGGTGACAGGCGCCAAACAGTTTGTTTCCCGGGGACCACTGGCATAGCACAGCGAAAGGGGAAACCAGGAGCTCTGGTTGCTACTCTACAGCCATCATGAAAATATCTGGGAGCTGAGGGACGAGGAAGGCACTCATACAGAAGCACCCATGATGTCCCCTCAATGGTCCACTGTAGACCCTTGTCTCGCATGGTTCTCTGCCTTGGCTGGCAAAGGGTCTCTGAACCCACGGAGTTCGGGTGAGTTGAATGGTGAAGTCCTGGCCTTTTTCTTGCCTTCCTGTCTGCAGTGCATTTCTAAAGGCTCGGAGACGAGTGAATACCACAAAGCACCCCCAAGTCTTGTTCTTCCCTTTGGCTGGGTATTGGGGGCCAGCGGCTGCTCCATGGCCTGTCCCTTCCTCTGAGTTTGCAGGACTTGGGAAGCCAGAGCTTGGGAGGTTTAGTCTTTCAAAAGCCAGTAGGAATACCTCAACACAGGTGTGACCATGACAGCTCCCAGAAGCCTTTGTTGAGTGATAGGGTCAGGGAGAACTGCAGAGGGCATCCCTTCAACCTTGCTGAGATGCTTCTCCCACTTTTCTGCCTCTCAGCTCCGATGAGGGTTTTGGCACAGCAGTGTTCCGACCTGGGATACTAAGGGGACAGTTTCTGAACCTCAGTTTCCTAGCCGTTAAGTGGGTATCATAATGGGGTGACACAGGGCATTGGACAGAGTGACCAAGGTGATGACATTTTTCCTTGGAGTAGGGACACTTCCTACACTGCTTGTGGCTGTAGCAACAATCGTCCTGGCCTGAGGCACAGGACTTCTCTGGGCCTATTTGTTAGGTGAATGAATGCCCGTCAGGCTTCCTGGGCCAACTCCCGGCTGAAACACCTGCAAGCTGCTTAGCCCATCTGGCACCATCTGGGCCGGTGACAAAACCATCCAGCAGACTGTACCAAAGCCCCTACAGTATGCACAGAGGATCCTCCCTCCCCTGGACAGTGCCCTGCATGGGACAAAAGGTTACAGAGTGCACGGGAACCCCTATAAGGAACGCATCAGGGATACAGATGCCTGACAGGTAGAGCTGGTGGAGGCCCAGTGGGCAAAGCAGCATCGTGTTTGCCTTGGCATAGCTTTGCCCTCGTCTCCCCCAAGGACCTCTCTTTCCAAGACTAACACTGCTTGCCTGTTTGCTCCCCACTGACTTCAGAATCCCAGTTTGGTGATAGCCTGAGCCCTGAGCCCCTGTTCCTTTCACCCAGCACACACACCCTCCAGGCAGCGGAGTCACACAGGCCCAGGACCGAGTCTCAAAAATGGAGTTTTTGAGTTGTGATCTCCTGCAAGCCAGTTCGCCTCTCTCACCCGTGATAGACTGAGGTCAGCTCCACCCTGGGTTCCTAAGATCCCTGATGGATTTACTGCGATCATGCGTGCAGAGGCTCGACGGAGTGGGTGGAGCAGACAGCCTTGGCTATCACCGTTTGGCATTCAGTGACCACGCTGACCTTGGGGCATCATGCCCCTTCTTTACACGTTTGGCCTTGCTTCTATCTCTGCCACGGTGCCTCCCTTTCTACCTCCACGGTGAAAGCTACACACACACACACTTCCTCTCTGAGCCTCTCCATTGAACCTGTGCATGATTTGCCCATGAATGCAGAGACTGGGCTGGCTTCAACCTCAGAGATCTCCCTGCTCCTGCATCCTGAGTGCTGGGATTAAGGGTGTGTGTCACCATTCCTCACTCTGTATCTCTGGCTGATCTTGAACTTGCAATCTTCCTGTCCGAGCTTCCCAAGTGCTGGGACTGCCGGCGTGACCCACAGTGCAGCTGGCTATGGCAAAGTCTGACTCATTGTCCCATTTCCTCAGATGAAGCAGCGGATGAGGTTCCAAACAAGGTGGCCAGAGCATGCACGCCTGGACCAGCCTTGCTCACCGGCCCAGTAATCCCAGCTGTCTGTGGGCCAGACGATCCATGGGTGTTATTACACGGGCACGAGTGCAGAGTGAGGCTGAGAGCCTACATTTCCCAGGATGACCTGCGTGTCTCCAAGGCCAGGGTCAGCATTGAATTCTACCTGCTGGAGCCCCACCCTGGCCTTGCTTCTTCAAACCACCCGGTGCCAGTGCCCTGCCATACACACCCTGTACCCCCCCCACACGCACCAAGCTCCAACAAGGGTCTAAGGGAAATTTGAAGGCAAGGCAGCAGCCACAGTGGCCAAACCAGCACTGTCTTTGGCCCCACAGCAGATCTCTGAGATGTCCGCTGATGTCGGTGGGTGACTATAGGAGCCTGAAGAACAAAGGAACCCCAGAGATAATGTTTACTCTGTCCCTGAGATAATGAGGAATGCAGAGACCAGGGTCTCTTACGCCCCTTTCTCTGCTGTCCTGGCAGAGAAACGTAGCTCAGAGAGCAAGAGGCTCTGGCCTGAGCTCCCAGTTGGTCGGCAGAAGGGCCTGGACATGAGCCCTGTGGCAGAATTGCTTCAGGCCCTGGATGGATGGTGGAGTCCGCAGCGCGGGCTCCAGAACAACTCCATCTGTTACACATATGCTCACCAGCAGCGTTGGCTGTCAGGACCACAGTGAAGAAACGATTTCATTAGGACCGATGCGCCAAGGGGTGGGGACCGCTGGCCTGGGTCTCGATGTGGCCTCTCCAACACTGGTCTCACACTGTGTGACGTACAGCCGGTTCCTGGAGATGCATACTTGGGCAAACTCCTTGGGTGTGCAAACACCCGAGGCCAGGGCCCTGCTAAGGCACTGTTCCACACAGATGAGTCCCCAGCCTGTGTAAACTGTGAAGAAATGGCAAGTGACCTTTATCCTCTCCACTCTGACTGTGAGGGTGTCAGGAGAGGTGGTCAGAGGCTCTTTAGCCTCATCACACCTGTGGGGGGGGGTCCTGGCCCTGGATTTTTTTTTTTTTTTTTTTGGTTTGAGACCACATGGATCTGTTTATCAAAGGCTGGCTTGAACCTTGAAATCTTCCTGTCCTGGACTCCTGGATTATACGTATGGAGACATATGAACCTGTGACCCCAGCACTCAAGCAGCTGGGGCTACATAGTACACCCCGGACCAACTTAGGGAGAAGCCACCATGTCTGCCTGATCCCTGCTTCTACCAGTCCAGTTGACAGAGGACAAAGGCCAGTGGCTTTGCCACTGCCAGCGACAGTGGCATTTTCCCAAGGTTTTGCACCAACTAAATGTTCCTAAGAACCCGCAGGCCTTGCTGGCCTATCAAAAAAATCCTGCTTGCTGCAAGCTAGCTTTTTGTGCTGGTAACTTCAGTTCTAAAAAGTACAAAGCCAGAGCCAGGCTTTGGTTTTCGGTGGGTGAGCATCACACTATAGGTTGTGTGTCCTGGAGGCTCTGCAGTATTTTTCTGTTAGTGGGGACACTGAGGCATCTCAGGAACCCCAGGTTAGATCCATCTTGAGTTATCTGGTCTCTCCCCATCAAACAGGCTGGCTTTTGTAGGTACCTCATAAATCATAAACTGCAAAGCTATGCATGTTGTCCTGGTGCCACTGCCTGTTGGAAGGGGCAAAGGGAAACTGGCTTTAGGGATGCTTCTCTGAAATGTCACTTCAAAGCTGGGCACATGTGACAACTGCCAGCTCTCCTGGCTCAGCTCCAAAGCCAGGATGTCGAAGCTCCTATGGGTACCTCACGTGACCTGAGCTAGCCGGGCACAGGGCAGAGTACAAACCACAACAGAGCCATCTTGTGCTCAAGTACAAATTTAATAAAGCCCTGACAAGTCTTAGTCCACAAGTTACCTACAAAAACAAACCCCACTTCTTTCTGGAGCCACCAGGAGCCACTAGGACGTCAGTGGACAGTAGCTATGGCAACTGCTGGGAAGCAGGCTCTGGTGACCGACAGACAACCCCAGGTCAAAACTAAACGTCAAGGTGACATTGGTGCTTACACTTCACTCTCTCTTGAGTCCCCGCTGTAACTCTCAGGCTCCGTGTTACCCATGCAGGCTGTGCACGGGCACAGGGCTCTGCAGGCAAGCTGGGAACACACATGGCTGGCAGCCATCTCGAAGGACGCTGGCACCACTTTCCAGAACCCCAGGGCTTTCCTGGCCTACCCCAGCTCCAGCCACAGCTCTTTGCTAACATGAGAACAGGGCATGCCCGCCTTCCCACTGTGCAGGTTCCTGTGGACGCTCTCTTTTTGCTTTGAGCGCTATAGCCCTAAGCTGGCTCCACAAAGTGGAGGCGGGACCAGGACTCCTGGCTTCAGGGTGCGAGGGAGACTAGAACTTGATGAGGCAGGAGACAAGTGGCTGCTATCAGATCACTAAGCCTAGGGCCTCTGCCTCAACATCCTGAATCTGGAGAAAGTTCTTAAGGGAAATGGAGAAAGGAGGTGCAGGAATGCAGTGGGTGGGAAGAGAGTGAGGTCCCAGACAGAGAAAGCCCAGTGCCAACAGAGGTGGCAGCGTGCAGACATGTGGGATGCACCCCCAGCCTCCAAGGGCCTGTCAGTGCAAAAGGACGGACTCGGAAGTCCCTGGACTAACGCACTGCCCAGACGACTGGGCACTGTAGGTCTTGTGTGGTTCTCCATAGGTAATGAGGGGCAGACACAGAGCGAGCAGGCTCTGGCTACTCCAGAAATGGGCTGTTCTCCAGGGGTAGGGCAGGATTCTCCCAAGCTAGGACACTGATGCTCAGGCCAGGGGCTGACAGTGGGGATCCCCGACAGCGTGGCCTGCTGAGGACTTGGGAAGGAGGGCTGTGGTGTGAACACCTGGATTCCTGTAGGAGACCCTGACTGTGCTCAGTGGCCTCCCCGGTTGCCTGGGAAGAGGCCGCTGTGGACAGGGCGGAGGCAGGGGCTTTGCTGTGCATAGAGGCTTGGTGAGGCCGTACCTGAGTTTTCAGAACGGAAGGAGGAGCTCACAGGCACAGGCCTTGTGTCCTCAGAGGGCGAGAGAAGAAAGCCTCACAGAATTACCAGGATTGCTCTGCAATCATTAGGCCCAGATCTCAGGCCCCAGAAGGCAGGAAGGCCCTGTGTGGGCAGAACTGGGGGCGTGTTTTCACCAGCCCTCTCTCCCCAGTGCAAGGAGGGCGCTGTGCAGCACCCACAAGCTTGGGCGTCTCATGGCTATTGAGAGGGTCTGAGGGCTGCAGGACCCTGGCCACACTCCTGGGGGCATGCTGCCTCCAGGAGCCGCAGGGAAGGGCGCTGTAGCCGTGAGTGGGCGGGGTTAGGAGAGCTCGAAGCCCGTGTTCATGCTGATGGCATAGCGCAGCTTCTCACGGAGCACGCTCTTCTTGCTGTAGTTGGGCAGCTTAAGCAGGTTGAAGCAAGTGGAAGAAGTGGGCAGGCGCCCGCCTGGCTCCCTCTTGCGGATGGTGAAGAAGCCCCTGAGGACGCTGCCCAGGGTATCCCCAGTGTCCTGCAAGCACACAGCACAGCTTTGGGTCAGAGGGTGCCTACACAGGAGCAGGAGATGTCCAGCTCAGGGCAGGGCAGAGAGGCTGAAGAACACCTGCTGCTGAGCCTCACACCTGCTGCTGAGCGCTCACACCTGCTGCTGAGCCTCACACCTGCTGCTGAGCGCTCACACCTGCTGCTGAGCGCTCACACCTGCTGCTGAGCGCTCACACCTGCTGCTGAGCGCTCACCCCTGCTGCTGAGCACTCACCCCTGCTGCTGAGCACTGACACCTGCTGCTGAGCACTCACCCCTGCTGCTGAGCGCTCACACCTGCTGCTGAGTGCTCACCCCTGCTGCTGAGCGCTCACACCTGCTGCTGAGCGCTCACACCTGCTGCTGAGAGCTCACCCCTGCTGTTGAGCACTCACCCCTGCTGGTGAGCACTGACACCTGCTGCTGAGCACTCACACCTGCTGCTGAGCGCTCACACCTGCTGCTGAGCGCTCACCCCTGCTGCTGAGCGCTCACACCTGCTGCTGAGTGCTCACACCTGCTGCTGAGTGCTCACACCTGCTGCTGAGAGCTCACCCCTGCTGCTGAGTGCTCACACCTGCTGCTGAGAGCTCACCCCTGCTGCTGAGTGCTCACACCTGCTGCTGAGCGCTCACACCTGCTGCTGAGCGTTCACCCCTGCTGCTGAGCGCTCACACCTGCTGCTGAGCACTCACACCTGCTGCTGAGCGTTCACACCTGCTGCTGAGCACTCACCCCTGCTGCTGAGAGCTCACCCCTGCTGCTGAGCGCTCACCCCTGCTGCTGAGCGCTCACCCCTGCTGCTGAGCGCTCACCCCTGCTGCTGAGCGCTCACCCCTGCTGCTGAGCGCTCACACCTGCTGCTGAGAGCTCACACCTGCTGCTGAGAGCTCACCCCTGCTGCTGAGCGCTCACCCTGCTGCTGAGCGCTCACCCCTGCTGCTGAGCGCTCACACCTGCTGCTGAGTGCTCACACCTGCTGCTGAGTGCTCACACCTGCTGCTGACCGCTCACACCTGTGGAGTCCTGTTTTAGGTCATCTAAGACAACAGGCTCCTGGCCAACGGACATATATCAGTTAACTAAGGCAGCCTAATAACCTTTCTGTGTCAGTAACACAGAAGTAACACACACGTAGTAACACACATGGGCGACTAGCACTTGGCTCAACTTTCCCAAAATTTGGAAGTGGAGGACCATCTAGTGTCTGACCCGTGGCCACACAGCCTGAAGGCTGCAGGCTGCAGAGAGGTGAGGCAGGGACACCCTGAGCCCAGCAGGCTCTCACAGGGCACCCACATCTGAGCATCAGCTTGGTCATGCTCATACCACACTGGGCACATGAGTCCTAGGGCATTCTCTTTTAAGCTGCAGTCCACAGGCAGCTTGCCTGGACGTGCATGTCAGCAGGGAGGAGCTGGGGGCAGGGCTGCTTTGTCCTCTTACCCTGCCTCTTGGACCTTGAACCTGGCCGGATCTGCAGCCACAAGAGTGTCCTCATTACACACCCCGCAGGCCTTCCCCACGGAGGGACCTCAGACAGTGCTGGAGCCACACTGACCTGGGTCTGCAGTGCCCTCTGTGGGCAGCTGGCTGTCATGCCCTGACAGCCATGTAAGCAAGGGTGGGAACACAGTAGGCACAGCAGAAACAGAGCACAAAAAAGGAAGGATGGACGGACGGACAAACAGACAGACATGGCTGCGGTTACCTGGTCATCTGACACTTCCACACAGCGGATGGAGAACGGAGGCTTGAGGTAGGCGAATCCTAGGAGTGGGGGCCGGGAGCAGCTGGTCACAAACTGCAAGAAAGATGGGGTCAGAGGGACAGTAGGGGGTTTTGCCACTGCAGCCATGCTGGGCTCTTCTCCCTCCGTGTGCTGTTCAGTAGAACTAGGGGTAACAGAGGTGCTCACCCACATGTGCCCGGGACACGTCACATGTCTCTAGGGTGCCACTCTCTGGAACTAAAGCTCATGCAGTAATGGCCCAGTGAACAAGACTGGTGGCTTGTAGGGTACTTGGACTGACACCCCACAAAACAGGTCTCTTTATATCCCTGACCTAGACTCTCGTCTAACCCAGGCTGGCTCTCAACTTGCTCTGTAGCAAAAGATGCCCCTCAACTCCTGGTGTGCAGCAGCAGACCGGTTTAGAGTAGGTCTCAAGCTGCACAGTCATACAGTAAGCAGGAGCAGGGAGAGACGAGTGGCACCCGTCCTCGGGGAGGACAGCAGTGGCAGCATCTGAGGGGCCTGGGCGAGCGGATGCTGACGGTGCTCGAGAGCCTAGGTCTGGAGCCAGTGAGTCCTGGACAGCTGGGAACCATGACCTCACGCATGGTATACGCTATTGTAGTGACAACTCTGGAATTTTAGTTTCTTTAAAAAAAAAAAAGAACAGAAATATTAAAGTATTTTCATTTTACCCCAGGTGTGGGGATATGAGGTGGCTTGCTGCTTCAGACGGTCCACAGCAGCTGACTGTGATTTGCCTCGTGCTCTAGCAGAGGCATGGCCTTGCCAGCTGCAGATACTTTCTGCAATTGTGTGATGTTTGGAATTCTGTGAACTTTTCAGAGGGTAGAGAAATGCTAGAGACCTGATAGGTGTGGTTGCTGGTCACTGGGACTAGGGGGAGGGTGCAGTTTGTTAGGAGTGATGCTAAAAGAAGAAACAAACAAAAAAGAAGCAATTAGATTCAGTGATCTTTCTCTCCCTGCTATCCTTTCTCTCCCAGTGACAGGAGGTGAAGCCGGGCAGATAACAGGTGGGAAAGAACAACTGGCAGAGTAGCAGAGCCCAGCTGCATACTGGTGTCTTGCACATAAGCAGAGCTTCCTGAGGGCTGGGCTCCTGGGGGCTGGGTTCCAGGGGGCTGGGTTCCAGGGGGTTGGTGGTTGGGGTAGGGTCTGTAGAAGACTCCACACCAATCAGCACACTGGGAAAAGTCAGGTCCACAGAGCCAGTTGGACTGCAGGGACCAGGGTGTGGGACACTGGATGCGGAGCCTGTGGGCAGCCAGCCACACTTCCCAGCAACAATCCAGCATCTCCGAATTCTCCAAACACAGTGCCTGCCTTAGCGCTTCAGACACAGGCGCCCGACCAAGCTGCAAACCCACAGGTCAGCCCTCATGGGGAAGACCTAGGAAAATCCCCTCTGTAACTCAGCAGTAACAGATGCATGCTGTTTTCTGAGAGCCAGGATACTGAGCCCGGCTCGGCAATTCAGTAGCTGATGTAGTGGGGTTGTAATACCCACTTAAGCCACGGTACAGTGCTACACGGCGTTATGTGTCATGCTTCAGAGGGTTTTTATACGTCACTGTGTTCCTGGGGATGGAGACGCGGCTCAGTGGGCAATGGTGCCTGCTGCTCCTCCTGAGGACCCGAGTAGATTCCCAGTGCCCTCATCGGGCAGCTCACAACCGCCTCTAACTCCATCGGCCTCCGAAGGCACAGGGAGCATATATTTACACAGACAGACACACCCATAAGAATAAAATAAGTCTTTAAAAAAAGGTTACTGTGTTGCTGCTCTGACATGTTTAACTGAGGGAGGGAACTCTCCTACACTCTCTTACTACACTTGAGGGCAGGTCACATCCCCTCCTGCAGGAATGTGCACTTCCTGCAGCTAGCTGCAGAGGCGCTTTTACCGCCCTCTCTAGGAGGGAGGGCATTCAACCTCATGAGCAGAAGTCCGCCCTGCTGGGCCACACACTGCTGGGGAACCAGCCCGTTGGACCCAATGCCTCTGTGGCCTGGAGACCTGTGGGTGCGTGGAGCCCGTGTGTGTACTGCTTGGACTGGAGTGAGTGACGGCTCCCTCAGCAGGAGAGAATTCAATTCGGAATGGCCAGCAAGGAAGACCGCCAGCTGTTGGTTTGGTCGGTGGCACCTCGCAAAGTGGATCACACAAGAAACTCCCACACTTACAAACTAGGTGTGGCGGTACACACTTGTAATGCCAGCATTTGGTTACATGTTACATGGCAAGTCTGGGAGCATCTTGGGATACATGAGACCCTGCCTAAAGAAAAAAAGAGGGGGGCAGAAGGGAGACAGACAGACAGTGTGCAGCCAGCCGTAGGGGAGATTCCAGGGCACTACATAGACTCCCGGACCACAGCTTTTCCGAGAGAAGGAAAGCAGGTGACAAAATGATAACGTGTTCATTTTTAATGACAGTCCCCACAGGTGACAGAGACAGGCATGCACGTTACCCAGTGTCCTATAAAGCTACACTCTGCTGTCATTCAGCAAATCCAGCAGCACTTAGGGACACAGAGGAGACTCAGGACGTCACTGACGCTAGGGCACAGAGAGTCAACTACAGACACCCCTTCCAAGAAAGCACACAGTAAGCCGGGCGTGGTGACCACACATGGAATTTCAGTTCTCTGAGGCAGAAGGCTTGCCCTGACTTTGAAGTAGGCTGAGCTACAAAGTCCTGACTGGGCTACACATTGAGAGCCCGACTCAACCACTCATCCCTCAGAGCAGTATTCAGTGCTGTCAGCCTCAACAAGTGTGCTTCCTTGGGACACTGTGTCTGTGCACGTGTGTATGTGTGTGATGCATACATGTATCATACTACACTAGGGTGAGTGTGTGTGTGATGCATACATGTATCACACTACACTGGGGTGAGTGTGTGTGTGTGTGATGCATACACGTATCACACTACACTAGGGTGAGTGGTGTGTGTGATGCATACATGTATACAAGGGGAGTGTGTGTATGCACATGTATCATACTACACTAGGGTGAGTGTGTGTGTGATGCATACATGTATCACACTACACTAGGGTGAGTGTGTGTGTGATGCATACATGTATCATACTACACTAGGGTGAGTGTGTATGTATGCATACATGTATCACACTACACTGGGTGATGTGTGTGGTGTTGATGCATACATGTATCATACTACACTAGGGTGAGTGAGTATGTGTGTGATGCATACACGTATCACACTACACTAGGGTGAGTGTGTGTGTGATGCATACATGTATCATACTACACTAGGGTGAGTGAGTATTGTGTGATGCATACATGTATCATATTATACTGGGGTGAGTGTGTGTGTGTGTGATCCATACATGTATCACACTACACTAGGGTGAGTGGTGTGTGTGTGATGCATACATGTATCACACTACACTAGGGTGAGTGTGTGTGTGATGCATACATGTATCATACTACACTAGGGTGAGTGTGTGTGTGATGCATACATGTATCACACTACACTGGGGTGAGTGTGTGTGTGTGTGATGCATACATGTATCATACTACACTAGGGTGAGTGAGTATGTGTGTGATGCATACACGTATCACACTACACTAGGGTGAGTGTGTGTGTGATGCATACACGTATCACACTACACTAGGGTGAGTGTGTGTGTGATGCATACATGTATCATACTACACTAGGGTGAGTGAGTATGTGTGTGATGCATACATGTATCATATTATACTGGGGTGAGTGGTGTGTGTGTGTATCCATACATGTATCACACTACACTAGGGTGAGTGTGTGTGTGTGTGATGCATACATGTATCACACTACACTAGGGTGAGTGTGTGTGTGTGTGATGCATACATGTATCATACTACACTAGGGTGAGTGTGTGTGTGTGTGATGCATACATGTATCATACTACACTAGGGTGAGTGTGTGTGTGATGCATACATGTATCATACTACACTAGGGTGGTGTGTGTGTGTGTGATGCATACATGTATCACACTACACTAGGGTGAGTGTGTGTGTGATGCATACATGTATCACACTACACTGGGTGGTGTGTGTGTGAGGCATACATGTATCATACTACACTAGGGTGAGGGTGTGTGTAGGATTCGTGCATGTATCATACTACACTGGAGTGAGTGTGTGTGTAGGATTCGTGCATATATCATACTACACTGGGGTGAGCTTTAGGAGTATCTGTATTTTTCCCTCCTCCTTCTCCTCCTTTTTTGCAACAGGGTTTCTCTGTGTCGCCCTGGCTGTCCTGGAACTCACTCTGTAGACCAGGCTGGCCTCAAACTCACAGAGGCAGCTCTGCCTGCTTCTGCCTCCGAGTGCTGGATTATAAAAGTGTGCACTATTATTATGTTCTTAAGAGGCAGGACTGCAGATGGCGAGCGAGGGCAGTGTGCTGGACACAGTGGCACACAGGGCCCTGCTCCACAGCAAGGAGCAGACAGCAGCCAAGGCCCACTGCTGCGCTGTCACCACTGCGCCCCCCCGTCCCTGCTCCCCCAGCCCTTTGACACTGACAAGCCTATGGCACACTGCCCTCTGGCTAATCCCTCTGTTTTCACTGAGTCACAGAGTGGCCCGAGGTCTGCGTAGGCACTCACCAACACACGTACAAGTTGTCAGCACCTACCTTCAGGAACATGGCTCTCTCGTCGGGCGTGAAGTCGGAAGCCAGGATGTCCCAGAGCCAGATGATGACTCTGTGACCCCCATGAAAGCCACCGTAGTACACCGTGTGCTTCCTGAAACAACCCAGAGCAGGGCTCAGTCAGGAGCAGGCAGGCAGGGAATCAGCCGAGGTCCCACGCCATGGCCTCATCCCCGGACACTAAATGGGCTGTCACCGGGGTACCCAGAGCCACTCTGTATTAGAACCCAGGGAGGGACCAGCTCTCCTAGAGGGCCCAATCATGCCACACGGCCCTCCTCAGTGCCCTTACTTTAAGTCTTCCAGGTCAATCTCGGCGTTGTCCCCGGAAATAAGACGTTGAAGCTCAGGGGTCGAGAACATTCGGATCCACTCGGGCTTAATAATGGAACGGAAGCCACTGATGAGGGCAGCCGTCTGGTTTTTGATTTGAGTGTGCATTCGAAAGTGCGCCATCAGATGGATGTAGCTAATTCTGAAACGAGAAAGAGACACTGGGACTAGCCGGCCTGGGCAGGCTGCTGCCAAACGTGCTAAGAGATGAGCCTAGTGCTCTCGAACCATCTCCGAAACACAAATGCCAGCATCTATCAGCGGTTGACGGCGACACCATGATGGTGGCCTCCAGGCCGCACACTGTGCCACCATGACAGCACTGAGTGTCGAGGGCACTGCCTGTTCACTTGTCCTCGCAGCACCCAGGAACTCCCAGGGGTGACCCGATGCTCTCAGGGATCGAGGGCCACCTGCACAGGTGAGTCCCACTGGACTCTCTCAAGGACACAGCTTAGTGCTCCAACCAACGTCAGAGAGAAGCTGCCTCTCCTGCAGCAGCTCACTGAAGCCCGAAGCACTGTCAGACTGGACCAGCGGGCTCCGGAAATGCTGCTGGGTTATTCCTAGGCTCAACAGGGAGGTCAGATCAACTGATGGGTCAAAGGGTCTCCAGACAGTGCCCCTAAAAGCTAGTGATCTAGCTTGACGACAGCTGCGGGCTGGCACCCCAGCAAGCTTGCCAGTGTCGCTGATCTGTTGGCAAGCATGCCCAAGTACACACTATTAAATACTGCATGCGAAGTGTAGTCCAAATAACTCCGTTTAGCCTCACAGCGCCCAAGCCAAAGCTACTGTCCTTGAAATAGTTCTAGTTTAAAAAACAGCAACAAACATTACACACCAATACATTCAAATATGAATTTTTAATTATCTCCTTCTTCCATGTACTCTATGAAGGAGGTTACTAATACTGTGTGTGTGTGTGTGTCAGAGAGAGAGAGAGACAGATAGACAGACAGACTCACCATAGGTCAGAGTTCATGACACGAGGCTCCCTGTTAGGCTCCGTGGCAGGACAAGAATCTTGCTCTAGCGTACCCTGCATGGATTCAGCTCCCCAGCCCTCCCTGGCCCCTCCGGACAACACAGACTTACCTCTATAGCTCTTCAGTATGCAAGAACTCACCTGCCCGGGCCCTTAGCCCCTACATATTCATCTCCCCTGGCCTTATAGCCTGTGTGAACTCCCCTTTTCTGTCATTTGTACACCCACCCCTTCTCTCTCGCACACACTATAGCACACTTGGCTTAGTGACCTCGCTGGTGGGTGGGCAGGCCTACAGGACACGCCCCATATCTGCTCTCAGAACGTTTGAGCCCTCTTTTCCGCTAGATAGCTCAAAGGCTGTTTTGCACATTGAACACTGCTGCCGAGGAAGTCACAACCACACAGGCAGGACCAGGGCTCACCCTGTAGGCTCGCCTCAGCCATCCCTGCTCTGCAGCCAACGCAGGCCCTGTGGCTGAAGGCAATGCTGATGGAGTTCAACCCTGGTGAAGACTTCTAAAGTTAAAACCTAAAACCCTCCAAGCACACAGGCTACCAAACAAGCGGATCTGAGAGGAATGGGGTGCAGGAACACTGCATTGGGGCCAGATGAGTCACAGGGCCTGAGCCCTCGCTTGTCCCTGTTGAGATGAATGCTAAGACAAACAGTTCAAATTCCGAGTTGGGATGGCAGAAAACTGACAAGAGAGCCGTGTCCCCTTCAGCTCCCTGCCTCTAAGCACACATCTGCCACGTCTGCATTCACACTGTTTTCCTGAGTGCAGCCACACGGCTGCACAGGGTTTCTGCTCACCCGCCTCAGGACAGCTTGCCTACACTGTTTAGGCTCCGTCTGCCTCAGTGTGGGCCATCCCTACATTCCTAACAATGGTGCCTCTGACCTTCCAAGTGCTTCTGCAAAGAGGAAACCGTTCATTCCTATTTGCAAATTGAATTTACTACAATTCCGGCCTATGAACTGTAACCAGAAAATCCCATTAGGATATTTATGGCCTCTTTCCACCCATCTGTCTTGCTCAGCTCTCAGCCTGAGCCAGAGCCAGAGCCAGGGCGGTCCTGCAGGTGCGGCCTCGGGCGCTCGCCGACATACTCACTTGTTCTCATCTGTGACTGGGATGGTCTTCCCTCCAGGAACCAGTTCGTGGCAGACAAGCTGGGGGAGAAGACGGAGTAATTACCAGAGAGAACTCTAAGGGGCTAACAGTGCTTCCCGGAGATGAAAGGGCCTGCACAAACGCCCGTGATAACGATGGAATTAAGACACTGTGTGTTTGAGAAGGATTGTTTTTCACAAAAGCCTGGGGCCAAAACATCAACACGCAGGCCTCCTGTCATGAGTAGGAAAGGTTTCTCATCCAATCCTTGTCGAAACATTTGCACTAAGGCTGCTGGGTACCACAGAGGGAGGCTGCTGCTGAGGACAGCGGCCGGGTATGAACACCCACACCTGGGAATACCGCACCATTACCAAAAGACCGGAGAAGCATGTGGACTTGCCGGGGAAACAGGCTATACCGCAAGAGACATGGTACCCTTTCTCTCTCTCTCTCACACATGCGCGTGTGCACGCGCGCGTGCACACACAAACACACACACGCCTGTGGGGAGAGTCTGGAGAGACACATGGGACACATTACAATGCTCTTCAAAAACGGAATACCCTCTGAGGTGAAGGCAGAGTCTGAGAGGCCGGTTCTGCACCAAATATGCTCATGGTTTCTCCCGAGCAGATGTTAGCCTACATGGACAGAGAGCCTCCCGCAGGACACAAGAGGGGGCAGAGGACATGGGCGAGTCCTGCCGCTAACTGTGACAGAAATGGCTTCTGCCAGGCTGATTTCTCCTCTGTTCCTGATGATGATGTGACGGGATTTGACCTTCCCAGAGGAGCTTCTCCTTAGGTGCTGCCCCTCCACATCAGGTCAGAGATCCCCATTTATAATGGCCAGTCCTCACCATGGTTTCCACAGACTCACAGTTTGCCACAAACTACACCAGGAAGGCTGGGCATAGGCAGACCCTCTCCCAAGTCTCAGGATGTAACCCAGGCAAAGCACAGGCTCTGTGCGAGCTGGCCGAGGTGGGCATCAGAGGCCAGGTTGGCAGGGAACACACAGGAAACCATCCCTGCAGTGACAGGCAGCTCCCCTGTGGGCGGATCTCTGAGGGAAACCGTGTGTCGGAGCGTCTCAGGAGCAAAAGCAGCCTGCCAGATCAGCCCACATACCTGACCCATGACATCTTCATCGTAAGACAGTGTCAGCCCGAGGTCTGCGACGTCTCCATCATAGCGCTAATGGAACAGAGAGAAAGCACTGGGGCCTGTGTGGGCAGAGCGCTTCCCTCCAAGGGGCCACTGGTCACAGGGATAGAAGAGGCCATGGGCCTCAGCTGTCAAAGGGGCCCCAGGGTAGGGTTGCATTTAAGTCTCCGTGACAGGATAGGTGACTCAGCTGGTCGCCTAGCTGTGGACGCACACGCCAGCACTAACCTTGATGGAGGTGAGGTTTTTATAGAACTCCGAGTCCAGCGAAGGAAGCTCGTCCACGGAGCTGTAGAAGATGCTGTGGTGGTGTCCAAGCATCTGGCTCAGGAAGAAGGAGGCAAAGGGCACATCTACCACAATCCCCTAGAAGAGACAGGAAGCAGGGCTCAGCTCTCAGCTCAGGGCACCTGAGGGCGGGCACCAGTGGCGTCTAGGTGTCAGCCTGTGGCTGTACCTCAGATCATCTAAGAAAGCATCTAGGGATCCTGGCGAGCAACAGTTGTAGGCATAGGCCTTGGAGCTTAGTAGCACTGGGATGTGACCTCAGCTGAGCTGCGTGCACAGGTGGCTCTCACAGCCCGTTCCATGGAGGGGAACCAGGGGCTGTGAGGGAAACCCATGAAGCCCGAAGAAGTCCTCACTAACTTGATCCTGTGAGCCTGAGAAGCCAAGAGTCCTGAGACTTGGACCTGGTGCCAGGTTCGGATCTCACTTACCATGGTGACAACCCTGTCACACAGCCTTCCTTATCTTTCCTTATCCCACTTTACTGACGAGGCGCCAGGCGGGTGGATGCTACACTGCTGGCTACATCCACTCTCTCTGTCCTAGGCTAACTCCCAGGAGCCTCTGTCTCCGACAGAATGCACTCGAGTGACAGTCAGTGAGCTCTGATGACTCAGGGACAGAACACGCTGACTTAGCTCGCGAAGCTCCGGTTCCATCCCCAGAGATGCACATATCACTTTATTTTTTTTCTTTTTGAGATAGGGTCTAGCTGTGTATCCCGGCCAGCCTCAAACTCACGATCCTCCTGCCTCGGCCTCCCGAGTGACAGGATTACAGAGTGCGTGCACCACCATGCCCAGCTCTCAGGCGTTGCTGCACAGCTGTCCCACACTCCTTTGCGCGCCTACCTCATACACTGCCTTTCCCAGCATCTTCCCCACAAACTCGAAGAGCTGCAGGTAGTTCTCGTGAATGTAGGACGTGGGCGAGGGGTACAGCCGCTCATCCCCGCTGGTCGTCTGCCAGGAGGAGGGACAGGGAGCGGTGGAAGTTAGGCTTGTCTTTACTCTGCATGGGACCCCTGTGGCGGGCTGCTGCCAGCCCCGGGCGTGCCCTTAAGCACCTTGAACAGGTTGAGCGCTGGGTCAAACACCCTCTTGATGATCTCCTCCAGAAACTCCTTGAAGACGCCGTCCTGGTCAATCCCGGCCTCGTCCACGCCAAGGTCATTGACGAACTTCACTCGGATCACACCCTTCATGGCGTGCTGGGGGAGCTGCCGGAGCTGCTCGTAGCCATCCTACAAAGAGGTGCAGCCCACTGAGGAGTGCAGCCTGGGCAAACCCCGGCGTCTGACACGCAGGTCAGCACACCGCCATGGAGGATCCATTCGATGGCTACGGTGTTTCACCCATGGGCATGAGGAGGCTGCCCCCAGGAGGACAGAGTACGACAGGGACACTAGACAGAATGAGGCGTGCTACCTCTGGCCATCAAAGGTGAGGGGAACCAGGGCAGATGGGAATCTCTCTCCCTCCTTTAATGCTGAGACTATCTCTCAGCTCATGGGCGGAGTCAGGCTTACAGGACACGGTAAGATGAAAACCCAGGGTTGTGGCTGCTGAGGGCAACTGTGGGGAAGAGGCGGGGCGGCCGAGGTGGGGCGGCCGAGGCGGGAAGCCCAGGTGCAGTAGAGATGCCACGCCGGCCCGCCCACCCTCGGGAAGGTAGGGGCACGGAGCTGCTGTGGGGACAGCCCGAGCTTTGATGGCTTGTGGTCAGCTCCCTCTGAGCACAGCCACGTGAGAGTGCTCCTCTGTAGAGTAAGAGCGCTTAGCCCACGCCAGGCTCTCCGTGTCAGCCGCAGCACTGGGAACCACGATCAGTAAATGCAGATACTAAGTGTGTCTTCTCTCCAGAACCCACGCACATGTTCCAAGTCTACTAAACCTCGTCCATGTCACCTTGACACAAGCTATAGTCATCTGAGAGGGAACCTCACTTGAGAAATTACCCCGTAAGATCTGGCTGCATTCCTGTAGGCTATTTCCTTATTAGTGACAGGTAGTCCTGGGTGCTCTAAGAAAGCAGGCTGAGCAAGCAGAGAGCAGGCCGGTAAGCAGACCCCTCCATAGCCTCTGTGTCAGCTGCTGCCTCCAAGTTCTTGCCCAACTTGAGGTCCTGCCTTGGCCTTCCTCAGTGGAAGCCAAACAAAGCCTTTCCTCCCATGATGCTTTTGGTCATGGTGTTTTGACACAGCAACAGTGACTGTAACTAAGGCAGATACCTCTGGGCTCTCTCTGCAGGTCTTCCTGGCATCTGACAGCTGCTGTGTGTCCAGGTGTGGGAGTGGTGAGGTTTTATCCTCGGGCAGTACTGTCACATTTAGCTGACACGACAGACCTGCCATGGGGTCTACTCATCTGCTCTTGTGCTGTCCTGGTGGCTTCTGACACAAAGCCAATGCGCGACCTGGCAGCAGTGAGCCCTAGTTTGAGGTTCTGTTGCCGACTTCCTGTGATGCTCAGTGGCACAATCCCTTCTATGGAGTCTCTGCATCTTGTCAGAGACAGACTCTAGGCTGCTGAGCCAAGAAGGATGACCTCTTAGTCATCCCCAGGCCACTTGCAGGAACAGGAAGCCAGCTTTGGGCACACCCATGGAGGCACTCAGGGCTGAGGCCAGTGAGTCTGAGACCAGGCTGAGTTACAGAGGAGACTCTGCCTGGAAAACAGATGAAGCCAGTGGAGCCAGCAGAGGGCAGTTAGGATGGAAAAGGAAGAGGGAGTGTGTTGTCTGCTGCGGCTGCCGGAGGGGCCTGGCCACTGCACCCCAGTACACACCGTGGCTGGTAACTTCATACACAGGCAGGACGCGCTGAAGACATAGTGTAGACAGAGCACAAGGAGAGGTCTGAGGAGCAGTGTGACAAGTAGATCAAGCCAAGCCTGTCACCAGCACCGCTGGCAGACACACAGAAACACACAGCAAGGCTGTGGACTGTATGACCTCCGGGCATGTGTGGTACACATACAGCACACACGTCAGAACCACAGCCACGCCCTAGCAGTGTAGTAGGTGAGACTTAGGACTCTGCCTCACAGAGCACACACTGGTGTGGAAGCTTCCATAGACCTCTCCGCTCACCTCAAAACGCACCAGGATACTTGACGGTGTGACGCCAAGGCTTAAGGACAGGACACCTACTTATATCCTTGTGAAGTGGCCACATGGGGGCACCCTGGACACGGAGGGGCTGGAGAGGGTGTCAGTACTTAAAGCCCTCGTGTCTACAGAGGCGTTTGAGTGTGTGATGAAAGCTTCTGTGTGGTCAGACAGGGCAACGCCTGCAGTGTCCGCAGCACTCTCAAAGCCACTGCACCCTTCTTCCACAGAGGCGTTACGAGTCTGTGCTCTAGCCAGGCCCTAACAGAGCGAAGGAAGTCACTGAAGACCCGAGCACTGAGGACGTGCCAGGCTGAGCAGCTCCTCAGAGCCACTGACTGGCTCTCAGCCTTCTTGCCCTAAGAGCCTCACTTTGAGTTTTCATCTCAGTGACAAGAGTCTGGAGGCAACAGGTCATCCCCTTGATCCACCCGACAGACAGAGCACTCCTCTCTGAGTGGCCACTCACCTCCAACATCCGGGACCTTCGGATGGTGATGTGGGTGACGTGAGGAGACGCAGAGCTGGTCTCCACGAGGCCCAGCTTTTCTTTCTCCTTGATAACCATGTTCCGGAACAGAAGAACTCTCTGAAATGAGCAGAGCTGGGTCAGCAGCAGGGTCAGCAACTGAGGTCAAAGACAAACCAAAGCAAACCAAACCTCCACACAAAATGGCTAGCATTCAAGTCAACCGAGCGGCGATGAGAAGTGGATGCCCGCGTGCTGTTACTCAGAGGTGTCCTGGGAGGACAGTGAGCAGTCCCCAGAGAAGCTCTGGGAATGAGAAATACGGGGAAACTTGCACCAACATGGGTGTGTTTCAGAGAGGCGCCTGGCCACAGCTGGGGTCCAGCAAGGACCAGTCCAGTCAAAGCCCATCCTTGGACACTGAGTCCCACCTCAGAAGCCCGGGTCACAGCCATCACACAGGCCACTTTCTGCAGCCATACCGGCTCCAGAGGGAATCAATGTCATGACTGTCAGACACAAAACCATTCAATTGTTGCCACTGTCAGATGTAAACAATGAGTCTGCACTGTCAAGACCGCTGGTCCTTCAGTCTGCCTCCGGTGTCCCCAGACCTACTGGATTTCCAGCCTCCACTTGGAGGGAATCCTGCCTCCTCAGACCTACCACTCTGCTGACAAGCACCGTTATTTTACTGAGAGAATTGAATCCCTGGAGTTCCTCAGGCTGGCCCCAGTCTCCTGTTCTCAAGCCACCTTCCTATCTCAGCTTCCCAAGTGCACACGTGCAAGAGCCACTGCGTCCAGCAAAGACCTTTCAGCAGAGCGCACAGCCCCTGCCCCACCTTGCGGGGACTATAGCACCCGGGGTGGGGTGGGGGTGGGGCGAGCTGACCAAGCACACAGCTCCCACAGCGGTGCTTTCCAACACGGCGCTGGGGGCTGGAGGGAGGCTCAGCTCGAGAGCACTTGCTGCTCTTGCAGAGGCTCCAGGCTTGACTCTCAGCACACACACGGCAGCTCACAACCATCTGTCACTTCAGTTCCAGGGGACTGGATGCCTTCTTCTGCTCTCCACAGGCACCAGGCATGCGTGTAGTGTACAGTCAGTCACACAACCCTCCTCTATTTTATGTGCCGGATGGAAGAAAACGCGCCAGCACACAAGACTAGCCCTGGTGAGAACTGACTCTGATGCTCCTTTCACGGAACCCGAGGAACTAGCACACAAATGCAAGTTTTAAGAGAAGAAGCAATTGCCAGAGGCCTCCAGGACCACACAGGTCCTGGGTGGAAGGGCTGTCCTCCATAAGGTACCTGTAGTTAAGAAAAATGTCTGTGCTCCATAGCCATCAGAAGGCCTGAAGTTCAGGGTCACAGGGGTGGGGTGGGGGAGCAGACAAAGGAGGACCCTTGCGTGCCCCCACTCTCCCTTCTAAGCAGTGGAGCCTCAGCAGCCTGAGATCAGGTGTTTAAGTCACACAGGACTGTGACTCCAACTCTTTAGCAGGGTCGCCTATGACGTGTGGATAGTCACTATTCACAGTAGAGCTACAGAGACGGGTCAGGACAGAGCTGTGGGCCTCTCACAGGCAGCCTGGACTGGGCTCTCGCCTTCCATGGGCATGGAGGGAGGGTCAAGTGATTAAGGGCCTGGGGAGCCCCAGTGACCCCGGCAGACACCCGAGAGAGGACCATTCTCTCCATGGTACAGATGGGGACATGGACTCGGGTCACACAGCCAAGACAGTGGGACAGTACAAGCCAGAGTTCACTCACAGGTCACTACTTCCCAGCCTTGTATCCCACCCCACCTCACTTAGCCTTCAGTCTGAAAGCAGCACCGGAGGCCAAAGGCCACAGCTGGCGGACAGGTCGGTGATCAGATTAAAGACACGTTATGGTCGTGCTGAGGTCAGAGACACAGGTCCAGACACCAGCAGGCCAGCAGCAGCCTTTGGAGGACTGTTCAGAGATGGAGGCAGAGGTTCCTGAGCGGTAGGAGGTGACGTGAGGAAGAGTACACCAGCACTTCCTGGGAGAACACAGGAAGGCCAGCTTCGCCAAGCTGTAAAGTTTCTAGCAG
Organism: Mastomys natalensis; assembly: GCA_021653895.1. Taxonomy (NCBI): domain Eukaryota; kingdom Metazoa; phylum Chordata; class Mammalia; order Rodentia; family Muridae; genus Mastomys; species Mastomys natalensis. The sequence goes on along the minus strand of JAJTUV010000918.1, from coordinate 167,029 downwards.
AGGTGTGTGTGTGTGTGTGTGTGTGTGTGTGTGTGCGCGCGCGCGCGCGTGTGTGGAATCCGCATGCTGGACTGAGTAGTCTCCAGGAGGCCCCCCCCCCGTTGCTAAGCGCCTGCCAGTGAAGCAAGACTTTAAGCAGCCACTTGCACATGGCTGCCCCAGCAGGGCGACAGCAGCTCAGAGCAGAGAGGACGCAGCATCTCTAAAGAATAAGATCTACAGAATCTCATTTTTCCCTAAAAATGTATGGGGAGGGACAAGCCATGGAGCCTTTCCTGGGGTGGCTTTCCCGTGTCCAGCAGCCCCTGTGCAAGGACCTTTGAAGTGTTTGTTTCTAGCTTGTCCTCACAGCAGGGCGGGAGCCAACTTTCTAGAGTACAGCCTGAGCAGGGCCCGCTAGCTCGCTCGGGATTAGCCTCAGGTCCCCAGCGGGGCTCCAGATTCACTTCTGACTCCATCGTCCCCTCTCTCCCTCACGCCAGGCCTTGCGGCTCTGCCTCTCTTCTGAGCTGCAGACATCACTTTTATTGTTTCTGAGTGGGCAGAGCGGGTATCCACGTCTCATGACTTGGAACAAACGTACTGACTAGGAAATACTAACTGGATGTAGATGAGAGCTCAGTATGGACACACTTTATGTCTCACACAGTGGGTCTAAGACTTTACACAATGACCTGCAAAATATAAACTTACACGCAATGAGAAAATGCATCAATGGCAGACTGCTGACAATTAATTTTTTAAATTAATTTTTCAATAAAGAAATTAACTAATTACTTAGTGTGTGTGTCCACGTGTGTGGTGGTCGCTGCTGTGTGCAGGTGACAGGATAAATTGCTGGAGTTAGTTCTTTCCTTCCACCATGTGTGGGGCCCTCTCTCGACGCCCCTACCTGGCAGCTCGAGGAGGACCCTGTGCTGGGACTTACACGGCTCAGCTCACCGCGCTTCTCCGTCTATGCACCCTGCACTCAGTACGCAGCTGCCTGAGTCAGAAAGACCCCCGTGTGTGCGGGTGACCGATGCTCGAGGAGCCAGAGGCCACGCGGGGACAACTCACGTTCTTGTGGGGCACGACGTGGGGGATGTGCTGCAGGATCAGCTGCGCCCTCTTGCGGTCCTTGTCCAGCTCCTGGAAGAGCACACCAGGCTTGAGGTCCCTTCAGGAGACAGACGGCTGCGGTTACCAACTCAGAAAAGCCTTTTCTAGCGCAGGGCTGGCGGCTGCCCACGCTTGTGAATCTCAGGAACACAGCCACGCCTGCTCATCCCGACGTAGGTGCGCGTCTGTGGCTATCTTGGTGGCACCAAGCAGAGGGGAGTGGTGGGGCAGAGGCTGTCTGGACGAGTCTCTGGTGCCAGACTGCAGCCATTTCTTGGGACCTGATGGGTCACTGACAAAACTGCTGACATGCTTTCGAGTTTAGTTGCTGTCAGACGGCTCCCGACTTAACCTCCCAAACCTGGGAGCAGTTTTACCGTGGTGATTCTGCTGATAAAAATCCCCATGCAACTCAACTACCACAGTCTGTTAATCAGGTCGGCTGAGCCTTGGTGAGACATGGCCGCTGAGCCTGGCCTGGCTTGTCACCGTCAAATGAAATGACACTGGTGGATAGACTACTGTTAAGTGACACGCCCAGATAGGTGCTTCACAGAACAGCACCTCTTTCCAGACAAACGGACAGGGTGCAAGAGAGGAGATGGCTCGTCACCTTAAGCATGATGCCGGGCACCAGCGCCCGCAGGCAGTCACTGCGTTCCTGCTCTCACCTTCGTAACCAGTGGTCCTCCGGAGCGAAGCGCCGGCGGCAGTCTCGCTCGTACAGTACCATCAGCCAGCCGTGGACGGACTGGAACAGCTCCAAGGTCTCACCCTTTGCATTCTCTATGCAGCAAACAGGAGGGGTCAGAGGTGGAGAGGTCAGAGGTGGAGGGTCAGAGGTGGAGGGGTTGGAGGTGGAGGGTCAGAGGTGAGGGATCAGAGGTGGAGGGTCAGAGGTGAGGGGTCAGAGGTGGAGGGTCAGAGGTGGAGAGGTCAGAGGTGGAGGGTCAGAGGTGAGGGGTCAGAGGTGGAGGGGTCAGAGGTGGAAGGGTCAGAGGTGAGGGGTCAGAGGTGAGGGGTCAGAGGTGGAGGGCAGGCCTGAGCTCAGGCACTCTGTGTTCAGCGGAACGCAGTCTCTCTGGAGTGCTCTCAGTGGCCCTACGGCCAGGGCATCTCTCAGGGAATGCACTATCCTCGTCCTCTGAGGAGTTTGTACTGAACTAGCAGAGACATGTCAGGCAGTAGATCTGCCCACAGCATGATAACGCCTCTGGTAAATGATACAGCTGAGCCGCAGCAGAGGGTACGGACTGAAGAATGGCAGGAATGCTCGCTTTACCTACGATGCCATCCCAGATCATCTTAAACACGAAGGAATTGAGGAACGAGGAGATGGTGAGCAGCTCTTCCAGCTTGAATGAGATCTGTTCCTCGTAAACTTCAATGTCATCGAGGATGCTACAGGAGGCAGAAAACGGTTCAGTTTCCACTGAGAAGAGGAAACAAATGAGACCTCACTGGCTTTCCACAAAACAAACAGGAAAAAGGAGAGAAAAGAGCTAGCTTTTCCCGACACCTCCTGCACGGCCTGCAGAGAAAACGACAGGTCTAAGATCTGCCTCAGAGTTAGCTGGGGCAGGGGAGTTCCTGGGGTTTAAACGAAGCAAGTCTGGCCATGAGCTGGCAAGTGAGGGCTCTATAATCGTCCTCCCTTCGGTTTACTAGAAACTGTTTACAGTGTGATGACAGAAAACAGTAAACTCTGCTCAGGCTTTTCCCAGTGAGTGGCCTGAGGCGCACGGCCTCGCCCCTGCCTGAGGATAAAGAATCTGAATCAGTCAGTGCTAACTGAGGAGCGCTGTGAAACTTCTTCCCACATCTAGGAGGGACCAGTGGCACGTGGTGCCTGTGAGCAAATGAATGTTTGAACGTTTCTCGATGAATGAATGGATGGATGGATGAACACATGACACAGCTCAACTGAAAACTGACAGAAACCTCTCCACACGTTTTGGCATACAGCTCAGTCTTGGGTTAGCCTTGCCTCAGCCTTTACAATGTTTAATCTTCTAGGGCACCTAGTCATGAAGCTAAATGCCCCTGAACCCTCTTGATTCAAGATCTAGTCTGAACACAGCTGCCTGAGGTCCATTCTAGATCTTTCCAAGAACTTTTGGGGGAGTGGAGTGGAAGACAGACAGCAGTAAATGCACAAGGGAACACAAGGATTCTGGTGAATGTTCCAGGATGTGCCTGACAGCGGTCTCTTATTTACTCTTTACATGGTAGGTGATGTCACCTCCATTCTACCAATGAGGAGACCGCGGCTCAGCTGTCCAGAGGCAGCCTGCTAGCAGAGGTGTAAGCTCAGCACTGACTAATCCTCACACATGTCCTGAGGTGAGCGTACTGTTACTTCCCTCTATAGACAGGACACTGGTGTCTCAGTAAACACTCTGGTTTCTGAGTCTAGAATTTTCTGTAATCTACCTCTCCGTGAGTAGATGGCTGAGGTGTAATTTGAACATGTTTCTGGACATGCCCAGAGCCCACAGCAACTGCCCTGCAAGTACCTAACAATTGCTGAACACCAGGCATGTGCCACGTGCTTTTGAATGTCTTCTTGTCTACTTTGGTGGGAGGTGCAGGGGTTACGGGTTCTTGCTATGTTGTCCAGGCTGGCCTCAAACTTATGAGCTCAAGAGATCTCTTCTGCTGCAGCCTCCTGAGAAGCCGCCATTACAGGTTCAGCTTAGCCACGGCCAGTTCTTGCAGGGCCCCACACACAGGTGCGGTTACTTGCTTCCCCGAATTGCTGATGGGCCCACTGAGTCCTAGCCAGGGCACTGAGCCAGTGTCGACCTACGTGATGAGGTGCCGGGAGCAGTCACAGAAGAGCATCAGCATGGCCAGGAGCTGCTTGGACTCTCCCGTGTCGCTGTTCAGGCACTCCAGGAAGAGCTTTAACCCTCCGTGGGGTCCCAGCTCACAGATGAAGGCCCAGAGCTTGGGCAGCAGGTCATCGAGGTACGTAAGGCCTGGAGAAGGAGAGAAACCCAAGCTGCGGGTGCCGACTCCAGCTGCTCTGCTGGTCCTTCCTTTCCAGGGGAAAAGCGCACACTTAAGCACACAGGATGGATGTTCTCAAGCGCTGGCTGGACTCCACTCTGCAAGCCTCGGGAGCAGCCCCACCCAGGGGCCCAGTGCAGCTCTGCTTTATAAGTGCAGCTCAGTCCCTGCCCCTCGCCCACAGCTGGAGCCCCTCGCCCATGGCTGGAGCCCCTCACCCACGGCTGGAGTCCTAGTCTGAGGAAGACCCGGGACTGCCTAATACAGCAGCCGTGTTTTAAAATCAGGAAACCAGGTAAGGTCAGAGGTGGTGCTACAGGCTGGGTTGTTAAAAGCTTCAGACAAATTAAATGTCTCAGATGGCCAGGCGGTGGTGGTACACACTTTTGATCCTAGCACTCAGGAGGCAGAGGCAGGTGGATTTCTGAGTTCGAGGCCAGTCTGGTCTACAGAGTGAGTTCCAGGATAGCCAAGGCTACACAGAGAAACCCTGTCTCGAAAAACCAAACATCCTCCCCAGACACACCTCCACCCTGCCACACACGCCCCTCCCCACAGAAATTAGAGTTTAACAGAGCAAAGAGTGTAACTGCTCGCTGGCAGCACTCAGGAGCAGACGCAGTTCTGAGGACAGCTTCCAGGTAGGTCAGGCGCACAACTCTTGACACTTCCTAGTCACGTGGACACCCTGGCTCCCTGTGGCTGACTTAGCCACTCATGACAGAATCACACAGGTCAGCCCTTGCATGGTCTTCAGGTCACGATTACTTGGGCGCTGTCACTACTCAGTGCTAGCACAGAGCAGACAGGAATAAAGGGGACGGACCAATGGGGCTCTATCCAATAAAAGAGCATTTATGACCGACAGTGAACAGTGGGCTGGCTGACTTGGCTCTGTGGGCAGCCTGTGCCTGACCATCTTGCAGGCTGATCCGCATTTACATGGCTCCTTCCATCTGCTCCTCAGATGCTGCACTAAAACCAGGAAAGCAAGGAATGACTGCAGCAGAAACTCCAAAGTGAGCCCTGGGCAAGCAACAAAGCAACAGGCACAAGGGGGACCCTCTAATCTGTCTTTCAGGGCTGCAAAGCCTGGATATAGGCTGTAGACTGGTGATCTTCGTGAACACTCGAGCCAGTGACTAAGATGCCTGACCCGAGGTTCCAAGCACGGGGCTGATGCAGGGAGGTAACACCTCTCAGCAGATAAGCCATTCTCCTAGTCTCAAATGAGGCCTGCCTGGGAGAGACCAGTTGCCTGGGGGGACTTGGGGAGATCCTATCAGGCTGCTCAAGTGTGCTGACAGGTGAACTGAATGGCCCGTGAAGAAGCAGAGCGCAGGACAGACGCCTGTTTGCTTCCTGACCGGCATACTGGCTCCACAGGAGCGCTCTGGTTATGTAGCCTGAACCACGTACACCCAAGAGTTCAGAGGCCTTAGTTTAAAAACACACACAGAAACAGAGCAATCATACGTTACACTGGGCAAAAAATAAAATAGCTTACGGAATACAAGGGCAACTGTGTGACACGCTCTGGAAGCAGCAGTGTCACGGGCGGACGCAGGGGTCCTCCCCTGCTCTCTGCCAACTAGTGTCCTCTGGGGACCTCCCGGGCCTCCAGCTCAGCAGGGAGGCCACAGAGGTGCCCAGGCCCCACAGCTGGCCTCACCTCTAGTCCTCACACCTCAAAGACAGCGTGCCAGTGGGAACAGCCATACCATCAGCACGCCGACGGCCGCCTGCTCTCTCTATCACTTCTGCTACAGTGGCCTGGCACCACCCAGCCACGGAGAGGAAGTCTAGCTCACGGTAACGTCCTGTGATAGCCCTTCCACACACTAGTGTGCAGCCCTCAACAGCAGCAGCCATGGTGAGTAAGGCGCCCTGCTCTCACCCAGTCAGTGGCCTCCCCATCTGCACAGTGCTCACCCTCTGAGCACTGTTTCTCCGCAGACTGCTGCTCTTCTGAGTCTAGACAGTCATCCCGGGGACAGACCCTGGCAGCCTTGTCTCCCTCAGCACCGTCAGTGCCCTGCACAGATAAGCCTCAGACTGCCTGGACTGAGTAAACAGGCCTTAAGGACGGAAGAGGATTTAAACAGCGCAGCCGCAGAGCGTACACTGTTCTGAGGCACGCAGCCTGCCCAGCTAGGACCACTTCCACTCAGAAGATCAGGTCAGACCCGACGCCTGGGTGCACCTCAAGGCCCTGACTCCCACTTCTGTCCTTACAGAGGGACTCCTCGGTTGCTCAGCTAAAAGAGAGAGTGTGGGCTGATCCCTGCGATGAGGACCACACAGCCAATAAGAATGAGGTCTCGGGAGGACTGACAGAGAGGACAGCTGCGTGTGAGCGAGGGGTGGGGAGGGTGCAGAGCCATGAGCCTGTCTGAGCATCTATACTGCTTGCAAGCACACACAGCAGGCGAGTACCACGGGGGGGGGGCTCTCTCCCTGTCTCGTACCTCTGTGTTCTTCTCAGACAACTCCCCTAAGGGACAACACAGGGACAACGGTGCTGTGACCGAGGCGGAGCTGTGGAGGCTCACCAGTCTAAGAATAACCCAACACGCCCGCCCTCGGAGGCAAGGAAGCTGGGAGGGCAACAGCTCTGCCGACTCTGGGTTCCCGACCTGTGAGGATCTGCAGGCGGATCTGGGTGAGCGTCGTCAGCGAGGTCTGGTAGAGCACGCAGATGGTGCAGACCTTCCGCACCTCGGCCGAGTCTACGCGCCGGCCCCCGACAGGCCTCAGGATGTTCCGAACCGAGGCTGACTTCTGAAACGCACGCTTGAGGAGACCTGGCACGGAGGGAAGACGACACACAGCAGCTCAGCCATCTGCCAGTGCCCACCTTCAAGGAAGAGTCGGGCGAGAACCTCGGTCACAGGCTGGGCAGTGGGGCTCCTGCATGGGTGTTCCTCTGGGATAACCTGGGGAAATGCCTACGCTCCCTGTAAGTACCACGGTACTTTTCAGCGTGAGTCAGGCATGTTCAGCTCTGAGGTGGATTCTTACCGTATCACAGATTTCAACAAGGCAAAGGGGAAATGTTGGGGACTGTACGGCGGCGGAGGGTGGGGGTGGGGTCGGGGAGTGGGCGCAGTTGCTGTTGCTGTGTTTTTGGAGGGAGTCCTGCAGACGCCCTCGGGCCCTGAGTACTAGCCTTCACTTCAGCCTTTGGCTTTCCTGTTCATGGGCAGAGGAAGCGACAGGAGTGGCGGCCCCGCTCGCCACCACCCCTGCCACTGGCACCCACGTCCGAGCGGCAGACCATCGCCTGTCCCAGGCTCGCTGTGCAGGCAGCCACCGTGGCTCGCACGCTGCTCACGTTCCCCTGACTGAGGTCTGTTGGGAGCCGACTCTTAGCCGAAAGCAGCTATCATCTTTACAGCCATCTCGAGCCATATACCCTGACAAGAGACTTGTTTTCAACAGCCCGCAACAGCTGAGCACACTCTGATAAACATCTTGTTTTGCTGTTTAGTGCTGCCAGCAGCTAGGAGCACGTGGTCTCCACACTGCTAAGCTCATGACGTAGTGCCTTCAGCTGAGGTTGCCCACGAGGGCAAGACGTGATAAAGGGTATAAATACCTAGGATTTCCTTTCAATAAAAGAGACTTGATTAGACCCTTTGTCTTGTCTCCATCCTTTGCGTCTCTCGCCCTCCGTCCCCACTCTCTCTCTTGCTAGACCCTGACCCGCAGACAGGAGCAGCAGAACGGCCGTTACTGAGGAGCTAGACAGACCGCGAGGCAGTTACAGAGGTCACAGCAGCAGCGGAAGCCTATCTCATTGGCTCTTACTTCTATTCTACGACCCATACTGCCTGGCTGGATGTGGACTGCAGCGCCCTGCAGATGGCGGCAGGAGAGGCGACTGTCCCACAGGTGGCCGGGCGTTCACACAGGAGAAGCAGGAGCTGTCCTCCTGAGCAGTGGGCTAGCCTAGCAGGTCCAAGGCCTCAGTGAAGCCCTGGATTAAGCCCAACTCAAGAGAACAGCAAACAGCCCAGGATCCTCGGACGCAAATGAGGACTGGCACGGCCACTCACTCACTCTTCACGGGAAGCACGGTCTGCGGTGAGGACGGCTGCGGCTGCACTGGGGCCGGCTCGGGGTGTTCCAGCAGCTTCTTACTGAGGATGTCATTGAAGAGAATTCGGATGAGAGGCACCCCCCACAGGAACTGCAGCTGTTTGGTGATCAGGTACATGGAGTCGTTGAGGCTAGGACAGAGAGGGACAGTCAGTGCCACCCAGGGTCTGCCAGGGAGAGCCCCGGATCCCTTCCCTGGGACCCTCCACACAGAGGTGCAGCCTGGCCTGGCACTCACATGCCTGTGACCATAGCACTTGGGAGGCAGGGGGATTGCAAGTTAGAAGTTAGTTTGAGCTGCATGTGAGCTTTTGTCCAGAAACCAACAGACAAACAAGAAAACCAGAACAGATTTCTTGTGAGAGGAAGCAGGTTTGGGCCTGTCAAGGCGCCCGGCTGCGCCTGACTGTCTCCGAGGCCAGTCTCTCATGCTGCCTTCCCTGAGGCGGCCATCTTACAGCTGCCCCCTGCCCTGTCAGGCACACACTGTCTCCTGCTGGTGGCACTGCTTTTCCTCTCAGGTGGCCCGACACCTAGAAGGCTCCACAGGGGCACAGTATCTCCTTGCCTCAGGTGCATCTCCACTGAAGGCTGTTATTTCCAGCACGGCCCCAACTCCTAGAATCCATCAAGACTCTGGGCTGGCTCCCACTGTCTATGTAGCCGCCTGACTTCACCTCAGCTCTCCCGCTCTTGCCATGCTAGTCACACTGAGTTTATGACGCTCACACTGGGCCTCGTGGGATGTCCTGGGGGTTCCTATCCCTTTAAATCCTTTGCCCCCGTCTGGGCATCTCCAAGGCATGTGAAACAGTCAGTGACAGGGACACTAAAGAAGAACAAGGATCCTGGGCAGAGCCTGTAACTTACTAACTAAAGAGAAACAGTGAAACCATGTGACCTCAGCTCTCTCCATAGAAAAACCATCAGGAAAGGACATGGACGAAAAGCCACCCACCCACGTCGTTTGCGGATGAGGATCATGGGCTACTGAATGTTCTCTTGGCTCAGGGCTTGGACCTGCTAGGCAAGACCTCTCTACCAGTGAGCCAAATCCCCAGGCTGCATGTATGCAATATAATAAATACGCAATTTTTTCAGGAGTTATTTATTTTATGTATGTGGGTACACTGTTGCTGTCTTCAGACACACCAGAAGAGGGCATCAGATCCCATCACAGATGGTTGTGAGCCACCATGTAGTTGCTGGGAATTGAACTCAGGACCTCAGGAAGAGCAGTCAGTGCTCTTAACCGCTGAGCCATCTCTCCAGCACCACATATGATTTTTACCATGAGACAAAACCCCAGAAGCTGGAAGAAGAGACTAGGAAGTGGGAAGGAGGTGGAAGGTGTGGGAAGGACAGAGCCCGACCCCAGGACGTACCCGTAATCCACAGACTGGGAAAACCAGCCGAGCACAGGGTGCCAGTGGGTCAGGTTGGACTTCTTCTGGGACACGTACTTCTGACAGTAGCACAGCATCTGGGTGAGCAAGCTCACAAACCCATCTGTCTCTTCCTCTAACATCTTGAGGTTGAGGGAGCCCAAGTGCAGGAGATTGCCTGCAACCAGAGAGGGCTGAGCGTGAGGGCCAGACAGGCGTGCTGCGGGGTCTCCCAGCCCTGCTCTCTGCTCCAGGCTCAGGTGAGGAGGAGAAGCATCTTCATGGGCGGCGTGGCAAGAACCAAGCTGACCTGACTTTAAGTCACGGCATGGCCACAGATGAGCTCCGCACTGGACCGCCGGGCACCAGAGTGACATGATACTTAGCATCACATTTTAGTAACACTTAGAACCCAGGAGCAACACAAGCTGTGGCATTAGCTGATGTCCTGGGAGACGGCTGTAATTGGTATTCACCAAAGTCCTCCCCTTAGAATCCAGCCCAAGAATCACAAATGCTGTAACAGAGGGGAGCCTGCTGGTCTGAGGGTGCCAATCTAAGACCAGCTTTGTGTACACGCCATTCCTCAGACACAGAGAAAGAGCTGTGTGCCCGGCATTCAAAGCTTCAGCCCCACAGAAACACAGCGAGGCTCTGATCTGAGCCGCGGGCCCCTCCTTTCTAGGGAAGGACTCAGCCAGCAGGACACAGGCACCCACACAGTCACATTCTACACGTGGTTCTTCTAACTGTTCTTCTACCTGCACTGTGGAGAGCGTCTGTTTTTATATTAACTCCTGCTAATGACCTTAACAAAACATGTAGGCCTCCCCTACAGCCACAACCAACTGAAACCCAGCCTCCTAGACTCACCCATGAGACACAGGGTGTGGCAGCCTTCTAAACTTTCACAGACATCGCGCATCGGTCTCCGTCTCTCAGAAAGGCGATGAATTTACGAAGCATGTCATGGGATTCTAAAACACCGAGACGCTGCAGGCAACGGCAGACAGTTAGCATGGAGCTGGGAGGGCTCTCCTCAGAGGGGCTCTCCTGAGAGAGGACCTGACCAGCGCTCACTGCCCAGACTGAAGCAACATTGCGTTCAAGCAGCAGGGAAAGAGAGGATGACATTAGGAACCTGATGTTTTGGCTGCTCACAGGAACCTGTCCTCACCAGCTACTGGGAAAACTGGGAAGGAGTGGGAACTGGCAGAGGTACTGCTCTGCTTCTGGAGTCGGGCACACAAAGACAGACTGGCACGCTCACCTCGGGGGCCACGGTGCTGAGATGAGCCACGAGAGCAGGCACCGACATGACGTGGATGATGAAGGGTCGCATCAGACTGTCTGAGAACTGCGCAGCAACTACAGGGCTAGACAGAGACGGGGCAGGGCTGAGACACGGGGCGAGCATACAAGCATCGCCTCCAGAGTGAGGGAAGGTCAGTTCTGAAGCTGCTGACCTGAGGAAATGTTTGTTCTATAAGAAATGTGGAAGAAAGCAAGATAAAAACCTCCATGGATGGGAGGGGCTTCTGACAAGGCCTGAGAACGCTTCCGGTACTGAGCAGAGCCACCCAAGTGCATGCCCAGGGTGACAATGCACCAATACCTCCAACTTTAAGCACATGGCTTACTTTAGAATCTACAGTCCGTATGAACACTGAAAGTACACACATCAGCACACAAAATAGAAAAGTCGAGAAAAGCCCGGAAAAACAGAGGAAAGGTCAGCAGCGTGACTTGTGGGTGACAGGAGCATGGAGGAGGGCTCTTCTTTCTGTTTCCTGAGTTATCTGGGTTTTTTACAATAAGCATGCATTTTTTCCATTAGATATTTTTTTTTTTTTTTTTTTTGGTTTTTCGAGACAGGGTTTCTCTGTGTAGCCCGGGCTGTCCTGGAACTCACTCTGTAGACCAGGCTGGCCTCGAACTCAGAGATCCACCTGCCTCTGCCTCCCAAGTGCTGGGATTAAAGGCGTGCGCCACCACCGCCCGGCTCCATTAGATATTAAAGTAAGACACTGCCCCAGGCTAGGCATGGCACTGCAAACACGTCATCCCAGCACATGGAGACTGAGGCAGAAGAATCACGTTCAAGGCTAGCCGGGGCTGTATGAGACCTCATCTCAAAAAACCCAAGGGCCTGGGCTGTGGCTCAGCGGTAGAGGGCTTGTCTAGCACACCGAGGCTGCAGCACAGAAAACCAAACCAAACCACTGAAAAGGCAGTCAGTCACCCTATATCTCACAACGTACACAAAATTAACTTTTAATTTTATACTAAAATCATTAAATGCATAGAAGAAACCCAACACCGTTGGGACCTGGGTTACATAGTGACTCTTAGATAGGACACTAAAAGTGTAGGTACAAAGGAAAACTGATTACGTGCACACCACCATAGCCACAACAGTTTGTGATCACACGCTCCACCCAGAAAGCAGAAAGGAGCGTCAGGTGGGAGTGCCTGCAGACCTCGCCACCCGCCCGCAGGCTTGCATCTGGGACCAGAAAGAAGCCCCTCACTCAGTAGTAAAACACATCCCAACCGACAGATGGCTGAACAAGCTACAGGCGGTGCTACCTGGAGCCCCGCTCTGGCAAGCAGGGAAAGGAAGAACAAGGGCTTGACGTTAGCCTTGGCCACATAGCTTAGTGCTGTGTTCAAACTGAAAAACAAAGCCAAGGCAGGGAGATGACCAAAAGAACTCAACACAGATTTCTCCAAGAGGACGCCCAGATGTTAACAAATAATTGGGAACACAGCGACCTCAGCAGTCAGGTACTGCTGACGCCAGGGACTGTGAGCACACTTCACACTCACTAGTCACACCATGAGGCTGGGGAGAAACCGGAGGCCGCACGGGCTGCTGGTGGGAATGAATGCTCTGGAAACCTGTGACAGTTCTTTACCAGCCTCAGTATCCATGACCACGCTATCTCACTCCTAGAAACAGACCTAAGAGGGGCTGCAGACACATGCCTCACACACTCACAGAAAAGTGACTGCAGCAGCAAAAAACGACACAACATCCAAAGGAGCTTGCTCACACAGGGAGGTGTGCTCACACAGAAGGAGGTACGGGGGGACTGAAGAGATGGCTCAGTGGTTAAGAGCACTGACTGCTCTTCCAGAGGTCCTGAGTTCAATTCCCAGCATCCACATGGTCGCTCACAACCATCTGTAATGGGATCTGATGCCATCTTCTGGTGTGTCTGAAGATAGATAGACAGTGTACTCATATACATAAAATACATAAATAAATCTTTAAAAAAAAAAAAAAAGGAGGAGGTGGAGTTGGCTCACTGAACAGATAAGCAGGGAACACCACACAGATCAAAACACTAGTAACAACAGAGGATGTAGTTTAGGAGTCCCCTCACTGACACAAAGGTGAGAGCTACGCTGCAGGGCTTCAGGCGAGGACAACGGGAGAGCGCTGCTGACTGGTAGGGTCCCTTCAGGGCAAGGAAAGCATTCTGAAGTAGGTACTCCCGATGCGGCATTGCTCTGTGGATACAAGGGCCGCCGCCACAGAACCCTTCAGATGGATGGGGGGTCGGGGATCCAGGGCTGGGGTGCAGTTCAGTGGGAACACACTTGCCTAACTCCTGGGGTTCAATCCCCAGCATGGGGAGATAAAACAAGATGTTGAGAAGAAAGTCACCCAGAGATGTCCACGGTTCATTTCTGATGCTGTGACTACATCCTGGCTTCAATTCCAGGTCATGACCACCATTCTGGGGAAGGCACTCATGCTGCCTGTTTGCTCAACTAATCTTTGACACTTCAGAGCCCTGTCCATGAAACAGTACCTTCCACAGTCTGGGTCTGTCTCTATCAGTTATCAATCAACAACCCCCCACAGATATGCCCACGCCTAATGTGACCTAGAGAATTCCTTGTGGTGGTATTCCCCAGTCTTGGACATTTGAATATTGGTCCCCGTTGGTGATACTGTTTGGGTAGACTAAGGTTGTGTGGCCTTGCTGGAAGAATATCACTGGGGATTGAGGGGGCATGGCTTTGAGGTTTCAAAGGCCACGTACTGTTCCCAGTGCCCACCCGCTCCCGTGTGTGTGCATATGTTTGTGGCTTAAGCTGTGCGCTCCCTGCTCCCTGCTCACTGTTCCAGCTGCCCTGCCACGATGGGGATGGACCCTTGTCTATCTGGAGCGGTAAGATCATTGTATCACAGCAACTGAGAACAAGTACATCTCATTAAGACTCTTGCCCCGTGACTCTGTGTTATTGGCTTATGCTAGCAGACTTTGCGCTCTAACTCTTTACTCTGAAGAGGACCACTTTGGGGATAAGAGAAAATTTAAGGCTGAAATACTACACTAATGGCTTAGCACCCAAGCTAGTCTCACTGGTTCCAGATGGGCAAAACAAAAGAAAATCCAGTTCTACACTTTAGAAAGAGGCTCACACCAGGATGGCATGGGTCTCCCAGCAGAGCACGGGAGCAGCAGTGAGGCTAGCCTCGGCTCTTCATAGATGTCTGAAGAGTCCAGCCTGGCCCAGGTCAGTCCAGTCAGGGAAAAGAGGTGCCGGGGGTGCCACACGGCACAGCTCACAAGCACGGGTGCCTCCTATCTGCCCGCGAGGGTCAGTAGAACCTTTCTCTGGCTTTCTTGCTCTGCAGCCCTCTCTGGTGATGAGTCAGCTGCCCCACATGGCTGTGATGCTTCTATGTGGTTAGCAAGGCTAGCATGGCAGAGAGCTCACAATACTGCCAGGTTGGGGTGGGCGGACAAGACAAGAAAACACATAGCAATGCAGCCGGACCACGGAGGGACTCAGGGAGCAGATGCTCCGCTGGTCTGAGAAATAACATGCATGTGGGAAGGATCCAATGTGCCACTTAACTCAAGCCACACATACCGATCTAGGACACAAGTGTCTCCACTAGGCAAGGCAAGCATGAAGAGTAAGGGCTCTCAGACAAGATTTCATTCCGAGCCTGACCTCTCCCTGCTGTGTGACTGGGAGTAATTAGGACCTCTCTGAGCTCTAGCTGCCATATCTATGAAGAGAATGTGGTAGGGAAGCAACCGAAGACCAGGAGAAAGTGAGGCCGTCATTTCCAGCTACACACACTTGAGGGCCGAGTACTGGAGGATATAGTACAGGAGGGTTTAGTACTGGAAGATATAGTACTGGAGGGTTTAGTACTGGAAGATATAGTACAGGAGGGTTTAGTACTGGAAGACTTGGTACTGGAGGATTTAGTACTGGAAGACTTGGTACTGGAGGATTTAGTACTGGAAGGCTTGGTACTGGAGGATTTAGTACTGGAAGACTTGGTACTGGAGGATTTAGTACTGGAAGGCTTGGTACTGGAGGGTTTAGTACTGGAAGACTTGGTACTGGAGGATTTAGTACTGGAAGACTTGGTACTGGAGGATTTAGTACTGGAAGGCTTGGTACTGGAGGATTTAGTACTGGAAGACTTGGTACTGGAGGATTTAGTACTGGAAGGCTTGGTACTGGAGGGTTTAGTACTGGAAGACTTGGTACTGGAGGATTTAGTACTGGAAGACTTGGTACTGGAGGATTTAGTACTGGAAGGCTTAGTACTTGAGGGCTCAGTACTGGAGGTTTAGTGCTGGAGGGTTTAGTCTGTCACAGATTCCAGGATTTTCACTGTATTCCTGACAAGGGCAACACTGCAAGTCTTCAATTTTATTTACTATTATATTATAGTGCATGTGTGTATGTGTGTATGTGAGGGTGTGTGTGTGTGTGTGTATGTGAGGGTGTGCCAGCTGAGGCCTGAGGTCAGGGGACAACTTTGTGATGTCCTCTGCACCTCTATGAGAACTGTTAGGCCCATGTGAGTGCCTGTCCCACGGAGCCATCTCACCAGCCTGCATCCTGTTTTACACGTTTCTGCTCGTGTTCGGTGATCTGCAGACTTGGAGGAGCAGAGCTCTGGGGCAGGTGGCCTGAACGAGGTCATGATTGCTCTACCAGAGAAATCATGGACCCTGAGTCTTCCTGATTCGTGTTCCCTGCAGCGGGTCTAGTGTATCTCGGGCCGGTCTCCTTCGCACCATCCAGCCGTGGATGACTGAACTTCTGATCCTTCACCCCTGCGTCCTATAGGCAAGCACCGCCATCACCAGCATATACGATCCTTGCGATCAAATCCAGAATCTTTCCACCCCAGCCAACTGGCGATCAAACAAGGCCGCGGTGGTGAATGACGGAGAACTGTGACAGGTCGAGGGTCCAGGGAGCTGAGACGGTTTCCTTTCCAGCCCTTTACAGAAGACTGCCAACACAGGCTTGACACAGGCTTGGCAGGGTCCCCATGCAAAGGGGCTCCACAGAACACAGCGCCTGGGATGAAAGCTGACACGCCAACAAGGTAAGGGACTGCACGCTCAGACATCCTGAGCTGGCTTGACCATGGCACCCTTTCTCCCAGAACCAGCTCCCAAGCCATCTCCAACTCTGCTCCTCACAGACCACAAATACTCTGGAGCGGTCAGGACTTTGGCTTCCCCTGGCGGTGCTCAGAGCGGTAGGTCTGACTTCTCTACAGAAGCCCTTTGTATGTACACATGTACACACTTTGTTGATACACACAACCTCCAACGCTCTCAGTGGCTTCACACGCCAGCATCTCCTACCTGTGTCCTCAGCACCGTCCTCTGAACCCTCCCCTGGTCCTGGGCTGGCCCTCCTTCCTTTAGTCTTAGAAACTCAAAGGAGAAATCACTTCACACAGCTACCAGCAGAATGAACCCGATTCACTGAGTCGCCTCCCTCAGATCACATGTCAACAACACTCACACACACTGAAGGCTGAGGCAAAGTGCGAATGTCACAAGATGTCACTTTCACTGAGATGAACACCTCCTGCAGAGTCTGACAAGGTGGGCAGAAAGAGAGCCGAGAGGGGAGAGGGGGAGTGCCGGGGTAGCCAGCCTTGCAGCTGGCTTCTTACCGCAAGGCCAGAGAGAAGGCTGCTGTTAATGTGCCTTTGGATAGACAGGGCCGGGGCCTGGCCAGGCCTCGGGTCAGCAGTACCTGAAAAGAAGAGTCGAGCCGTCAGCCTATGCATTGAGTTCCGTAGCTGTCTATCCATTTGGAAAAGGCCTGGGGTGTAGTGGTGCAGGCTTGAATCCCAGCACTCTGGAGGCAGAGGCAGGAGAACCTCAGAGTCCCAGGCCAGCCAGGGCTACAGAGTGAGTACCAGGCCAGCCTGGTTACACAGTAGACCCCTTCTCAAACAAAACAACAAAAAGGCAGAAGGAATACGTCAGATAAGCTGCATCAGAATGGAGCCCCGGAAGAAGGGAGCTGCTGGGGTGGAGGTAGTGTTTGCTCTTCCCTACCCCAAATACTATGCTGAAAGCATTCTCGGAATAAACAGCCAAGAAAACGAGTGTCTGTGAGCTGGGTGCGATGCACCCCTGCAGTCCTGGTTTCCCAGAAGCACTCGAGCCTGGGGCTTTGAGGTTGGCTTGGGCAGCACAGCAATCCCCAAAAACACTTAGTGGAAAAAAATCCATGTGACGCGTGACTTAAGCATACCGCTCAGCAGCCCAGCCAATGGCCAGCTGACATGCCACTTCTGGCCGACACACTACCGTGTTGTGGAGACGTGAAACTGAACTGGGAGGCGGCACATCCTAGCACTGGGCAGAACAGGGTCAGATCAGCGTTCCTTCTAACGCCCGCAAAGCCCAGGGCACCCCAAGAGAACCACCAACGTCTGTCGGTCTCCAGCCTGAGAACTGGCGCTATGGAGTGGACAGAGGAGCACCTGAGGTAGCTGAGGTAGAAACACGCCGTCCCCTTCCACCAAGGAGTGGAACAGCCCTGGGCTCCTTCTGTGACCTCAGTGTCAGCCAAGACTCTGGCTTGCCCTTGTAGCCATGAGATAAAACTTCCTAGGAGCAGAATGCCAGTCCTCCCTTACAAGACCACAGTGACTGAAGTGACACAGACGGATGAGTTCTGTGAGGAGCATGCAAGGCATGTGTCTGCCCACGGGAAACCCATGCAGGCACCACAGGGGACATTAGGGACGGGGACACAGACCTGCAACACAGAGTAGAATCCACGCTGGTTGAGATGGCCCATTATATTTGCGCAAATGTGGTTCAGGGCTGGCCGGAGGCTCTCACCTAAATAAAGAAAACAGCTTGAGAAGACAATCTCTTGTCACGATGCGACCGGTGGGACAGAGGACAAGGCCCTGGTGACATGGGGTTGAATGAGAACGGTCCCCACAGGCTCACATGACTGACTGGGAAGGAGTGGACCCTAACCTTAAGGAAGTGGGGCTTTGCTGGAGGAAGTGCGTCACAGGGTGTGGGGCAGGCTCGGGAGCCTTCCATCCCCTCTGGTTCCTGTACACAGACGAAATGTTCCCAGCTACCAGGCCAGCTTCTAGCTCCTCCTGCCAAGGTTTCCCTGCCATGGTGGACTGTAACCCCAGCCCAACCGTTAGCCAAAAGGGAAACACATTCCTCTTCCAGCTGCTTTTGTCGGGTGTTCCAGCACAGCTCCAAGCACCTGCACAACGCCCCAGGCTGCAATCCCAGTAGAAGGGACGGTCCCTGGTTCCCTGCCTAGGTTCCTAATCCCTTAGGGCAAACCAGAGCTCTGGGAGGCCGATTCCCACAGGAGGTCTGGCCCAAGTGTTACCTTTCCGATTTGACCGCTAGCCAGAAGAAACCCAGTTGGCACTTCCTTCTAGGGCCAACCAGGACATGCTCACCCAGCAGGGCTCAGATCTTGGTAGCTTTATAAAACAAATCCTTCCTGCTCACTCAAGGCTAGGTTGGCACACAGCATCCTCCGAGTATGTTAGATTACCCTTGACGATGTATAGCACGAGTACAACAAAACCCGCTCTGGAGGTGACAGCCGTGACACACCAAGAAACAAAGCAGAAGAGAGACGGATGTGTTCGCTACTGTGTGATTTTTTTTTTTCAAGTGTTCCCAATCTGCAGCCGGTGGACCCCATGGCTGTGAAACCGGCTTCTGATTGGTGGCATCTGCCCACCAGACTCCAGCTCTGCGGCATCACCTCATGGCATCCAGTGTCTAACAGTGTCTGGCAGGGATGAGGCTGTTTGTTAAGTGTGTGTGTCAGACACTGTGGACAAGTTCTAGGAAAGAAGGCAACTTTACAGTAAACATTATGGGCAAAATAGTATTATTAAGAACATTTATATTTATTTTTATGTGTAGAACGCTCTGCCCGAGTATATGGATGACTCGTGTGCCTGGTGGCCATGGAGGTCAGGAGGAGACACCGAATCCCCTGGAACTGGGGTCCCGAATGGCTGTGAGCCACCATGTGGGCGCTGGGAATCCAGCTCGGGTCCTCTGGAACAGCCGTCACTGCTCCTAACCACCGAGTCACCTCTCCAGACCCTTACTATTTTTTTCTTTAATTTTTTTTTGTTTGTTTGTTTGATTTTTGTTTTCGAGACAGGGTTTCTCTGTGTGGCCCTGGCTGTCCTGGAACTCGCTCTGTAGATGAAGACTGGCCTCAAATTCAGAGATCCTCCTGCCTCTGCCTCCTGAAAACTGGCACTAAAGGCTTTAAAAAAAAACTACTCCAAGAAGGCCTTAGTGGTTTCCCCACAGGCGGGTGCTGGGAGAGCCGGGAAGACAGGGAGCAGTCTCCACACACACACAACACACACCAGGTACACGGGCTCAAGCTCAGGGCCTCCCGAGCTTGCGTGGAAGCGTGTCTCTCATTCAGTGGAGGTGTCCCCCGTCTGTGGAAATGCTGGCTGGGAAAGGTTTTTGCAGTGGGTCCCACACACCTTTTCCCCGGAGAATCTTCCATGTGGAAGTGTCCGTGAAGGTCACAAGCATGGTGAGGTACAGCGTGATGAGCTTCGAGTCTTGTAAGATTTCTGGCTGCAAACGGTGGAGGAAGATTGACATTCACACCCAGGATGCCATGCCATGGCACATGGACTTGTCCTACTGCACGGCCAGTACACACTCGAGCCCACACAGTACTGCTCATAGCAGGCCCCGAGTTGCTTGTTGGAGACTGAAATTCGGGTCCTCTTACCTGCACTACAGACACCCTTACCCACTCAGTCACCTCCCTGGCCCTGTAGGTTCCTTGGTCAGGAGACTGCAGCAGACGTACCTACTGTTTAACGCATGCTTCTAAGACAGGCCACAGTAACTACAGTTACCCTACTCTCTCCCCGACAGTGGCTCATCAGTGCTCTCCAAAGGCACAAAAGGAGGGCGGCTGAGGTACAGGGTGAGGACGGGCTGGCTGGCTGGTTTGGGGCTGGTGTACCTTGAGCTGCCCCAGAAGCTCGCAGCAGTACCACAGGATGCTCTTGATCTGCGTAATCCACAGCAGGGTGAGGTCCTTGGAGAGAGCCAGGGACACGTACCATACCTGCAGGCAGCGAGAAACACAGCAGTGTGGGCAGCCTAGCCGCATCGCAGATGTTCCACTGAGGCAGTGGGACGGCACCGGTGAGGAGGGGAGGCAGCAGGGACCGTAACACTAAACCCAGGGCTCTCAGGCCTAGAAGGGCAGCAGCCATCATGACTCGGAGGCAAGAGCAGAGCACAGCTCTGTAGATGAGCACGAGGCGTTGTTCATCCACCCAACACGGCTGCACATTTGTGTCACCCACCGAGAGGACCTCTCAGAGCAGATGCCCGCCCTGCGAGCTCGCAGGGGGCTCTCCCGTTCCCACACACTCACCTTGGGCTCACCCTCGGCATCCATGCTGCTCAGGATGCTTCGACACAACTTCTCCAGTCTCTGTGGGGGCAGAAAAGCCACTGTCAGTTCTGCAAAGACGAGAAAGGAAGGCGAACACGTGCTTGGTGGACACACACGTGAAGCACGCAGGAAACATGTCAGGCGATCTGTACCGTACACCCACGATCATCCCACAAGCATATTTAACTCCTGCTTAGAGACATGGACACAGCAGAGCGCAAGGCCACAGACAGGCCTCAAAGAATCCCTGGGCCCACAGCTGCCTTTAGCTCGGTGCACTTCACATAGAAACCCGGAATGGAGCTTCTCTCGGCCCCACTCTGCGGCTTAGGCTGGCCTCTAACCAGCAGCAATCCCAGCCGCCTCGCCCTCTCAACTCCCACGTGCCCTACACCTCGCAGGCAGGCGGTTCCTGGCACAAGCACTGGCCTCGGCCTCACAGCCACCAGCCAAAGCTCTTCATTTTAACCCTGATATGCAAACCAAGAAAAGTAGAAACTGGGAGAGCTGCTGAATAGGCTGTTCCAGCCCCGTACCTGCCCCTGAAATGGGTGTGGCACCAGTGTCCTCCCCGGAACGGGGTCACCTCCTGGAACCTGAGGGTCCTCATCTCTGTGCCCATGTGCCCCCTCAGCTGGGCTGGGGGACCTGGCCTGTCTGGTTTCCCTTCGGGCTCCTAGGTGGCAGCCTCCCTCATTCGAGTGCCACAGCGGCAAAGCGGTCTGTTTATGGTGTGAGTAATGACACACAAACATCATCCGAATCAGAGCACCGAGTGCAGCTCAAACCTCCAGCATGTGTCTGGACAACTGGAGCCCGGGCCTGCACTGGCCCCTCTGGCAGGGCAGGGAGCAGACCCCACTGCTCTCTCCCGGCGGGGCCTTACCCCCTCAGTCCACTACTTGCAGACCGTTAACTCCTGTTCCCTACTGTGCTGTCTCTGGT
Organism: Mastomys natalensis; assembly: GCA_021653895.1. NCBI lineage: Eukaryota > Metazoa > Chordata > Mammalia > Rodentia > Muridae > Mastomys > Mastomys natalensis. The sequence goes on along the minus strand of JAJTUV010000918.1, from coordinate 145,736 downwards.
GTCTTTCACCACGTCCTTCAGTTGTCTGCTTCTCACACACATCTGAGGATAATCCCTGTCTGTAACAGTTACCGTGCAGAGACCTCCAGAAGCAGGGCTCAATCTCTCCAAAGACGGTAGGCAGCTGTGAGCTCTGCCTCAAGCAGGTGACTTGAACGAAAGGGTCCAAGTCGGCCGTGGCACAGGGAGAGAAGCCTGCCCGCGACTGTCAGGGCTCACCTCGTGGTCCTCGGTAGTTTTGCATATGAACAGTAGTTTCCTGGCAATCTTAAAAATACAAAGTGCACTTCTTTTACTGGACCCAGACTCGTCAGCATTAAAAAACTCATCGATCTCTCTCCTAGATAGAGAAGGGGGAGAAAAGACATTCTCAATGAGAAGTGAGCTCTACGCATCTGGAAGGCTTCTCCTATGTGGCAGGGGGAGCTGCTCCCACCTGATGTCTCTGTGCAGTCGCCTCCGGGAGAGGAAACTGCGGACAAGGGCCTGGATCGTCACTGCCGAGCGTTCCCGCTCCTTCTGCTCCAGCCTCTCTTCGCGCGCCTGCCGGGCTCTGTCGATGAACCATGCTCTGGAGGTCTGAGTTACAGTGAACATGTTTGCAAGCTGACAGGAAGCCTGTGAGGGCAGGAGAGGAACACACACAGTAGGGGCAAGTGTGGGTCACAGTGTGTAATACACACAGTAGGGGCTGGGGTGTAGCAGGCAGCAGCAGAGGCACTCAGCAGCCTCCATTCCCACAGAGCTCACGGCTCTCCTGACTGTCTCAACTTCCTACCAGCTCCTTCTATACCACCCATACATGTTCTAAATAGTCACATTTTCTTAAGGATAAGATTGGTACTGGGCGTGGAGCCCAGGTGGGCTCCCTGCAAGTTTAAGGGGAGCCCAAAACAGGAGTCATCCTGTCCAGTGAGTGCCTCTCCTGCCTCTCCACTATGTTCCCCATACTTAGCCAGCAGTGAAACAGACACCTTCCATCATGGCAGGTAAGAACGTGAAGGAAGAGGCAGGCATTATGATGCTAACACCACCTGGCTCACCCACTCACAAGTGTTTACTGGTGGCTGTGCTGTGCCTAGTCACACATGAAAAAAAAAAGGGGGGGCTTTTTGCTTTTTAAAATTATTTTAAAATATTTAATTACATTTTATTTGGTATTTGAGCAAGTGTGTTTGCATGTGCACATACACCAGGGCCACGGTGGTGCCTGTCACACCCCAGGCTTGGGATGAAACTCAGATTGTCGGGCTGGGCAGCAGCCTTTGCACCCACCGGGTCAGCTTGCTGGACTCAAAGTCTTTCTGCTTTGCTTTTAAAAGAAGCTATGGGCCGGGCGGTGGTGGCGCACGCCTTTAATCCTAGCACTTGGGAGGCAGAGGCAGGTGGATTTCTGAGTTCGAGGCCAGCCTGGTCTACAGAGTGAGTTCCAGGACAGCCCGGGCTACACAGAAAAACCCTGTCTCGAAAAACCAAAAAAAAAAAAAAGAAGCTATGGGTTTTATCTTTTTGCTTCTGTGTGTGTTCTGTTTCCATGAGTGTGTTTGTCTGTGTGTGCACACGCACGCACGTGCATGGATGGAGGAACTGAGGGTGATGCTGCCTTCCTCCACCGCCCTGCATTGGACTTATTAAGGTAGGGTGTCTCACTTGATCCCAGTGCTCACGAGTCATCTGGTCTACCTGTGTTGAAATGGCCTCAGGGACCCCATTTCTGCCTCCGCAGTGCTGAGATTACAGATGGTACCACACCTGCCCAGCACAGGTGGATTCTGGGGACCTGAACTCTGGGCTCCTGCTTCATGCAAGGGCTTTCCTACCAACTGTGTTCCAGCAGCCATGGCAGCCCGGTTAATCTTGGCAGGGGACACTGCACACAATCGTTCCTCCGGTAGGCTGAGGAGGAGAGCTACGCCTCCTCACTGACGGGGGTCAGAGGTGAACACTCAACAGTATAGGATCAGGACAAACTGCTCATGCCCCAATCGGGTGGCTCTAACTGACAGCCAGGTGTACACAGTTGACCCACTGAGCTCCTAAGTGGTGACTTCTTTAGTTACCCCAAAACACACACACCACCATCAGCCCAGCTGACTGAATCAGTAACCATGCAGAAATCCAGAGTCTGGAAGCATCTTTCACCAGGTTAGGTCACTCAAAGCAGCAGCCACTTTGAAACACACGTAAGAATAACGGGCGGACCTAGATTTCTGTCATGAGCACACCCAGGGACCTCTTCAGCCCCCTCAACACCACCTGTCAGATGACACCAGAGGTTTGCTGAAGTACTGCTCCAGCCTCAGCGACCCTTGAGAAAACGGTTGTTTTGTGCATGCTGGTCAAGCACACTACGCCACGAAGCACCATTCCAGCCAGTCCCACCAGCAACTCCTGAACTAGGTCATCACAGCCTGCTAACCACAGGGAGAGGAAGGAAGCTGGAACGAGAGGGGCAGCCGTGTTCCTAACTGTTCCCCCTTTCCTCAGGCCCTGGAGAGCTCACCTGAGGACCTGCCTGTGCAGTGAAGATGCTAGGTGACCATCAGTGACCTCCTGCAGCCTCTGGCTTCAGAGGAGTTGGTTTTTCTGGCCTAAGAAAGATTCAGGATTAGTACTTTTTTGTAGACACGGCGTTGCAACGTTGCTGGATATAAGTAATACACTGTGGTGGTTTTTTAAAAACCGTCTAGGGGCTAGAGAGATGATTCAGCAGATAAGAGCACTGGCTACTCTTCCAGAGGACCTGGGTTCGATTCCCAGCATCCACGCAGCAGCTCACAACTTCTGTAACTTGAGTTCCAGAGAATCCAACGCCCTCAACAGACATACATGCAGGCAAAACACCAATTCACATAGAATAAAAATAAATTATTTAAAAAAAAACAAACCTAAGTCTCCTCTAAGTACACTCTAACCTCAAAGTAACTCCAGAGGCGATACAATGTAAAAGATAATTACCCTTCACATTGTTTCAACACCCTGCAAACGGCTCATGCCATAGACCGGGTGGGGGGGGGGGAAACAATGGCTGCCAGACGAGACAATCTTGGTGACAAGGCAAACTGAGTGTGCACACGTGGAAACCATACTGTAGTGAACCAGGCCATGCCTGGTCAAGGCTGAGATCCCAGGTAAAAGGGAAGGGTGAAGAGCAAATCAAAGTGGCCATTTTGAGGAGTAGGACTGTGGGTAGGGGAGCGCCCCTCCCACCCCCACTTCACAGAAAGCACAAGGTGTGGTTGAACAGGAAGAGCTGGCACCAGCCCCTGGCTCTGTCAACTCTGCAGGGAGGGAGCCTCAGTCTTCCATCTTTGACAATCAGCCTTGATGCATGTCATGAAAACAGACACCTGTGCACCGTGGTTCTATGGAGCTGCTAACAGAACAGTGCAAAAGCCTAGGGGCTGGGTTACCTTTACGGACACAAAAAGGTTTTCTTTTTCTTTTTGAAGTTATTTTTATTGTGTGTTTGTCGGTCTGAGAGCAGTGCCTGGGAGGACCAGAAGAGGGCATCAGATGCCCCTGGAGCTGGAGTTAAGGTCGTCGTCACGTGTACCTGTGACGCTGGGAATGGAACCCAGGTTCTCTCAAGAGCAGCAAGTGCTCTTAACGACTGAGCTCTCTTCCAGGCCATTTATTTTATTATCACCATTTTAAAAATCTTCCCACCTGCACGGTCCCAGTAAGCCGTTTCCCTATCTTCAAATGAACTAAGATGTGCCAGGCCCAGCTCTTGGGCCATGAACTCCTGGTCCTACTGTCTAAACTGTGAACAGCCAAGCTCCCAAGGTGTGCAAGCAGGGCTCAGGGCGTGACTTCGACCTTAAGTCCCCTCCTCAAGATATCCCTACTCGAGGTGTCAGAGATGGCACATGGTTGTGAGTGCTGGCTCTGCTTGCAGAGAATCAGGGTTCAGCTTCTAGCACCCATAGTTCTAGAGGATCCAATATCCTCTCCTGGTCATGGATACCAGGCATGGAATGCACATACATACATACATACACACATACATACATGAAAACCAATCATATACCTAAAATTGAAAAAATAAATCTTTAAAAAAAAAAAAAGCGATATCCTCCGTGGTAGGCAGCACCCCGGAGCAGGAGAGGGCCCCTCCTCCCAGTAGAAACAAATGACTACATGCAAACTTTATGTACCCCAGCATTTGTGACTATCTCAGAGCTCTCTCCCCAGGGCCTCTCAGGATTTGATCCCTTTCTCGGAATTATCCCCATCCAAAATCTTATGCACTGGCTTCTGCTTGCACTGAACAATAGCTAAGCTTTATGGGTTTCTTCGTTCTCTCCTGTCCCCTTTCCACTTGCATAGCTCATGAGTCAAACAGGATACACAAATGGGCATTAAGTTCTCATTCCCCTGAGAGCCACAGAAACTCTGCAAAGACTGTAATAAGAGAGGCCTTCAGGTCAGAGAAGGAGTCTCAGACCTTGTTAGTCCCGACTCTACCTCACAGCACTGTCACGTGAGCACTCTGGGTCCCAGGTTCCTGGGATAATAACAATATTCAATTTTAGGGTTGTTAAGGATTGCATAGAACACTTGCCATTCTTAAACTTAATCTAGTCACTGTAGTATTGAGATTAGGAATAAATGGGAAAATGTTGGTAACTGGCATTTGGAAGTTCATCACATCCGAGGAAGACTTACTGCACTGTCCTTACAAAGCTGGGACTCTGGTTTACGGAAATAAGAGTGATGTAGGTAGAGAAATCAGAAAACAGTAAGTTGGTAAGAATCCAGAGCTCCTGGAAGGAGAGCTAAGCCACGTGTCCTCTAAATGTCTTATCTCATACGTGCAGCAACATGATGAGAAGATCAAATCGTGCCTCCCTCAGTCTGCGTTATATACTTAGTAGGCAGCAGAGCCAAGCAAGATTCAGACTTCTATGTTCCCAGGCAAGTTGCTTAAAACCAACCTATTTGGTTGAGACTAACTTCAAGGTGCCACAACAAGATGCACAAGAGTCTAGACTGCAAAGTAAAATAAATACAGGCTGCCGAGTGACTTTCCTTTATGGTAGAAGTAGCTAGGTTTCGAGGTTTAACGGCCACCGTCTAAGCGGACACCACATAACAGACACTGTAAATATATTTAACTAGGCCTTTGTATCAGTTCTATTAGGCTACAACAACCCAATTTTAAAAGCCCAAGAATAGACAATAGCTCTTAAAGAAACCACTAATAAGCCAACCTATCTTGGAAAGCTACAGCCTATCCAGATGGGGAAACAAAATGCAGTGGACACATAACTTGCCACTGTCCACCGGGTTCCTGACTTTGAATCCCAAAGGAATTACTTAATGGCAAGTCAAAAAGACAAGGTTCAGGATTCACACACACACACACACACACACACACACACACAGAAAGGCACAACAAAGAGAAGCTGAAAATGCCAGGCACCCTTGTGGCTAGGCTGAAGTCATATACGATCAAGTTTTTCTGTACTAAGAGCTGTCAAGAACCACATTAAAACGTATTATAAAGTAATCTCCTTAAAGCAATCTAATTACTCCATTTACAGAGGAGGAAACTGAGGGTCAGAGATGTAGCTGGATTTACCCAAGGTCACACAGAGAGTGCACAGGGCTCGAATTCCACTTGGGGTGATCCAGAGGCCCGACGCCTTTCATTGGCACCAACATCAACAACCACAATAACAAGTCCGTCTCGCCCAGATTCAGTTGGCTAGTAAGGCCAGTCGCCTTAACACGAAAATCAATGGAAGGAAGCCACGGAGATCCCTGAAGCCGGAAAGTCAGTCCCTCCTTCTCAGAATACACTAAGCCAAGACTCGGCCCCCAGACAACCTCCCTCAGTCCCTGGCCCCGCCACCCAGAGAATCGACCATCCTATTCCCACTCGCTACCCGCAGTCCGGAGATCTTTATCCGTTCGAGGCCCCCGCACTCGGGGTCTGGGCCGCAGCTACCGCCGCTTCAGCCCGATACCCCCAAGTTCCGCCAGACCCGGGGCAGCGGCCGAAGCCCGGCCGCCATCTTGCCCCGGGTGTTGTGTTCCGAACACCGCCTGGAAGCAATTATTCAGTTCCGGCAAACAACAGTTCCGCATAGCTTCTTTGCCCATAGAATGGAGGGGAAAAAAAAAACCTCTTTTAATCCTCTCGCCTTCTTTAGCAGCCGAAAAGGAGAAACAAAACATCCAGAAGTGGGATAAAAAGCCTGACTCAGCCAAAGGAAGGTGGAACCCACTCTACCGGGAGCGCTTGATTAAAAAGAGTCCCCATCTAGGGCTACACGGGACGCTTTAAGAGGTGTCCCTCTGCGGGGCGGAAGTGGGGTGTGGACAACGGAAGTGCCCGCCCCGGCCCCGCCTCCGCCCCCTGCCTTGAGTGAGCTGGGTGTTTCCTGCCTCTCAGTCCGGATTTGGCGACTCCGGCGTCCTCCGACTTTTCATGGTGAGGGCGGTGGCCGCCGTCGGGGGGCTTTGGGCGGGCGAGGGCGACGGGTGGCGACGAGGCCGACGGGGAGGGCCCCGCTGGACCGGGCGCGGTAGCGGTGGGGCGCTGGGTAGCGCGCGCGGGCGAGGTCGGGGCGGGGGAAGGGCTTTGGATGAAAGGAGCCCGGGGCTGGGGGTCTGCGAAGGGACGTCTGGATCGGCGGAGATGCGCCGGGCGGCGAGTGATCGGGCCCCGGAGTCTTGAGTGCTGATCGGCGATGGGTCTTGGGAGATTGTCAGAACAAAGAGGCGGACGGTATGAAAACAGACGTCGGGGCGGAAAATGGGATTGGAGGGCGTGTGGAGAGGGGCGAGCGGGTATCCTTGGAACCGAGCGTTTGGCGTCTGGGAGGCTGTGTCTTGAGTGATTGGGTACCAGGCAAGAGAGGAAGGGGCGTACACGGTCCTCTGAACCCACAAGTCTGGAGCGAGATGACTGGTGACCTTAAATTCTAGGGAGGCAAGCCAGCTGTCTGAGGTCGCGGTATCTTGACCACAGAGTCTAGCCTCAAGTGATACCTGGGTACCTACCTAATCACTTCCGCTGAGGCCCTAGGTGACCACACCTCGGGAATCCCAGGGTGTCAGCTGTGGCTGTCTGGGTTATGGGATGGTTTCTGTTTACTTGAGATTCTCTAGCGTCTGTTCCTTGAATGGTTCTTTGTCCTTGGGTGGGGATGGGGGAATAGCAACCCAGGTCCTCTTTGCCATTCACCTACAAGATCAGTCCCAAACCGAAGACAAATGATTCAGCCTGTACTGGGCTTTGATCAGCTCTGTTTTGTGTAAAACAAGCAACACTTTGGCAGGAGAAGGCCAACAGCTCTCATAGATCTCCAACGGGTCCTGGGACTAGCAGCTTATCCGGGAACTTGTTAGTTAGAAAAGCTGTTATGTTTTCAACCCTAATGACAGACAATCTGAGCACCAGGCTCACCAGTGTGTTTTTACAATCTCTGCGTGTCATGAGTGATTTTGGCTGTGACACGGAGGCGTTTGAAACCAGAGCGCCTGCAGGATTCTAATTCCTAGCTTCCCTAGTAAGCAGGATTGACAACACCCTCATGAGACTGTTTGGAGAAGTGTGCTCAAAAGCAGGAGAATGCTGCTGGACCAGGTTCTTGGAATTGGGGGTAACTACCTTAGGAGCAAGTGTGGGGCAAAGGGCTTCAGCTATTGGCCTCTTTTCAACTGCTGTCTTTTCTGCACTGTAGCAGAGACCTCGGGTTAGCTTAGCCTCTATGCATAATACCTCTTAAGCAACCCGCAGCTGGGGGAGAGCTCCCCTCAGATCCCTGCGGCTGTTAGATAAACAGATTGCCTAATCTTACTTAGCATCCGAATCACCTGAAAGAGCCTTTGAATCCCAAATTCAGCAGCAGCACTCCTTGCTGGCCTGGGGTCTAACCCAGGCGACTCTAATAGCTCCAGTTGAGAACACCTAATCTTGAAAGAGTTTGAGAGTCGAAGGGAAGCCTGTATAAGTAGAAGGCCTGGGTGACCCTGCTTTGTCTCTGTTCTTGAGGCAGGGTTGGAAGAGACAGCATTTGGAAGATTCTGGCTTTAACAGTCTGTTTTGCAAAGGAGGAAACTGAGACTTAGGGTCAGTAGCTCTTGTGAACATTGCACAGAAAGTGTCGGCCTAAAACTGCAGTCCATCTCGGCTGGACAATCATGGTTCCCTCAGCTGACAGGAGACAGTGTGCGGGGAGTTGGTATTTTCTGGGTTTTGCTTGTTTGTTTTTTCCTGTCTTATTTGTCTGGCTTTCCAACAAAAGACGGTCAACAGTTCTCTTTCAGCTAATTTTTTTTTTTTTTAAAATAGCTGTGAAGTGAGACTTTTATTTATGATGCTTCGGTTTGTTTTTATATGTGGGTCAGGAATTCACTGGGCCGACAGTAAGAGCCTTGTTAGAGAGCTTCTCCAAGACCACACAGAGCTAATTATAGCCCAATTAAGGGGCACAGAACCATTTAGAACAGAGGCTTGTCATGGTGGCTGCACATTAGAACCAGCTGGGGGAAGTTTTTTTTTTTTTTTTTTTTTAAAAAGAAAACAAGTTGTTCCATGGGCCACACCCAGAAGGCTGATAACAGAAGAATTTGTAGAACGAAGACATTAATGTCTTTTAAAAGCTCCAGTGTGTGGCCAGGTGAAGCAGGCATTTGATGGGTAACAGTGTCTTCAAGCAGACGGGGAGGAAAGGACCTTAGATCCACCTGTCACACCAGAACGAACTTGTGACTGAGTCCACACCTCACAGTCCGGTAACCAACATCCCTTTCGCTGGTACCAAGTTTGCTCTCCCACACCCTCAGTCGCTCATGAAGTCAGCCTCCAGAAGGGCAGCATCACTGTGGGGAAGGCAGGGAACGGTGTCTGCAGAGAAGCCAGTTGTGGCAGGCAACTGTTCAGTGCCCTCAGGTCACCGTCACGCCCCGGATCATGGATAGAGCCAGATCCTGCCCTCCAAGGGTCTCTCCTGGCGTTAGGCACCCGGCTGACTAGTTGACTTGGGTTGAGGGACTCTGGGAAGTCTCCAGTCTGTCTTTGTTTCTTCTGGTGTCTCAGGCTCCCTCCTGCCTTTGCCCTTCAGTTATTTGTAGCTGGAGACGATCTCCAAAGAGGAGATGATTTGAGACTCAGATAATCACAATCTGAGTGTTTTCTACTGGAGTGTTTAGTGAGCCTGTGGCTATGCTGAGTGCTTTCTGTCCACCTGGTCTGTTGCAGCGGGGGGGGGGGGGGGGAGCCAGTGTCTCTGAGAGCTGGGTTACAGTCGGATGTCTTGCCCACCATGTTCCTGTGCCAGTGAGTGGCCGAGATGGGGCTTTGAACATGGGTCTGGAAGCACCTGAACGACACACTGCTTCTCTTTCAACTTTTTTCTTTTAATGAGATGGAACTGTCCTATCTTCCATGTCATAACTCTAACTATGCCAAGCTTCACGAACGACCCAGGGCCAGGCAAGCCTTGACCACGTGCTTTGCGTGCTTGTCGCTGACCCTCTGTGGGCCATAGAATGACGATGACCAGTACTGCCTCCACACTGTGGATGCCATAGAGTGGTAGACATTAGTGGTCAGGGGTCATGGGCATATATACGTCTAGAGTGTCGGTGTTCTCTGCTCTAGTCAGAGTGGGGCTGCACAGATGCACAGCTCATCAAAATCCAGCCACCTCCACACAGAGAGGATGACTTACTATCTATCTGCCAAGTGTCCACACAAACGTACACAGCTGGATTTATGTCTTGCTCAAGGTATCAGGTACCTTGAAGATGCTAGACTGTACCACAGACAATATGTATGCCTGTCTGTGTGTGTTCGTCTGTCTGTGTGTGTGTTTTACAAGTTTGTATCTGAAAAGAACATGGAAAAGTATTTCCAGTTTGGGACACAGTTCCTTTTACCACACACCTGTAAGCCTGCCCCCCCCCCCCCCCGGTCATCAAAGTTTTGGGAAATACTTTACTCCTAGAATATCCTGCCACCCGTGGACAGTGTCTCTGGAGGATGTGTTTGACCATGACTACTAATACAGTATTTCTGGGGACTGTTTTGAAAGCTGAGTGTGTGTGTGTGTGTGTAGACGTGTGCGTGTTTGGTGTCCTGCTTTCCTACTCGACATCATGCCATAGACTCCAGGAGAACTCCAGCTGAGCTTTAGAAAATGCACACGCGCACACAGGCCCACGCCCGCTTGTTGGAGGAACCCCTTGCAGGGGCCCACTCTTTCTGCTCCACTCTGCAGGACTGTGATGCTGGTTCTCTACCTGTGATTTCCCGCTGCCCGGGGGGCTGAGGTAGAGGGGCCAGAAGAGCAGGAAAACCTTAAATTCCATTCATGTCCCTTGCTCACTGTCTCTACTGTAAGGAGTTGCTTCTGCTTTGTCTCCTATGTGTTAAAAAGATACTGTGTAAAGTCCTTCTGATAAAAATAGGAAAACCATCATTTTTCAGGTAGCTTGAAGTTCTGTGCTGTCAGTGCCCTCTAGCCAAAAGATAGCAGGCGTACACACCTGTGCCCGATATGGCTGGGTTACCTCCAGGTTACACCAAGAGAGTGCAAGGTACCTCAGGAAGAGGAGCAGGAGTGTTCAGAGATGCTGTCAGCAGGCAGCTAATTCCATCCTTCTCTTCTGTGTGGTGACTCACCCTGAAGGCAGGACACCAAGACCCGCAGTCGGCAGGTCAGCAGAAGGGATACACATCAGCCAGAAGACTGGGGGTATTTTTGTATTTTGGATAATGATCATGTCCTCTGTGTTCAGGTGTATTAGAGGGATGGTCTTGTTTTTGTCCACGGCAGTGTGGCCCCAGAGCGGCTTAGTGTGTTGGTGAAGGCCTCACAGTGCTGGCAGCCCACTGTGTCTGTGGGGGCTGCTTCTTTTTTTCCTCTTTTAGTTCTTGCCCTGTATTCAGGGAGCAGATCCAGCCCACATCTGGACATCTCAGGCTCTAGAATTTGATAGATTCATCTTCACGTACATAAGGGCCAGGTGCTAACCCTGAAGTCCCTCAGGTCTGGCGGCGCTGCCTGGACTGTTGTAGGACCTTAGGGTGGGAAGTTGCTCCTTTTTTGGAGCTTCCTTCCTCATCCGGCTGTTGGCTGCACTCAGGGTCACTTCCCTCTGGGAAGTATTAGGAGCGGGAGTAGGGATCCTGCCTAGCTCCCAAAAGCACCTTAATCTGGGATCCATTTAAAAGATGGTCCTTCCGGCTGCTCCCTGTGTAGCCATACAGAAGGGTAGAGCCTCCCAGGCATGGCCTTGGCTGCCTTAAAATGCAGCCCAGGTGCTGTGGACACCAATGAAGGACATCACACAACACGATCTAGAGACAAACTTATGCCTACGGGCTCAGCGGCAAGGTTAGCCTGCGAGACAAAGTGTGGATCAGGCTGAGCTGAGGGGTGTACTCCTCTCCTCAGGCGGTCCTCCAGCAGCCACCAGCTGTCCTCCTGGCCTAGTTAGTCTCTGATTTAGAGAGAAACTAGAAAGCCAAGGTTTTTTGAGCTCTCGAGTTACCAGTGTGGGAAGTGCAGTGTATACACGGCCGAACCACACAACATCTGGAGTTAGAGGAGTGGGGCGGGCCGGTGTGCTTTCCCTGTCACCTCTTTGGAGGTAAAAGAGTGGGGCGGGTTGGTGTGCTGACCCTGTCTCCTCTCTGGAGGTAGAGGAGTGGGGCGGGTTGGTGTGCTGACCCTGTCTCCTCTCTGGAGGTAAAAGAGTGGGGCGGGTTGGTGTGCTGACCCTGTCTCCTCTCTGGAGGTAGAGGAGTGGGGCGGGCCGGTGTGCTGACCCTGTCTCCTCTCTGGAGGTAGAGGAGTGGGGTGGGCTGGTGTGCTGACCCTGTCTCCTCTCTGGAGGTAGAGGAGTGGGGCGGGTTGGTGTGCTGACCCTGTCTCCTCTCTGGAGGTAGAGGAGTGGGGCGGGCTGGTGTGCTGACCCTGTCTCCTCTCTAGAGTTAGAGGAGTGGGGCGGGCTGGTGTGCTGACCCTGTCTCCTCTCTGGAGGTAAAAGAGTGGGGCGGGCTGGTGTGCTGACCCTGTCTCCTCTCTGGAGGTAGAGGAGTGGGCGGGCTGGTGTGCTGACCCTGTCTCCTCTCTGGAGGTAAAAGAGTGGGGCGGGCTGTTGTGCTGACCCTGTCTCCTCTCTGGAGGTAGAGGAGTGGGGCGGGCTGGTGTGCTGACCCTGTCGTCTCTCTGGCAGGAAGAGATGTCAGGAGAAAGTGTGGTGAGCTCGGCGGTGCCAGCAGCTGCTACCCGCACCACTTCCTTCAAGGGCGCCAGTCCCAGCTCCAAGTACGTGAAGCTGAACGTGGGGGGAGCCCTCTACTACACCACCATGCAGACGCTCACCAAGCAGGACACCATGCTGAAGGCCATGTTCAGTGGGCGCATGGAAGTGCTTACTGACAGCGAAGGTGAGTCACCTGCCCTGCTGGTTGCGAATTTGACATTGTGCTCAGTGCCACAGAAAACACTCTGTCTGTTCAGAGGCCCAGCGTTCAGAGGGCAGTCATACGCACAGTTGTGTGCAGGAAGCCCTGAGAATCTCGGGGATATTAGACTTAGTCTGGAGGGTGTGGTCAGGGAGGGCTTCCTGAGGAAGTGGCACTGGAGCTGAGACCAGACTGTGAGTAGCAGTCACTCACGCAGATAAGGACTCCTGGTCTTGACCTAGCAGGTCTGCTGTGTGACTCTGAGCAAGATTCTTCCTCGCTTGTTTCGCTTGCTTCCGTAAAACGGGGCCAGGTACCTTCCGTGCTGATTCTCTTGCAGTTAAGTGCTGGCACTCAGAGAAGAGTGTTTTATGAGCAGGAGGCGCCCTTTGCTGTGCCACACCCCACACTGCAGGGTGTCTGTGGAAATGAAGACAATGGCACCCAAGCTGCACCAGGAAACCGAGGTTATCTGAGAACCCAGGATCCCGCCATTTGGTCCTGCCTAATGTAGTCTAGGCTGGGTTCTGGAAGAGAGGCTCCAAGAGGGTTTGAAGGCTGAGGAAGCTTCTTGGGGAAAGCTGTCGTGGGGTGGCCTAAGGCCATATTGTAAACCAGATGTGGTTCCCAGCCTGCCCCACTCAGCTGGGCAGCGTCTGGATCTGCATCATACGTTGTATACTCATGTTAAGGATGGCTTTTGTCCCATGTCACGGCAGTCACCGTCATGTCAGTCACCGGGCCTCCTCCCCTCTGGGAACTCTCAGAGCTCTTGGTGATTGTTTCCTTTGATCCTCGGCTCAGCCCTTTGCCTGAGGAAGATGTTAACAACTTCTTCCACAACTTCAGGGCTAGGAAAGGAGATGCAGCTACTGGCCCTGAGATCTCTGCTGCTTATTCTCCGTGGATGGGTTGGCCACTGCTTTGGTGTCAGAGCCCTTCAGCATGGAGGCCTGGCTGTCAGGCTGGTGTTCTGACCTCAGCCATCAACCCATGGCAGGCAGAGCCATCCGTTGCCCTTGGAGGGCACTGCATAGCCTGACCTACGTGCCTAGGTACAAATAGGAATAGACTGTACGCATCCTAAAGGAGCATTCCGATGTGGGGACCCCATCACTGCCAGCCCAACTGACATTTGCTGTAAACAGAAATGCCAGGGCTGGACACATGGCTCAGTGCTCGCAGGGGACCGACAGGCAGGCAGCTCACAGCTCCCAGGCGTCTGTGAGCACCACACGTGTGTTCTCAACACAGCACATGTAAAGACTCTGTCTCTAAAAAACATCAAGAGCAGCAGCTGAGAGAGGGACCCACAGTAGGACTTCCCATGAGAATCTCAGAGAAGGAGGTTTCACCCACAGTAGGGCAGTCCTGGGAGTGTTGGCATTGCCGTGTGCCATGTTGGTAGGCATCCCCAGAGCGTGGCTGAGAGACTGTGGCCTGAGGCGAGGCCTGCGTCTGGGCCACGGCCACTTGCCTGAGGGCCACTCCATGTGCACAGGCTTCCCCAGTGACAGCCTGAGTGTGGGAGGCTCCCGGGCCTGAGCCCTGGCTCACCATGGAACCTTTTCCCGTGTCAGGCATGGGGCCAGCTCTGCCTCACCTGCCAGATACTGTGGTCAGTGCTGATGCTCTGAGAGCCAAGCCATCGGCATGACCGAAGGCAGATGATGGAAGCCTGCCTCCGTGGGGGCATCTTGCCCTTCAGGAGTAGATGTACTTGGAATTGCACCCTCGGGACGCCTGTTCTGAGGGGACCTGTTGGCAGTGAGCAGGCTTTCCCTGACTTCTCTGAGAAGTTCTGTTCTGGCCGCCGCAGACCCTCTCCAGTGGCCCAGAGGGTTTGTGTAGCGGCTCTTGCAGTAAAAATGAAATTCTGGCCGGGCGGTGGTGGCGCACGCCTTTAATCCCAGCACTTGGGAGGCAGAGGCAGGCAGATTTCTGAGTTCGAGGCCAGTCTGGTCTACAGAGTGAGTTCCAGGACAGCCAGGGCTACACAGAGAAACCCTGTCTCGAAAAACTAAAAAAAAAAAAAAAAAAAAAAAATGAAATTCTGGTGCTGGGACCATGGCTCTGAGTGCCTGCCTAGCACCTCCCCCCAACCACATAAAAACCCAGGAGTGATGGCACATGCCTGTGATATTCAGGAGGTGGAGGCAGGAGGATTCCCCCCCCCCCCACCCCCCCCACACCCCCCCCACCCCCGTCTCTTTGGGCTAGCCTGCTGTGCTTTGTTCCTGGAGCCTGGGCACTGCACCCTCCCTGCCCCAACTCCCCATGGCTTCAGATCTCTGACTAAGGCCTTCAGAATCTGGGAGTGCAGAGACTAGGCGGAAGCACTCATTCGTTTTATTACATGCAATCCCCTCAGAAGGAAGTCAGGAGGCTGACGCAGTGTGGCCCCTGGTGCGTGTCTGTTGTCCCCCTCCTTCTTCATGGCCACCGTTAGTCTGACTTGGGGTCACGGGTGCAGCTCATTCTGCTCACCCAAGGACTGCAAAGCTTCCGTCTGGTTCCTGGCGGGGCATTGGCATAGCATGCTCCCCAGAGTGTGTGTGGAGGCCAGTGTGCAGTCAGGACGGGGCGCTGCGTGTTTGTGGGTGTCGTGCTTGCACACTGCTGTGGAGTTACTAACCAGTGTGCTGTTCGCGTGGCTTCACCAGTGCTTTTCTCTCCTGTTGATGTAGCATTAAGCTGATGACGTCATGAGTAAGTAGTCCCAGCTCAAGTATTCCCCGAGGTGGAGCCATTCCTTCTAGACGCATCCTGTCACTAGTGGAGCACGTCTGCTTGATGGCCCCACAGATGTGTCCAGTTTCCAGTGTTGGGAATGCCGACTTCCTCCAGGGAAGCAGGACAAGGGTCAGGACTTCCCTTTTCTGCCTCCCAACCTCCAGCTCCCACCACTCCTACAGCTGTCCTTCCCTAGTTTGTTCCCAGAAGCAGTTGGGAATCGTGTCTTCCCTGTGCTGGGTATTGCCAGAGCTTTCTCTCAGGCGCTGTGGCAGTGGATAGGCCTCACGGTGGTCTAGCTTTCTGCCAGCACTGGGCTCTGTTGACCTTTTAACTATTACCAAGGAGCTGTGCTGACCTGGGGTTTGTTTCTTGTATTTCCTAATTTCTTGTGTGCTGTACGTCTGTCTTATTGGTTTGGGTTTCAACTTTTAGCTGCCTGACTGCATCTAATTTGTAAGTTCTTCCTTTTTCTTGCCTATACCTTGCTGCTCCGTAGAAGTACGAGCTCTGAGTCCTGTTTCCTTGTGGGTTATGTTTGTAGAGAACTTCTTTCTCCCTGTCTGACTGACCTCAGCTTTCTTCAGTACCTCTACGTTCACGCGTGGTTTTTCCTGTTAGGATCCGCCCCCTTCCTTGTTCCTTCTCTCTTCCGCTTTCCCTCTTCCCTGTCTCCCTCCCTCCTCCACCCCCACCCCCAGGACTGAGACTAGAGCCTGGGAACTGTCACTTGCTAGACGGGACAGTCTGCACTTCAGCCCCTCCACGGGCCCTTGATGTGTCAGCGATTCTCAGATAAGTGTTGTTGCTGCTATCTGTGACCTAAGGGACATTTAGAGATGTCCCAAGATGTTTTTGGTTGTCGCAGTTGGCTGCCTTGCAGTGCCCTGGACAGACTCCATCTCCCAGGTCTGCCCTGAGGCTCAGGCTCAGGCCTTTGGGTGTGTACAGGTATGTCCGAGTGACCGTGAAGACTGGGCTGTTTGGAGATGTGAGGAGAGGCTTCCTGAAGAAGAAGGGGAAGGAGAGGGAGCGTCCAAGCTTCCCCAGAGAGGAAACACTGGTGTGTTTACATGACGTTAGCCAGTAGTCCCACACCCCAGAACCCCCCTCTTCTCTCGACCCCCTGCAGCCTCTTTACCCAGAAAGCCACAGAGACTCACTCTTGGGGTCTAGTGTTTGCAGTGTCCTGATGTGATGTGCTCATTGTCACGTACCTGTGGTTAATTGTGAGTGCTGCCTAGAGACCAGCCTCTGGTCACACTTGCAAGCCAGCACTGTGCATCTTGTCTGTAGAATAGACCTCTGGACGGAGCTTAAGGGGAATACTGAGCATGGAGCAGGCAGCTGGCCGAGCTTGGGTTTTGACAGTGGCCCTTGCTTGTCACTGCTGTGCTAGGTGCTGAGACATCCTGGAGTCAGAGCCTCTGGGCTACACTAATCCCGCTGTCCCCATGGCCCTGGAAGCTCTCCTCTGTGCTGTGTGCTCCAAGGCCGCCACTTGATGGCAGCTTGCAGTCCTCCGTGCAGGCTGTTGAGCTGTGTGAGGGATCGAGGCCTGCTTTGAAAGCAGCCAGAGTATTTCTCGTCAGAATGCTAATGGAAACCGCATGGAGAATGTGCAGCGGCTTTGCCCTTATTTGTTGAAGTGCGCCTCCTTCCCACAAGCATTTCCTGACATTCTTGACTGGGAGCCCAGCGGCCCAGTCCGCCTGTTGGTTTATGGAAACTCTGGGCTGTCACTTGAGTAATGGATTCGGGGGCTCTTGGCCTTTCCCCAGTAGCATGAGCTGACCATGCATGGAAGGCAGGACACAGGCTCTCTCCAGTTAGCCGAGCTTGTCATTGTCGGCCATTCCTCTCAGAGCCTGAGGATCTTTATTCTCAGTGGCCGAATCCTGTGTGCACCCCCAAATGCCACCAAGCATCCTGGGGACTCTGTGTCTGTGGAAACGGAGGGAATGAGCCTCCCCTGGACGAGCAGTCCAGAGGGTAACACGTCAGTCCATACTGTGTCCATTTGGTCCAGGGAACTTGGGGGCTGTAGGCCCGATGCATGGAGGCTGATTCAGCCTGCACACATATACATGCTGTATTTACCGTTCAATGGATTGAGGACGCTTTGCTTTTTAAGTTAGTTTACCATCCTTTTAAAATGAGGAGATTGACAGAAAAAAAAAAAAGTGAATTTCTGGCTCTGCTTAGAATGCTAGAGCCCAGGAAGCCCCGGACCCACTTGCCTTCTTGGTCACTTTTGCCTGCATCGTAGAGGCCACACTCTGGAGACAGGGTGTGTTCTCTAGCTGGCCACACACTACGTGCTCTGGACTGTGTACACTAGTAAGTGCATGTCTTGTTTTCTCAGATCCAGAAAGAGGCTCTGATGGCAGCTGGAGGTCACTGCGGGAGGATTTACCTTCCCAGCCTGCGTAGTACACACTGTGTGTCACAGACTGGGCATTCTTCCTCATGCCCCGGGCAGGAAGCATAGGGTTGTGAGACTTTCCCACTGAAGGCTGGGAATGGAGACCAGCCTTTAGCGGCAGGTGTGGGAGCAGCAGTCCGAGGAAACTCAGGAGAGGATCATGGGATCTCAGGGAGCACTAAAACCAGGAGAGGCCACTTGGCAAAGGCTGGAGATGGGAGATGGAGGGGGTGGGGGTGGGCAGGGTGTGAGTTGACACATGAAAAGGATACTTTTGTTGTCCTCTTTCCCTGGCTCAGAGCTCAGGAATGAGGACCAGGGCAGGTATGAGTGGGGTCAGGAGTAGAGCTATCTGTTTCTTCATCCAACAGAGAGCAGAGGAGAAGACAGTGGGATCCCAGTCCTGTGTATACCTCCATACCATGCTCAGTCAGGAGGTGTGGTCGAGTCCCTCTGCCTGGGGTCACTGTGTGACCGGTCTGGCATCCCGTCTTGCTGCTTTTTAATATATTTTTGAAACTTGATGTATTTATATGTGTATGGATATTTTGCTTACATGTGTGTCTGCGTCCCACTAGAGTGCCCAGTGCCCACAGAGGTCAGAAGAGGACATCCGTGCTCTGAGGCAGGGTCACAGATGACTGGGGATGCCATGTGGGCTCTAACTGCTGAGCCATCTCACCAGCCTCCCCCACCCCTCCCCTGACTGCTTCTGAGAGCTTCCCATGCTCGCTCTCGTGATGGCTCCAGGCTGCCCTCTCCTCTGAACACCTTCCAGAGATGTCTCACATACTAGGATAGGGGTTTTTGAAAACCAATGGGCTTGGGTAGAGTAAGCCAGTGGCAATTGGAGAGGACTCTGGTGAGCGGAAGTGTGATCTCCCCTTCTCAGCCCTCACCCTCCTCCTGGTGCTGGCCAGCAGGTGGAACAGTTTATGTATCCCGCTCTTGTTGACTGAGCCCTCTGATGATCGTCTGTTGTCCTGTTGCTGTCACGGGTTCATAAGTGCTTGCAGTGAGAAGTCGTGGGTCACAGTCAGGGATGTTGGGCAAAGTGGCCAAGGCGAAAGTCAGACTTTGGGTTTCTCAGTTATGTGCAGGTCCTTCAGAGCGCGCGCACTTTGAGGCTTCAGGAGCCTTGGGGTAGCATGGGCTAGCAGTGACAAGCACAGGAGTCTGGGGATAGCGCCCAGTCATGGTGTTCACCTCCCCTGACAAGTGCCCTGCTGACCTAGGTTTCCTATTGCCCCACTGCAGGCTGGATCCTCATTGACCGCTGCGGGAAGCACTTTGGGACGATCCTCAACTACCTTCGGGACGGGGCTGTGCCCTTGCCCGAGAGCCGCCGGGAGATCGAGGAGCTGCTAGCGGAAGCCAAGTACTACCTGGTGCAGGGCCTGCTAGAAGAGTGCCAGGCGGCACTACAAGTAGGTACCCCTTCTGAGTACCTATCTATCCCTACTTGACCCCCAAGTTCACAGCTAGGAGGGCCAGCCTCAAGCTGGACTGTCCAGATGTATCCCAAGATCCTGTGTCTCCTTTATGTGGTGGCAGGTCCTCCGGCTCCCTGTCTACAGATCTGAGAGGTTCAGCCCGTAGAACTTGCCTCCTTGTCCTGCCCATCTCCGGGGCTGCCCGAACACCACCTCAAGTGTTGCGTCTGTTCCCTGACAGACTGTCCTTTGGTTTTCACTTTGTGTTGGTTCAGATGTCATTTGAGAAGCTTCCCATGCAGAACTGAATGACTCTTGGCTTCTGTTGTGGCCTAAGGAAAGGTTACATCTGTAGGGCTAGGAGGCCTTGTCTTTTGGGGCCCTCATGGTTGGATGATAGACTGACTTTTTCACTGGAAGTCTCGTGGGGGAAGATGTTACCCTGTAAGGAGTCCTCCAGGCATGGCAGCGCCTGGAGCTCAGGCACTCAGAAGGCAGAGGCAGGAGGGTGAGGAGCTTTGAGGCCAGCCCAAGCTACCTAGCAACACTCTCTTAAGAACCAAGGAGGTTCTTAAGAGAACCAGTGGTGGCGCACGCCTTTAATCCCAGCACTTGGGAGGCAGAGGCAGGCGGATTTCTGAGTTCGAGGCCAGCCTGGTCTACAGAGTGAGTTCCAGGACAGCCAGGGCTACACAGAGAAACCCTGTCTCGAAAAACCTTTAAAAAAAAAAAAAAAAAAGAACCAAGGAGGCCTGTACTTTTTCTGTCTGGGGTGTAAGCGTGGCTAAATGCCATCCATGTGGGGCTGAGCAGGCTGGGGGACTTGCGAGGTGTTCAGAAGAGTAACACACGTCTGTCTGCTCTGCCTCTCACAGCTGAATACAGACCTTTCTCCTGCGTGGGGGTGGGGTGGGGGGAGTGGGCTCTAGAGTCTGGGTGTCTTTCCTCTGTCACGCAGGCTTTGTCTCTGCCTCTTTCCTCTTCTCTGTTGGAGTTGGCTTGCCAGCTCAGCCTTTGACTCCTTTTGTGTTGTTGACGTCACCGTTGTCTCTCCTTTCCCATCCGCTGCTGTGCTGCAGTGGGGTTGGAGCAGCTCTCCTATGATGACCTGCTATGTTGAGGGCTCGGTTTAGAGTGTCCTCCTGGGCAGACAGAGCTGTGCCATCCTGGTGTTTACTGGGGATTCCAGCATACCACAGCCCCTACGACCGGATTCCTCCCCTAGTCTAACCCTTCCCAGTTAACAGGTGCAAAGGGTCCTCCTTTCCTCCTCGTCAGGGCCTGGCTTCCTGGCTGGCCAGCCTAGACAGCCCTGGGCCAGGCGGACCCCCTGGGCTGAAAGCATGTTTTGTTCCAGCAGAACAAAGATACTTACGAGCCCTTCTGCAAAGTTCCTGTCATCACATCCTCCAAGGAAGAACAGAGGCTTATAGCAACGTCAAATAAGGTATGCCGAGGCTGGGGTGGTGTGTGAGGGTGTGGTGTCTGTGTGTATCTGTATATGTATGGGGGTGTCTGTGTGTACCTGTGTGTGTGTGTACTGTGTGTGTGAGTGGCTGTGGGCCTATGTGTATGCGTGTGGGGGTTCTGTGTGAATGGGGAGGGTGTATGTACCTTTGATATGAGTATGGAGATGTCCGTGTGTGGATGGTGTCTCTGTAAGTGTGGGGGTATCTGCATTGTACCTGTGGGGGCTGGGAGGTGTCGGTGTGTACTTATGTGTATGAGTGTGGGAGTGTGTGTGTGTGGGGGGGAAATATATGTATATGTTGGGGGGGGGGGTGTCTGTACCTGTGTGTGGGGTGGGGTGGGGTGAAGCAGTACCCGGTGCCTGTGTTTTGAGATAACAGGCATTCTGAGTGGCAAACCCCATGTCACGTGTCGCCCCTGCCCCTGGGACATGTAGCAGCCCTCCTGCAAGCTCTGCTAGCCTGTGCCCACTCTCCTCTCCTCCCCCACAGCCGGCGGTAAAGCTGCTCTACAACAGGAGTAACAACAAGTACTCCTACACCAGGTAAGCTCTCACAGCAGCCTTTGTGCCTTCACTCCCGCGTGCGTGCACCGCCCCTCAGCTGGGCAGGGAGTGGGCAGCAAGGGGAACTTAGAGGTAGGCATCGTTCACCCGTGCCATAAAAGCCACCGTTTCCTGTTGTGCGGGTCCGCACCCAGTGAGCAGTGTCCCTCATCTTCCCGGCCGCCGGAGGCTGCCATCCTACACTTGTGTGTCTGTGGGTTTCCCTGGTTCAAGCATGTCTTGTGATAGAAGACGCTGCATCTTGTGACTGACCCCTCCCGTACTGCCTTACTGTGAGGGTTCAGGGTCCGTGCATCCCTTAACGCATTCCGTCAGTGTCGTGCCCTTATGGCAGACGCTGTTTGGTCACTCATCAGCACGGGCGCTTGGGTTGTTTGCGGTTTCTGACGATTATAAATACAGCCGTGAACACCGAAGTGGTTGTGTGGACCTCCATGCTCCTGTTCCTTGGGTCTGTGACCCTGGTTCAGTTCCGGGGACTGCACTGTTTGAGTGCACCCACAGCGGTGGATGTTTCTAGAGTGCCCTGTGGCTCTCGGAACACGCTCTGTAAATGAGCAGCTTGAGGGACGGAGAGAGATAACGAGGCCATCAAGAACCCGCAGACTGACGGAGGGTCAACAAGTCTTCCTTGGCATATGCACCTCACAGGGCCTGGCAGGGAAAGGGTAGGGTGGCTCAGGAGCTTGCACCCAGCAGCCCCGCGGTCAGTGTTCTTCTTAGGCGTGGGTAGGGCAGATGTGCAGCCGTGGGTTAGGGACACCTCGGGACACAGATGTCCCTGAGACCCCGCTCTGCCATTTATACATTATGGACTTGGACAGTGTCTTTGGGCTTCCTTTTCCTTTCTTGAGCAGTAGACGCTACAGTGCCTTTCTGGAGGGCTCGCTTTAGGTGGAGAGAGAGAGGAGGAGCGGGGAGGGCTCCGCCCACGTGCAGGAGCTGTGCTCACCCTCCGCGATGCTCTCCTGCAGCAATTCTGACGACAATATGTTGAAAAACATCGAGCTGTTCGACAAGCTCTCCCTGCGCTTTAATGGAGGGTCGTGTTCATCAAGGACGTCATCGGCGATGAGATCTGCTGCTGGTCCTTCTACGGCCAGGGCCGGAAGATCGCGGAGGTCTGCTGCACCTCCATTGTCTACGCCACCGAGAAGAAGCAGACCAAGGTGAGTGCCGTGCTCGCTCGCACACGGGATCTGCAGTGCCGCTGCTTGAGCAAGGGACTCTCAAAAGAGGGAGGTGTGGCGGTCAGAGAGAGCAGCCGTTCCTGCTGACTCTGGGTGAGCACAGTGGGCAGTGCTCCCAGCTCTCTCTGAGCAGGCTGGCCGGACTCAGGTTTGCTCTTGCACCTGTGTGCCCGGCTGCCGGGGCCTCTCCCTCCGGTGTCCCTGATCTTTCTGACCACCCACGCTGGCTCACCTGCTCCAAGTGGCAGGACTCTGCGCCAGCATGGCCTCATCAAGGCTCACTGCTCAGAGGCCTGTGCTGCCTTCCAGAGCTGGCCTTTGACCACCTTTGGCTATCCCCTGTCTTTCCCTTCTGCTGACCCAGATCTGTCTGGGCTGATGGAGGCCCCACAGACCATTGCTTTTTAAAATTCTTACGGGTAGGTGTGTATATCTGCAGGTGGCCTGTGCACGTGAGTGCTGGTGTATCCGATTCCCTGGAGTTGGGAGCTGGAGCCCGGCTTGCTGTCAGAACCACACCCTAGGCTGGCTTGCCCACCCTTCTTGGACTTGGGGCGAGGGTGGCCTCCCTCTTTCCCACTCTCCCCTTCTGCTTGCTGCATACTCGTCATTTCTCTCTCGCCCTAAGAGAAGTGGACATTAATTTTGCCCCAAGCAGACTGCCAAGGTTCTAGTCCCCTGTCTGTAGGCCATCAGTCATCTGATGGGGTTGCTCTCGCCTGAGGCTTTGGGAGATGCGGTTCCGTGGGACCCTGGAGCCGACAGAACACTGGAAGTAAACTCAGGTTGTCGGGCTTGGCGCTTTCCCTCTGGGCCATCTCACTGGCTCTGATGTGTTGTTTTAGGGTGTCTGCCTATTGCCATTGGGATTTGGGTCACAAGTGCCATCCAGCCTTGTGATTGATGTTCTTGTGACAAGTGTGATTTTCCCAGCTTGGGCCTCTCACCCCTGCTGTGTGTGTGGGTGGTGACTGTTCCCACTGCTGGTCTGTGTGAGGGTTAGGAGCAGATCCTGCCCCTGAGTAAGTGCAGGTACTCAGGCACAGCTTCGGAGGCTCTCTGCCGTCACCGCCCCGGGCTCGCTCATCACACTTGCCAGAAAGCTGGGACTTTGCTGATCCCCAGGCTGCCGCTGGCTTCTCTACCTATCATTTTCCCACCTGCTCAGCCCACACCCCCACTCCTGCCATAAGGAAGATGTCACCTCAGGACAGGCTTTGCTTGCCAGCATGAGTCTGCTGGGGGCTAAAGTGGAGGACATGCAGGGCTGCACTGTCAGCGTAGGAGCCCGGCAGCCTGAGACCCTGCTGAGAATGCAGGCTGAGGTGGTGGCCCTGTGCAGCCTGCTAACCCTCCTGCCCTGTGTTTTGTGGGGGCACAGGTTGAGTTCCCCGAAGCCCGCATTTATGAGGAGACCCTGAATATCTTGCTGTACGAGGCCCAGGATGGCCGGGGACCTGACAATGCACTGCTGGAGGCCACGGGCGGGGCCGCGGGACGCTCTCATCACCTGGACGAGGACGAGGAGCGGGAGCGGGAGCGGATCGAGCGAGTGCGGAGGATCCATATCAAGCGCCCCGATGACCGGGCCCACCTCCACCAGTGAGCAGGCAGCCTGCCCTCCGCCCTCCCTCTGCTCCTGCCCCGCCCCCTCAGACCCTGTGCAGGCTTCGGGCGGCTCCCACGTCCCCTGGAGTCTGAGACACTTTTGTAACAAGCCAGATGATTATTTTGATATTTCTTGACAAAGTGGATTGCTTCTGAGTTGACCCAGGTGTGCACCCCTTCTGAACACGCTGTGTCTGAGGGCCCCGCCCCTCGTGAGAGCCTGGAGCCGGGCTTTCTGGGCTCTTGGAGAAGTATGAATGAGTTTGGCGTGTATGTGAGAACTTTGTTGCAGTATTTATTTTTATGGGTGTTGACTACCTATTAGGGCTTCTTAGGTGACACTCCCTTAAGGGCTTAGTTTGGCAGTTCGGAGGGACTGTGTAGTTGGCAGCCAGCCACCAGGTGTCCTTGAGCCCTGGCCCGTGTGCTCTGAGCAGGCAGTGCTGTTGCTTTCCTGGGTGTCTGCTCTGTGTGCGGTTTTGTACTAGAGCTCCCTGGTCAGCAGTGGAAGGGGACGAAGTGTGCTTCCAGCCTCTCCCTGGCCCCTTGGTGGGGCAGGCACATTGCCTGGCCAGAGAGCAGACCCAGGAAGCTGCAGCCATTGCTGCTTTAAGGGTCCACGCATCTCTTCATGGCTTCTTTTCTCAAGGAGGTGCCTTGCCCTTTGGTTAGGAACAGTGTGGCCGCAGACACTGGCACCAGGTAAGGACACCGCTGAGCTTGCAGCCTGACTCAGGCGGTTTCCCTGCTGCAACCCTGCAGGTTTTGTTTCTGGGCAGAATGGAGTGGGCGTGCAGATACCTTTGGGTCTTGTTTGTGGTTCTGGGGATGTGTGTGACTGTTGGTGGGGACGTGAGACTGAAGGGCGCAGGCGCTCGGGACGGACCCCAGTTACCTCTAGTCTGTGCTGTGCAGAGGAGTCGTGACTGAAGGGTGGTTGAGGAGACTCACCAGGGTTAGGTGAGGGCAGTGGGGTGGGTTGGCTGCTTGATAAAGGACGTGTGGCTATTTTCAGACCAAAGGTATTGAGTGGGTGATGTCTGACACATTTTAAAGTTGCTATTTTGCAATGGTTTGTACAGCTCACTTTGTATGTGGCAGTTGTGTACTTTCTTCTTGTACCTGACAGCAAAGCCTATTATAAATATTCAAACAATCCCGACTGGATCGAGGAACCATGTACGGGGTAGATGCTTTGTATATAGCGGTGTGGGGTAAACTTTTGTATTAAGAGCCAAGAAAGGGAGCTTACGAATCATGTTTCCTAAGTTTTTATACTGTTTGTTTTAAAACGTCAGCCCTGCCCGGTGGGTTCAGCTTTTCTAGGAAGTTAAACTGAATGTCCTGGTGTTTTCTATAGGAATGGAAAAGCCATGTATACCTTGTTTAAACGTTCCTGTGCAGAACGACCTAGCGGCACAATCTGACTTGCCTTGGCCTCTGGCCTTCCGGTTACTGTTTTGGCAGCTCTCTCTACCTTCCTCTAGCCTCAAACCTTGTGCCTGTAGCTTTGTACTTCAGCTCCCAGGGATAGGAACAGACCTAGCGACCATTCCATGGTGCCTGATCCCACTGGCAGCCAGTCCAGCCAGGGCCTGACTCAGAGTCAGTTCCAAACACTGGCGTGAAGGCAGTAGTCAGCACTTCTAGTTCACCATTTAGTGAGTCGCTGGTGTAAAGAGTGAACTTTTACTGCACGCTAAGGGCTCACAATGAAAATAAATTGGAATAGCTTTTTGTTCATGGTAACCAAGTTCAGTGTTTGTGGGCCCAGATCCCTGGCAGGCCCCGCACAGCTTCCTGTCGCCTGCCGTGGAAGATGCGCTGTTTGACCTCTCTGGAGGTCGAGATCCCATTCAGGGGCCACGTCCCATACCTGCTGCTCAGGGCTGGTATTTGGCCTCCCAGAGTGCGTGTGGGCCAGCGGGCTCCACTCACAGCCCCTGGTCACAGAAGCTCCTTCCTGCCTCTGCACTAGGAAAACCATGCTGAGTTTTACAAGTGCTCACTCTGTACGCGTCTGCAGACATGTGTAAAATAAACTCCACGCTGCTCTTACTCACACCGTCTGGTCTTTTCGAGACGCCTGGCTCAGTCAGCATGGCTGCTGACAGGTGGCAAGGGCACCACATCCTCCCTCCGAGCCTGTCATTCTCTGTAGGGCTTAAGCACTGAGAGGAAGCCGAGGGAGGGGCTTCTGAAGGATTGGGGCCAGGTCCCTCCTCCCCGTCCCCGGCAGCATGTGTCATGTACAGCAGAGTTCAAAATGTGCATCGTGGCGAGATTGCCTTTACTCCTGTGTCTCAGCAGCCTGCAGAGGGACAGAATCTGCCACCCACCCTCAAATGACTTCTTGGTGTGCACCTAAATTGAGTTCTACTAGGGACAGGGGATGGTGACGCTAGGCTGGCTCCCAGGAAGCGTTTGGATGCAGTGCCACCCTAGAGAGACCTGGCTTTGCCGTAGCACAGGCTCCTTGACGCAGCTGTTCTCCAAGAGCCGCTACACTGGCCCTGAGCATGGGTAACTGGAGCAGGTCTGTGCTGGCTCAGTGCTTGCCTCAGCTGGAGCAGAAATAGTGACCGTGGAGGGCAAGGCCATCCTCTGTCAGGTCTTCTTCCCCGCTGACACCTGGGGAAAGGAACGCCAGCTTTAGAGCCCAGCCATCTGACCTGGAGGAAGCAGCTACCACCAGGATCCCCTCTACCTCCTAAGGGAGCAACCAGCTTAGAAAGTGGTGCAGAGACTGACCCGTCAACATCTGCAGCCTTGGGTAGGCATGGGGGCTGATGGACTGAATGGTCACAGAGTCCGAGCAGTTCCTCCCAGCACTAAAAGATCACCTACTTCTCATTCAAAGTAACCACTTTCTTCTATGCTGAAAAAGGCACTTGTGAACTATTTAGACCTGCAAACCAGTTTTACATATAGGTAAGATACATAAATTAAACATATACAGAAAACATATTTCATGTTTTCCACACACCCCGTCTGCTTTGCACGTCCACTTCCTTACAGCTTGGCAGACACATCCTCAGATTGCTGTGACCCAGCGAGGACGGTGAGGACCTTCTGACCGGCGGGTGGGATCTCAGCCTCCCGTTGCCACAAGGCAGTGGGTTCAGAGCTGAACCCAGGACCTTTTCACCTCGGCTGGGTCCTGAGCACAAGGCAGAGCCTTTTGTGAGCCAACAGACAGCTGGCTCTTGAGAATGACAACCATCTCCTGTGACCCTCTGGTTGGTGACACCTGCCCACCTGTCTTTCAAGTGCCATTTTGTTGCCTTCTTCCAGAGTACCCTTTGGGACCGCAGGGGAAATGGCCAATTTTGGCTCATGGTTATATACACATCATCTTGCGTCCTGCAGACAGCCACTCACCACTCTTAAGTGTCCGTTTTTATCCTTATAGACTTGGTCTTCCTCTCCAGCCTCAAAAACTATCGTGCCTTCTCTCCCAGGGCCGACGTGGAACTGTAGACTTAAAATGCAGCGAGTGACGGGTTACCGACACACTCTTTAGTCTGCAAGAGAAACTTCCCTCCCTCTGGAAACCATCCGCTTTGTTTCACTGTTGGCTACCATCAGAAGGCTGCCCTCACAAGTGGACTTCTGTAGTCTCAAATCAGTCCGGCAGTCTGGCTCTCTAAAGGGCCATCTGATGCGTTTATAAGAGAGGCCTGCCCTTTCCTGCTCACAGCCACCCTAGGAGCCCATCCTCCAAGCTCCATCAGAATAGATGCGCTTTTAAGAGTCCCCACCCGCTCTCTACCCTGCCTGTGAATTCACCCACTGGGCTGAGAGCACTCAGCAGAGAGCAGGAGTCCTCACAGTCTCCCTTGGCACCCTTGGCCTCGGGCACACTAGGTAGCCCGAGCTTGCTTGCCTTGCTCGGGAATAGAACATTAAGGGGCCGCCCCAGCGTTACCGAGAGAAGATTGAGAGCTCTCTGCCTCAGCCGATTCTCTCACCCCCTAAAGGAAGGAAGCAGCCCTTCTGCTGAAGCGCCAGTACCCCTGCCAGCCCACCACAGCCATGGCAGACCTGCGCCCTCTGAGCACACAGAATGTCAGCGCCCCCTTTGAAAACTGAGGAAGGAGATGGTGACTTCTTGGTGTTCCTTGTGTCCAAGATTGGGATGGAGAAGGGAGTGTCTTCACTACCGAGGCACAGTGCAGCAGTCTCCAGCACCTTCCAGTCCCTACTGGAGGACTCTCCCACCCGCCCCTCCCTTTGTGCAGGAGGCAGGTGGGACTCACGCGGCAGCCCTGTCACAGTGGATAAGCCCCTACCTTCCCTGGACGACACGGACGGCGTGCTCCTTCTTAATCAGCATGGCAAGCTTAGTGGCCACCTCAAATATGTGTTCACACTGCAGGATGATATCCCCCTGTGGAGAGAGAGAGATGACAGCGAGTTCCAGATGAGAGGCTTGACTGTGGAGGTTCCACAGCGTTCAGTTCAGGAAAGTGAGCTGCCTTTGCCAAACCCGTCTGCGGAGGCCAGAAGCTGTAGTTACCTTTTGCTGTTTGTCCGCTGGTGACACGTGAATGACTAGGATTCCGTCACTAAGGCTGCTGATGGAGACGCCTAAGACAGATCCAGAGTCTGGCATTAGTTTAAAAAAAAAAAAAAAAAAATGGAGCTGGGCAGTGGTGGCGCACGCCTTTAATCCCAGCACTTGGGAAGCAGAGGCAGGCGGATTTCTGAGTTCGAGGCCAGCCTAGTCTACAGAGTGAGTTCCAGGACAGCCAGGGCTACACAGAGATACCCTGTCTCGGAAAAAAAAAAAAAAAAAATGGGGCTAGGCGGTGATGGCCCAAGCCTTTAATCCTAGCACTCAGGGAGCAGAGGCAGGCCAATCTGCGATTTCAGTGCCAGCCTGGTCTACAGAGCTAGTTGCAGGGCAGCCAGGGCTACACAAAGAAACCCTGTCTTGGGAGGAAAAAGAAAAAAAAAAAAATGGGGCCTATGGAGATGGCTGAGCCTGAGGACCCAGTACCCACACAGAAGTGAGACATAGCGTGCACATCTGTAGCCCAGCATTAGGGTGGGGTGGGCCAGGGAGGTGTATCCAACTGAGCTCCCAGGCTCAGCACTTGACCCATCTCAGAATGTGAGAGAGCCGGTAGACGCCCATCGCCCATCGAGGCTGCCCCGCACTCACTCACCTCTCAGGGCCGAGTACTCTATCCTCTGCTTGATTTTGGAAAGTTCCACCACATATGCTGACCTCAGCGTGAGGAGGAGCTGCCGCTGCCGCGCCTTGAAGCCTTTTCTGTCATACTTGATGACCGGGACACCATACTGCAAGGCGGCTAGTGTCACCAAGAGGGGAAGGCCACCTCACCCGAGGGCCGGGGACAGAGCCTCTCCACGTGGAATCCCGTGACACTGCCTCGGACACTCAGCCTAACTCAGCTTTAGTGGAGTCACCCTGGCTCTGAAAGATTTCCATCCTGGGCTCTTCCTATTTGGCCCCTTGAAGAAACAGGCCGAGGCTCCAGCCGCCCAGGGCTGCTCCGAGAGGCCAGCAGAGAGGAGAGCTTACATGGTTCTCATAGTCTCTCCTGTTTTTCTCCTGAACCAGGCAAGTGACAGCAGCCACCCAGCACATGAACAAGATCCTCTCACTCAGCCCTCAGTTACCCCCACAAGCCACATATGATTGGAAGCAGTGACCTCCTCCTGGCCACTGTTGAGAGACCATGGTCAGGACTGACGTCATCAGTCCAGTGCTCCCTACCAACATGGGGTCTCATGATAAAGGTCCTGGCTACACTGTTTCATAGAGAAGCAAACCAAGATGGTTTGGGGATGACAGACAGAAGACAGTAGGCAGTAGGTGGGCAAACACCACCTGGTAATGTTGGTTAATACCCAGAGTGGCGGAGTGGGGGGGAACCCTAATGAACCCAGCTGTACCCTGTGTTTAAGAAGCATTTCCAGACACTCAGGGGGAAAACACGCCCTGGCCTCAGACATAATAAGGGTCTTGGTGGAGGCCGTACCTGGATTTTCTCACTGCAGAGCAGCTGAAGCACTTTTGGACTTATCTTGCCTTCATCTAGGGAGGGAACCAGACAGCAGGAGTCACCACCAGCCTTCAGAGGAAGGCCTGCTACCTGCTGGGTCTGCTCCTCCCCCTGAGGCTCAGCTGAGGAGAGGGTCCCCAACCCTCCCAGAAAGCACACTCACCCAGCCTGCTGCTGGCAAACGGCTGGTTTAAGCTCTCTGCATAGCCTTCCTTCCTCCCCCGGAATATCTCACTCGTGACCACCTTCTGCTGCATCTGTAACAACAACGGTCAGAGCATCCAGCAGGCTGCCCTGGGCAGTTCAGCAGCCCTAGGCTTACTCTGATGGAGAGCGGGCTAGCACTTGGAGGGTTCCTTACTCCTCCTAGGGTGGAAGGTTTCAGAGCTTCAAGGACCACCTCTCCTAAGTCAGCTCTGTAACTCCAGCCCAGAGGCAGCCTGGCGCCTGCCGATTGTGTTTGTAAATAAAGCTTTATTGGGACACAGCTATGGCGTTCACGTTTACCTGTCTGGTTTACTGCTTCTTGTCATAGCCTACAGCCCGGAAAGCCTCAAAGATGGAGTCTGCAGCCCTTCACAGAAAAGCCTACAGGTAAGCGTCCTCTAGCGCAGGGAATCCTGCCTCTCGAACTACAGGGGCCAGCTGGAGTCTGTTGTCATGGTAACACAAGGATGCTGCTCTCCGAGTCATGGGGTTAGTGTAACCCTCAGCTCCTCGTAGCCGGTAAAGTCAACTTAGTGCTAATACTCCGGTCCCCCGCCACCATGCAGATGCACACATCTGGTCCTACCATGGCTCTCCTCTCGGCTGAGATCCCACGGCAGTACTTGCGAACAAGGTTCCTCACGCACATCCCCCTGAGCAGGTTGGAAGCCTGTGTGGAGAACAGACTCCTCTCTCACCCCCTCACTCCCTGCCTTGGGTCGCGATGCCCCACATGGCAGCTCTTTAGGACATGGTATTCAATCAAGTGAGACAGCAGCAGCAGCTTACATTCAATACCGGGTCCCTCCAGCAGGTCAGCACTGCTGAACAAGGTTTTGCTAACTTGGGTATGGCTAGAGCCACTATGGGCGGGGGGCGGGGGGGGGACATAGAAAGGAGCCTCGGCATCTTGCACAGTAGGGCTTCAGTGGAGCCCAGGAATCTTGCAGTAGCTATCACCATAGAATAGCGGTTCTCAGCCTGTGCGCTGTGACCCCTTGGGGGGGTCAAATGACCCCTTTCACAGGGGTCACTGATCAGATATCCTGCGTATCAGATATTTACATATGGTTCATAACAGTAGCAAAACTACAGCTAGGAAGTAGCAACGAAATAATTTTACGATTCAGAGTCACCATAACATGAACTGTGCAGAAGGGTCGCAGTGTCAGGAAGGTTGAGAACCACTGTTCTAGAACATTCTTTGTGGACCCCGCGGCAGTCACTTAGCTTCAAGACTGCTACGTCGTGGTTGGAACCTTTCCAGAGCACTCTCACATATCTGTAATCTCAGGGCTTGGGATGCTGGGACCTGAAGCTTGCAAGTTCAAGGTCAGCCTGGGTTACATAGTAACAACCTGTATTTTGAAAAGGCTGTCTAAGCAGGTGTTTGTTGGGTTTATAACCCCTGCTGACGGATGCTGAGGTATCCCATTCCTTCTGACACACACTTGCAAATAAAGACTTTTAAAAAAGCAGCCCCATTGGCTCCCGGTGCCCACGCCACCTGTAACATCGGCATCCCAGTTCAGACTTACATTTTCCAGGATGCCCGGAGGCTTCAGCCAGCTCTTGTCCAGCACGGTCTTTGGCACATGGTAGCGGAGATTCAGAATGTAGTTTTTCCTCACAAGCACTACGAACTCCTCATTGTCAGGACAAAGGGGTTTGTCACGGTTGATGAAACCCTTGACGAACCTGGAGAGGAAAATGACAGGAGGGTTTACACAGGCACACAGGCTGGGGACCCGTAATGCGGCCACCCCACGGCACCCTGCCCAAGCAGTGTTCTGTATTCCACTCACGCTGCTTTCTCTTTGAACTAGCTTGAGTTGATTGGCAATTTATAAGTGAGCAGCATGAAGCTGGAAAGATGGCACAATGGTTAGGACCACTGGCTGCTCTTCCAGAGGTCCTGAGTTCAGTTCCCAAGCAACCACATGGTGGCTCACAACCATCTGTAATGGGATCAGATTCTGATGTATCTGAAGACAGCTACACTGTACTCATCCATATACTAAATAAACCTTTATTTAAAAAATGAGCAGCGTTACATAAAAGCCAGGCTTCAAGTTCCTCTGAAGAGGAAGGCTGGCTACACAGCTGGGCTCATGTCCCGGGGGGGGGGGGGGATGGGAATCAGTGACAGCTGGCCTCAGTGTCCTGCACCTCCAGATTGCCTGCAGTCAACCCCCACAGCATCCTGTCTGATGACCATTTATGAGACTTGCTCACTCTCGCCGCCTGGCTCTGGAAGTCACGTGACTAAGGGAGCTCAGAGCAGTCTGCTCTGAGACCTAACAGGTGGGATCCTGAGCAGAGAGACGGTTGGGTTCCCAGCATGCTCTGAGGGCGGAGCTTTTCTGTATAAACCAAGACCACAGCTAGAGAGATGGCTCGGTGCCTTTGCTCTCAGTCAGGAGGACTCAAGTTCCTTCAGATCGGAGTTCCCCCACGGGCTGGCAGCTCACAAACAACTAACCCCAGCTCCAGAGAGCCAGTTCCTCTCTGGAATGCACCCACACCCATTTGCGTAGGCACGTACACTTGCACACACGCACACACATAACACATTCCTGCCCCTTAAAAAACAACCACAGAAACCCCACCAGGCCCATGAGCACACTGCAGTACGCTGGTCCCGTGACGCTGAGACCTTACCTGCGGATGATCTGCACCGCCCACTTCCTCCTCTTGATCTCCTTCCGAGCCAGGACTCCACGCCAGTGGGCTTCTAACTTGGTGGCTGGAAGAGTCCACTGCAGCCATTAGGAGGAGGAACATTCACGCAGAAACACGGAAGGCTTTCCCAGAAGGATCCATCCACTCCACACATGTCAGCCCACTAGAGGGCTCCACTGGTCCCAGAGGGTTGCAAGCGGGATGCATGCCATACCTGCAACTCAAAGCCTTCGTGTACTGACAGCAGAGGCTGGGAACCTTTGCAGAAGCTCAGAGTTACAGGAGGGGCCCTCCTTAGGCCCTCCAGTGCTGACTTTCAGTTGCCACATTCAAAGATGGACATTCAGAAGCAAACATGGAAAATTAGCTCCTGTCTTGTCTCCATGTTGTTGTTGTTGTTGTTGTTGTTGTGTGTGTGTGTGTGTGTGGTGTGTGTGTGTCTGTCTGTCTGTCTGGGACATGGAAAATTAGCTCCTGTCTTGTCTCCATGTTTTAGTGTGTGTGTGTGTGTGTGTGTGTCTGTCTGTCTGTCTGTTTCTTTGGATTTTCAGAATGTATTTTCTTCCCCCAGGACAGCAGTGTTTCTTTTGGACAGCAGGCAATTGGAAATCACACATTCCAGCACTCAGAGCCCGGGGCTGGCAGACTGTGGTCGGAAGAGCAGCTGCCTGTTTTATATAAAGTTTGATTGCAACCCAGTTAAATCTATTCTTTTACATATTGCCTAAAGCAATCCTGAGGCAGCAGCGGCAGAATTGAGTAACTGGAGACTGTATGACCCACAGATGAGAAATGCTCCCTAAATCTCTGTCCTAAAGGAATAGTATACAGCTTTGAAAAGAGGCAGATATGTCCACCTCCTGGTTGAATTTCAAAAACAATTCAGAAAACAAAACTAGCCACAAAATTCCAACACCTGTCAAACTAGGCTGTTTAGTGGCAACCATAGATGGTAAAACTGTAAAGAAAAATGTAAGAATGAAAATTCAAGGAAAGGTCTAAGAAATGGGGGTTTGGGGCATTGTTTAAAAATATGACTCCAAAGGAGTTAAGTGATGTGTGAAACTTTCAAGGAAATCCTCTTAGGGACTGATGAGATGGCTCAGCAGTAAAGTGCTTCCTTCTGCAGGCACAAGGACCTAAGTTTGAATCCCCAGTGCCCATACAACAAGCTGGGCATGGATTACTGCTTACGATCCCAGGGCTAGGGGATCCCTGGGACTTGCTAACCATCCTGGTAAAGTCAGTCATCCCCCTGTCTCGGAAAACACGGAGGAGAGAGAGAGAAGATGCCCAGTGTCAGCCTCCAGCTTGCATGAGCGTGTGTCCTACTGACACACATACCTTATTTACATGTGGGCATGTAAAACTTGTGCATAGGACAGGCCTAGGCACTGTGTTCCCAGAACTAGGCCCGAGGCAGCCCCAGACGAAGGTGTAAAGAAGGGTGGACAAGGGAATGGCTTGTCACACATCTGCCCAGTCCTTACCTGCTTCTCTCTTCTTCACGTATTCCCTTCTTCCTAGGCAGCCTTTGTATGTGGCCTGGATTCGTGACACTTAAAATAAAATGAAAGTTTCGGTGAATTGGCTTCTGTGTCTTTGATCATGATTTCCAGAAGCAGGACTGACCTCCAGAGTGGGCCCCCGAGAGCCTGCAGTGTAACCGTTCTCAGGGAGCTAAGAGTGTTGGAGAGACAGAAGCAGCTGCTTCCATTAGGCCTGGCTCCCAGACACTCTGTGGTTCTCTTGACTTCCACAGGGCAAGGACAAGGCTCACTGTTAGGTGCTCAGTTCATAGCTCATCCTCACAACTCATCCACAAGGCAAGGAAGGACATGGATACATCTCAGAAGTGGCATCAGGCTCACATGGAGATGTCTCATGCCACCAACACTGAGCGGTGTGAACCCCAAAACACTCCACAGCTCTGGCCTTCATCACCCCCCCCCCCATGTAGTGACTAAGGACCAGAGGTCACATTCACCACCAGCAGCAGTACATCCTCTAGGAAGAGATGCTGACCCAACGCCTCCTCCCCGGAGCCTAGTAAGCCAGTGCCTACAGCTCAGCCAGGTGAGTGGCCATGGGAGCTTGCTGCTGCTGGAGTGGTAGCTCAGTGGTAGAGAGCGTGCCTAGCATGTACAACTGTCAGACCTTGAAACCAGACAGGCCCAAGTTCAAGTCCCCGGCTCTGCTGCTGATGAGCTATGGTTCTCAACAGCCTCGCAGAGCCTCTGTGTCTCAGCTCCCCTGAACGGAGCAGCTGTGCCTGTTCACAGGCTTATTCTGGGAACACGATTGTTAGTGCACAAGACAGAGAACAAGGACCCCTTAGATCTGCAGTTAAAGAAGTACCTGGTGCCCCCTCCCCAGCCCAGTCCAACTCCTGTCACTTGCATTCACAAACACACTCTGGCCTCTTACCGTCAGACATGGACAAGAAGTGGTAAAGCCTGTACTGAGGTCCCCCCCCCCATGACTTTACCCTTCGTCATGCATGAGGGTGCAGGCATAGAATGAGACAGACAGACACGTGATGTATCCACACCTGCCCTCGGAGCCCAGCAGGTCATAACCTCATATTCAGACAGCCATGTTTAAGCCTTTTCTTTCCTTCTGCCTGGCTAAAATTGTTCATATCTCTTGAAGTTGGGACAAAAAGAATATCATACCTAATTGATGTTTACTAAATTCAAAGGCATCTTCAGTAGCAAACAGGGTTCTGGGGAAGCGAATGAATATTTTGGTTCTAGAAGCAAAAAGAAACACATTTATGGACTGGTCAGCTGCCAACTACAATGGCTGTGTCCCGTCCCCAATGCACATCCAATCAGGACTTTAGAATGTGACTTTGTGTGAGGGTGGGGGGTGGGGGCTCTCTGCAGATGTGCTTAGAGTACAGTAGAGGGGAGACAGTAGGTTAGAGAAGGTCCTAAATCCTGTCCAGCGTCCTCTTTTTAAGAGCTAGGATGTGGGACCCAAGCAGGCATGATTCTACCAGCCAAGGAAGGCCAGGAGCTGCTGGAGGAGCTTCAGGAGTTGGCTGACAACCTTCAGAAGGAGCCTGGCCTGCCTATGCCTTTATCCTGGACCCTGGGCTATGAGAGAATGCATTAGTGCTGCTGTGACTTATTACATAGCCCCACAGAGCAAATCTGCCGTGCAACCCAAAGTTGCTCTCACAGTTACGCTTCTGGGCGTTCAGGCAGGGTAATAAGGGGCCTCGCCTGTGCCAACTACACAGCACCTTGTGTTGGAGACTTCCCAGAGCAGCTGCTGAGGGGGCAGCAGCATACCATGCCCTGGGATGCCAAGTCCGTGGCTATAGAATGTAGGGGCGGTTCTGATGCTAAGGTTCTGTTCCCCAGTTGGTTCTTGATCTGTCAGTAAAGAAATCCATGGGCCAATTGCTAGGAGGGAGGAATAGGTGGGACTTCCAGGTCCCTGGAGAAAAAAGAGATAGATGCAAGGGAGGAGAGGAGAGTTTGCCAGGCTTCTGATGGAGTAAAGTTGACCAAACATGAAGTCTTGGGCAGAGCGGGGGCCTGTGGCCGCTCCTATAGGTCAGGGTTGTCAGGGATGTTTAGCAGGGACTAGATGTAGCTTAGCAAGTAAAGTTTAAGGCAGGTGGGAGGAGCAGAAATAAGAATATTATTAAGGGCACGCTTTTCCAGGTGGAACATAGTAGCACTTAGCAATTGTGTCCAAAGGTAAGTTGAAAAGGAACAACTCTGTGTGTGTGTCTTTTATCCATGGATTCAAGCGACGCTGGGTGGGGGCTGGTAGCACAGCCCATTCCCAGAGCCTAGGCAACAACAGAATGGGGACAGATTCACATGGCCCTCTCAGGGATGAGGATGGATCAATGAAGCTGGAAGAGACAGACCAGCTGTGCAGGCCGTAGCTGACAGGCAGCTCACTGGTAGATCCAGAAGCAAGGACCCCTGAAGCAGGCAGGCCCTGCTGTCTGTGAACTGCTCCTCATGTGGCCTGAACATGAGGCAGCCATGCCTCCTGACCCTCACAGTACAGAAAGCCATCCTGGCTAATCCGAATGCGTACCTAAAAGCATTCAACTCAGGGAAAAGCTCTCTGCTCCAGGACACCACATCCCCTCAGTAGAACCCGATGTTCTAGAATACCATTATGAGACACCAAGGATGAGGCAAGGTGAAGCTAGCATTCTGGGTGGTGCTGTGCTCATTTGAGCAGTGAGAGACACTAGGCCAGCACAAGCAACGCCCCATCTTGGGGCCCTCTTCATTTTGTAAGCAGAGGCTCTGCCTAACCATGGGGCCAGCCTTAGAACACCTGGTTTCGGACCATGATTCTCATTGTAACATACTCAGCTACATTTTAACTTAGTGGGTAGAAGAATTAACTGGCTTGCAAACTATGTCTCCAAAGAAACCAGGGGTGGTACCCTCATGCCCAACTCCTGGCCTTGCAGGCATAGCGCCTGCGAATGAGGATTTATTTTTTAAAGATTTATTTATTTAAGATGTATGAGTTCACTGTCGCTGTCCTCAGACACACCAGGAGAGGGCATCGGGTCCCATTATGGATGGTTGTGAGCCACCGTGTGGTTGCTGGGAATTGAACTCAGGACCTCTGAAAGAGCAGTCAGCGCTCTTAACCGCTGAGCCATCTCTCCAGCCCGAGAATGAGTACTTTTGAGTTTCTTTTATCTCCCAATTCAATTGAGCAGATCTCAGTGAGAACTTTGTAGATGACAACACTGTACCTCCATGTCAAAGTCTGGACACACCGGCTCCACGCAGATTGGCGCATGAGCTCTGAGAGTTTGGGGTTTCCGGGCCACTTACTTTCCCAACTTGTAGTCCTGAGGTTGGTAGCCAATATACTTGACCAGCCGCTCAACGCCCTCCCCTGGGGGTCCACGCCAGTGCGGCCAGGTGTCTGGGCACAATGACTTGTACCTGTCAGGAATGGAGAAGGACATAGAGAAGCCACCAGGATACCCTACACTACCCTCCACACACCCCTAGAGGCCTCCTGGACCCCCTTGAAGTGTATCAGCCACTCAAGGTGTAGTCACCTCACCAAGTACAGGGTGAGAAAGGGAATGAGAAAAAGTGGCTCACACAGCCAGGCCATCCCCGCACACTGAGCCGAGCGGCTCACTCTCCTAGGTGTGTATCCAAGAGCTGCATCCCGTGTCCATAGAGCCTCATGCAGTACTGTCTATAATGGCCCAAAGTAGAGCAGCCCAGCCGGCTACCAGTGGGCAGCCAGACAGCAAACAGATATGCTCATGCATGGGGAGGAAACGTGACATGCTTAGTTTCATGTGAGCATGTGTGCATGCATGCATGCATGTCAGAGCATGTTTACAGGTGTGTAGACATGAGGGATGAGTACCCATGTGCTCTGTATATGTGTGTGTGTGTGAGAGAGAGACTTTTTTTTTTTTTTGAGACAGGGTCAGAGCTTGGTATGTAGACCAGGTTAGCTTCAGACTCACAGAGATCTCTCCCCTTCTGGCTGCTGGAATTAAAGTTA
The DNA here is from genome assembly GCA_021653895.1 of Mastomys natalensis. Classification (NCBI taxonomy): domain Eukaryota; kingdom Metazoa; phylum Chordata; class Mammalia; order Rodentia; family Muridae; genus Mastomys; species Mastomys natalensis. Next base: position 107,429 of record JAJTUV010000918.1, on the reverse strand, counting down.
GGAGTTTCCACACCCAGCTGGAAAAATATTTCTTTCAGAGTAACTTTGGCTCTGGCATTGGATTTATCGAGTCCCAGCGCATACCTTCGGGGGCCCTTCTAAAGTCAGCCTCTATCCTGGCAAGCTCCTGTCTTCCATGAATTTCCCTGCACTCAATCACACACCCCTCCCACCAGAAAATGAACTACCTTAGGACAAGGAAGCATACCCTGCCCGTAGGGGCCTCAGGAGCACTCACAATAGCAGTGGGGAGAAGGGGGCATCTGGGGTGCAGTGGGGATCTACCTAAGACATAAGATGAGGGATAACCATGGCCTTCCGATATCCTCACTTGATGCCAGGTTAAGAAAATCAGATACAGATAGTATCAATGGCAGGTAGATAGCAGGCAGTGGAGGGTTTCCCAGAACCACAGGGAAAGGGCAATGGGAAATGCTTTATGGTCCCTACCATGCTTAAACTCAAAAGGCAGCCTCATAATGATCTGAGACAGCCATCTTGACGTATGAAAATGGCCACTTTGCGATGCTCACCCAAGAACGTCCTGCCATGTGCCGCCCGTCCCCAAAGAAGCCGCTATGGCTGTGGCGTTAAACCTTTATAAACACCTGACACTTTAATCCCTGCTGTGAGTAAAGGGATAGTTCGAATCTGTGAGACCCCGGGGAGAATTCCGACTCGTCTAGGGTTTCAAAGCCGGTGCCTTCAGGACACGGCCACTGTTTTTGCCCAATGCCCTTCACAGCCCAGGACAGAGGCACTAACCCTTAGGGGACTGGGTGGGCAGTGCGCCCCTGGCGGCGAATCTAAGTACTGCAGAAAGCTGAGTTAACTCAGCAGAAAGGATCCCGGTTTTGCAGGAGAACAAAAGTTAGTGTGTTCTGTTCTCCCGGCCCTTGGAATTTGGATCTGCTCGTAGCTCCCTAGAGAATGCCACCCGATTGACCACACTGTCTCCCGGAGACCAGCTCAAAGGACTGGGGCTCAACAGAAACAACTCACCTTTGCAGGAAATGCTCGTACTTGCGCCTGTAGGCGAAGCCCGCCCGCCGTACACGCAGGTGCTCCATGAGCCCCAGATACTTGATCTGATGGCTGATGAGGAAGTCATCAAACTTGCCTTTGGAGAAATAGAAGAGAGTGACTGGAAACGCTCCCTCGGCTCCGTTTAAACCGAGGCTCTGGGCTGTTCCAGGCTGCAGCTAGCCACGGAAACCTGTTACTAGGCTTTGGCTGTGTTTCTTAGGTGGAAGGATTTGGAAGAGAATTCTAATTTCTCCTGATAAAACAATCCCAAGGTCCGCTGATGTGACCGGGACTCTCAAGAAGCAACAATTAGCGGAAGGGCTTACTGTTGCCACCTCCCCAGGGAAGACACGCTCCAGGCCCTGTCACCCTCTTTTCTAGTACGCCAGTTGCCTGGGTCGTCGAAGAGTTTTTAGAAAGTGCCTGAGTGGGCTGGAGAGATGGCTCAGCCGTTAAAGGCTAGGCTCACAACCAAAAATATAGAAAGTGCCTGAGTCACAAAGCGTTAGGGGAGATTGCTTACAGTTGTAAGGAACTATCCTGTCATTTGTCACTTTAATTCCTGTTATGTTGGACACCTGCCTGGCACCTCCAGGCTCTGAGCAGCCTCTGGAGCATCAAAGGAGTCCCTCTTAATAAGTCTAGCATCTAGTGTTCTTTTCTCTTTTGTGTGTGTGTGTGTGTGTCTAGCCTGCTCCTGCACATGAGCCGGCCCCTACCCCTCCTCAACTTGGCTCTGCCTCCTGACCCCACCCCTCCCAACCTGGCTGCCTCATGACTCCGCCCCTCCCCAACCTCCTGAGATTCGTCCTGAGATTAGCCATTCTCTAAAAGTTTACATTTTAGTGTGTGTGCATGCGCACACGTGTACGTGTGTGTGTGTGTGTGTGTGTGTGTGTGTGTGTGTAAGCGTACAACCTCAAGTCTTAGTCCTCACTTTCTATCTTGCTTCAGATAGGATCTCCTGTTGTTTTCTGAGGTGTACTAGCACACCAGGTTAGCCTACCGGCTACCCAGGGATTCTGTCTCGGCCTCCCACCTCTCCATGGGACCACTTGCGTTAGGAACACAGGTTACTGTGTCTGGCTTTATGTGGGTTCTAGGGATTTGAACTCAGATCCTCACGCTTGCAAAGCAAGCGCCTCACCCACTGAGCCATATCCCAGCCCCCTGTTGTTTGAGAAGGAAAAGAGCCCTTGTTCAAGGAGAAGGCTGTGGTGGGTTTGGAGTTCTTGACCAGGACCACCCGGCTTTGCTTCCCCCATCCCCCATCCCGAGCTCAGGGCTCCGTGGGGGGTAACTCACTGGGTTCCTTCTTCTCATTGGGCTTGATGCAGCGGATATACGAAGGCTCCTTGGAGATGAGAATTTCCAGGAGGCTGCTCAGGCTGTTTTTAAACTGAGTCCCAACCTATGCGGTGAGAGGACACATTGAGAAGACCCCCCTGCTTCCTGCTGCACTCTGAAGACAGAGCACAGCACAGGCGCAGCTGCCCCCAGACCCCAGACCCCCAGACCAGAATTCTGCCTATTCGTGTTTTGCCCAAGGCCTGGAGGCTGGAGATGGCCTGTTTTGGGAAGGTCAGTTCCCAGTGCTTTTGGGGCCATCATCTTCTCAGGCACGTGAAGATTTTCCTAACTAAAAGAGAGTAGGACAAAACACGGAGACACGTGTAGACAGAGGCTGGGGCTGTTACTGGGGAGAGCACTGTGTGCAAAGACACTAGGTCTCCCGCTCAGCATCTGCCAGGCTCTTAGCTCAGGAGCGCAGCCACAGTATTATGACTGGGTCCTGAGGTGTCCTTCAAAGTCTCATGCCCTGAATCCGTGGTCCCCAGTGCAGCAGCTTTTACAGCGAGTAGAGGACTTTGATGTCATCGTCAGAGTCAGAGCCCATTGGTGTGGGGGGGGGGGAGGTTGGTGGGCTCTTTAAAAGGCGGGGCCTCCTGGGAACAAGTAAGTTACTTCACTTTGAAAGCAGTATTTACCCCCAATCTCTCCACACACCTTCTCTCCTGCGGTGCTCTGTGCCTCCCACAATCAGAGGCCACGGAGTGCAGTCTCCGAAACCAGAAACGAAATCGACTTTTAAGGGTTTTTTTTCCTCAAGGATTTTGTCACAGGGCGGGAAAGCTGGCTCACACATGCCCAGCATCTTAAGGAGCAAGGCCACCACAGAATTCAGCCCACTGTCTGTAGGTCCAACTCTATTTGACAGTATTTCCTCACATCCTCTTCCTCTCAGACTATAACCCCTCCAGGGCAAGGAACCCACACCCACACCCCGACACCTAGTACAGCTGCCTGCACTGGTTTGGTTGATGTCTGAAAAGGAGTGAATCGATACAAAGTTTACACATGCGCTTTGTAGTTCTCCGTGAGAGTAGTCACTGTTACCCTATGGCTTCCGTTCCCTCCAGCATCTCTCCCTCACCCACCGTGGGCGGTCGCCTCCGGTTTTCAAGCTCCGCCACCAGGAAACATTCCCTCAGGATGCTGTTCTTGGAGCTGCACAGCACCTGAGTGAAGAGAGGCCACACTGAACTCGCTGCTGTCCTGAATCCTAGAGGCCATCAGGGGACAGCAGAGCCGCCTGCTCAATGAATACAAAAGATAGTCCCCACCACAGGGGAGTGGGAAGAGACACACACACACACACACACACACACACACACACACACACGCACACACAAACGACAAGGGGAACGAGGGGCTGGAGCCGTAGATTGTTTTCTCCTGTAGTGAGACCCTGGGTTCCACACCCAGCATTGCTAAAGAACACAGAAGAAGGTGTCCAAATACCAGGGACTCTGCCTTGTGTGCTTGTGGAGGCGTCTAGTTATCTGAACCGTGATTAAGCAAGAGTTGTCTCCAGCTCGCCTCAGTGCTGGGGAATAAGACAACCTAGGAACAATCAATCATAAGAAAGCCGGAGAGCAAACGTGCAAGGTGCTGTTCCCTGCTATGCAGGGGAAGGGAATGGGGGACACAGCCTAGCTCAGCCGCTAGCAGGGGGACTCAGAAACTGGCAGATGTTGGCTCTCAGGAGACAGACATGGTGGGGTGGAGCCAAGAATCTGTGTTAGCTGGTCCTGCTTCATTAATCTTTGAAATAATCTACTATAAGGAAAATGTACCATGTACCCCCTTTTTATTCTTGTTTATATATATGTATATATGCATATATATAAGATATATATAAGATTATGTATATATACATGTATATATACATATATATTTTTGCCTTGTTGGAGTGGGTGTGTCACTGTGGGTGTGGGCTTGAAGACCCTCATCCTAACTACCTAGAAGTTAGTATTTTGCTGGCAGTCTTCAGATGAAGATATATATATATATATATATATATATATATATTGCCTTTTAAAAAGATTTATTTATGTATTTATTTATTATATATATTATATATTACTTATATATATATGATATATATCATCACATATAATATATATTTATACATATTAATATATCTTTATTAATATATTATGTATATTTTATATACAGTGTATGACTACACTGTAGCTATTTTCAGACACAACAGAAGAGGGCATCAGATCCCATTACAGCTGATTGGGAGCCACCATGTGGTTGCTGGGAATTGAACTCAGGACCTTTAGAAGAGTATTCAGTGCTCTTAACTGCTGAGCCATCTCTCCAGCCCTTATTCTTATTTATAAGTCATACTTGGTGCCTTGCATATGCTCAACCCCAGCTCCAGTCCACGTCTCCATCACCACCGTCTTCCTCCTCTTCTAATCTTTATGTTTTTCTTTTAGACACTTTCATTAGCTAGCCAAGGCTGGCCTGAAACTCAACATCCTCCCATTTCCCTCTCTCCAACACTGGGGTTACAGGTGTGTGTGTGCCACCACCTCTGGAAGAAGTCCTTAATTTAATAAAATTGAGACATATAAAATAAGTCCTTGTGTTTATCTACTAAAACCTCAGTCACCTTTAAAACTTCCCAGATAGGGCCTCATGCAGTTCGTGGCTGCGAACTGATGTGCAGCCAAGGGACAGCTTCATACCCCTGGCCCTCTTGCGGCTACCTCCTGAGTGCTACAGAAGATTATAGGCTGCCTGTAGTCCCAGTTGAGGACATAATCCACGGACAAGAAAGTTCCAGAAAACCCAGAGCCACCGTCGACTTTTGCCTCACCGTTAGCAACGTATGGGGTAAAGATTCAGACTTACCTCCTTCAGGTGTCTGTAAAGCAGGTCATTGTTTTTCTCTAAGAATCCTGTTTCAAAAATAAAGTCTCAATCAATGCAATGACTAACAGCTAAGACACATCCTGATGTGGTGGTTTGTATATGCTCAGCCCAGAGAGTGGCACTATTAGAGGGCGTGGCCTTGTTGGAGGAGGTGTGGCCTCATTGGAGGAGGGTGTAGCCTTGCTGGAGTAGGTGTGTCACTGTGGGTGTGGGCTTTAATACCCTTGTCCTAGCTGCCTGGAAGCCAGTCTTCTTCAGATGAAGACATAGAACTCTCAGCTCCTCTTGCACCATGCCTGCCTGGATGCTGCCACAGTCCTACCTTGATGATAATGGACTGAACCTCTGAATCTGTAAGCCAGCCCCAATTAAATATTGTCCTTATAAGAGTTACCTGCCGGGCAGTGGTGGCGCACGCCTTTAATCCCAGCACTTGGGAGGTAGAGGCAGGTGGATTTCTGAGTTCGAGGCCAGCCTGGTCTACAGAGTGAGTTCCAGGACAGTCAGGCTACACAGAGAAACCATTCTTAAAAAAAAAAAAAAAAAAAAAAAAAAAAAAAGAGTTGCCTTGGTCATGGAGTCTGTTCACAGCATAAAACCATAACTAAGACCCTGGTGATGTCTGAGGTTGCACGGGGTTTCCTAGCCTTTGCAATACTGAGACGGGCTGGATCCTGAGCTGTGCTGGGGGAAACACCCAGGCCTCCACTCACACTCTATCTGCAATGGATATACATCAGACAGAGCCAGACCTCATGCGGGACGTTCTCCCTTTACACCCCAAGAGAGAGTCAGATGTTCTGGGTGGATACCCTCCCTGTATAACTCTAAAGTACCAGATACTCTAGGGGACAAGTTCCTAGGCTGAGAGCCAGGTCCTCAGAGGTAAGTTTACAGCAGGCTGTTGTATGATGTGTGGCCTTGATTCAGAGTGATCCAATAGCAGTGACTGTGACCCACAGAGATAGTGGGGGCACTGAACCCCAGGAGGCGAGCTGAGACCAATGTGACTTTCAGCCCCACTGACAAAGGCAAACAAATCCCCCCCCCCCCCCCGTGTCCTTTCTCACTCTATGGTGCTTTTCTGGTTTTGTTGCTTAGTTGAGAGAAGGTCCTGTCATGCAGTTCTGACTAGCCTGCAACTCACTCTCTGTAGACCAGGTTAGCCTCGAAATATAAATTGAATCATCTCAACAGAGAGCCAATCTATTCTTTTTTTTTTTTTTTTTAAAGTGTTCTACACTGCTTTGCATTTAAAGGAAAAACCCTTGAAATGTATTCTGTTACTTTAAAAATATTCTTTCTGGTGCTTTGAAAGATACCTATAATAAAAAGAAACTGTTATGCTAGGAAGCTTTTGTGAATCCCACAAGTCCACCAAGGAGTGGATTCAGGCCAGCATTTATAGGGACAAGAAGGGGGTATCTAGCCTGGCACACATCCGACTGGGGGACGTTATGGCCTTTAACATAGTTGGCTGGTGCTGGGAGCCAAACCATAAACTTAACTTCTGCTTTCCTGATTTGTGGTGGTTAGAAATCGAGGTGTCAGGCACAGGCTTGTAACCTGAGGGTGCAGATTTGTTGGGGGAATAACCTGGCTAACATGGAGTCTAAACCTAAAAGATCTGGTCTCTCAAAATGTCAGTTCTCAGAACTGGGGAAGATACTAGCAAATTCTATATCTGACAAAGGTGTTGTGTCCATAATATATAAAGAACTGCATGATTCAACAATAATTTTTTAATGGGCAAAGTATCTAAATAGGTATTTCTCCAAGGAAGATATACAAATGACTGGCCAGCACACAGAGTGTTTAGCATCACCAGCTACCGGAGAACCACAGGGCAGGCCTTCACACATGCCCAGAAGGCTGCTGGCAGTGCATTGTGGGTGCTGGGGAGGATGAGGAGAGACTAGGACCAGAGCAGTCAGGAGGCTCTGAAAACACTAAGCAGCGACTTCCATGGGACCCAGTCACTCCCTTCCTCATTATCTACCCAGGAAAATAAAAGCGACCTGGTCATCCCAGCTACTCAGAAAGCTGAGGCAAGAAGATGGCAAGTTCAAAGCCAGCCTGGGCAACTTAGTGAGACTATCCCCAAATTCTAACACTTTTCATGCATGCATGGCCGCAGATGCAGTTGCTGGTACTGGGGAGGGGGGGATATGCAGGCGTATTCCAGGTATCAGTTTTCACCATGGCTGGAAGGAGAAGCACCCTGAATGGCTACTGAACTACGGGCGCAGAGAAGCTTACCTACCCAGAGAAAGGAGTATTGCTGGACAATGAAGACGAATGGCAGCATGGAGGAAGCTTGAAACCTTATACTGACGAGGGAAATCAGACCCCGACAGATCACAAGTGGGATTCTCCAGGCCAGGCCAGGAGCTACAGACTTAGGAAGGGGCATTGCCTAGTGCTGTGTGGGAGGGCCAGAGGTGTGGAGGGGCAAGGGTGTGTTGGGAGGGGCAGAGGGTGTGTGGGAGGGGCGAGGGTGTGTGGGAGGGGCAGAGGGTGTGGGAGGGGCATGAGGTGTGTGGGGGGCAAGAGGTGTGGGAGAGGGCAGAGGGTAATGTGGGAGGGGCAGAGGGTGTGTGGGAGGGGCAGAGGGTGTGGGAGGGGCAGAGGGTGTGTGGAGGGGCAGGGGGTTGTGGGCAGAAGAGTATGGGGGAAGGGCAGGCAGTGTTCTAAAATGAATCGGAGTACAGAGATGCACAACTCTGAATCCATTGAAACCCTGAGTTGCACACGTCAATGAATATATGCTGTATGAATACTACTTTATTTATTTAAAAATTGGTGGTTAGATTTTAAAGCCCGACCAGCTTCCGTTTTGAAGAAAAACATTTTGTGCGGGACCAGGGGCTAAACTCCCAATTCCAGGAAGAAAATCACAAAGTCCACCCAAGCAAACATCCGTGACAATTCCCCTTCCTCAGTGACGGCCAATCAGCTACCACAGCAGGGTCAAGGTACACGGAGATAGCCAAGACATCCTGCAGAGAATAGATAACCTAGCCATTCGTTTGCAGGTGGTTTTTGCCTCCATGTTTGGCTCCTGCAGATTACGTCAGAGGTGCAGATTTTAAAATATTAACTTGCTGACCTATATGGAAATTCCCCAAGTTTTCTGTAACCACAATAAAAACCCTGCACCCCTAGATTCGGGCTCTCACTTCGGACCCATTGCAATGGGGACGGTGAGAGTCCTTGCTCGCAAACTGGTAATAAAAGCCCCTTGTGTATTTGCATCGGAATTGGCTCTTCGGTGGTCTTTGGGGTCCCTGTGACTTGGGCATAGCGATATCTATAATTAATGAAGACCTTTCAGGTGGCTTGCTTGAAATTCGACACTAAAGAACTTTGGGGTGGCCACAGATAGCATCTCCTTGGAGGACTTGGTGACCGGCATGCACAACCGACACCTTTGGTGCAGTAGGTAACCTCTCCTGCGTAATGCAGGAGGCAGAATTCCAGCCAGCCGATCCTCTTCCGGCCCTTTGGACCAGCCAACTTCCGGCTACAAGACACAAACACAGATCACCTCTGCAGGAGCAGGACCAAGAAGTCCTGGGTCATCACATTGAAGCTGACTCCAGGGGATCCCGGGGAACCTTGCTCCCTAACCGGCTGTCTATCAGGTCTCTCATAATTAGATCCTTTCGCCAACTAAGCTAGTGGGGAAGAAAGCATCTATCTGTGAGAAACATTCGCTTTTGTTTAGTCTTGTTTAAGTCAAGTGACCTGGGCTGGGGGCTTGGCTGGGTGGTAGAACACCTGCCTGGCAAGCATAAAGCCCCGGGTTCCCTCAGCGACACAGGGGTTTCGTCTTATCTTTAAATTTTGTATATATGGGTGTTTTGCCTGCATGTATGTCTGTGTGTCACATTTGGGCCTAGTGGACCTGGAACTGGAGGTAGAGACATCGGAGTGCTGGGAATCAAACTCAGGTCCCCTGGAAGTGCATTGGGTGCTCTTAACCAATTCAGCCCCGTCAGTTTTAATTTAAAAACTGAAGAAAAGATTGAGTATGGTGGCATGACTTTAATTCCAATATTCAGGAGACAGGAAGATCTTTCTGAGTCTAAGGCCACCCTGGCTGACAGAGAGAGCTTCAGGTCAGCCAAGGCTACATAGTGAGACCCTGTCTCAAAGAAGGGGAGGAGGGAGGAGGAGGAAAAAGGTTGAGGAAGAGGAAGTGTTGGAAGAGGAAGGTGCCTGCGTATAGTGGATTGTTGATCGCTGTGCTGGCAGAGAGCTAAGTACTGGGCATATTTTGGTATTCTCATTCTTCTCAGTCACCTGCCTCAGTACTTTGTAAACACTCTGTGTCCCTTACTCGAAGATTGGCTTAACAAAGATCTGAAGGCCCGTAGCTAAGAAGAAAAGGAGGTGCAGGAAGTGAGAGAGGGTCTCTGGGAGAAGAATGGAGGAGGGGGAGGGGATTTGCCGGCAGGACAAGGAGGTGTTCAGATGGATGTATGGGGGCTGAGAGAGAGGTAAAGAACTAGCCAAATGTCGAGTCGTGGTGGCCAGTGGGCTAGGATAATAAAATCACATTAGGTGAACTGGCTGGGAAGTAGTAGCCCAATCTGAAGGCCTGAGTTATAATAAAAATTAGTAAGTCTCTGTGTTGTTATTTAACTACTGGTGGGTCTAGAACCAGAAAGTCCCACTATAAGGAAGAGGAAGAGGAAGGAAGAAGGAGGAGAAGGAGAAGAAGGAAGGAGACTAGGCCCAAATTTCTGCTTCTGAGACTTGGGCAAGTCCAGGAAAGTCAGTTTTTGGAAAAACCCCAGGCCTCAGGCAGCCAATCAGAAGCTGCCTTGCCACCTAGCCTGAGGTGAGGGCAATGGGTCAGCAACAGTTTCCAGACTTCCCCAGCAACAGTTTCCAGACTTCCCCAGCAACAGTTTTCAACACCCACACCCCAACAATGGTTCTGGAATGTCCCTAGAGAAAGAGCAAACAGATTAAGATAGAGGTCACCTACCCCTCCCCAGAATTCCCTAATGTGCTTTAAATAGGATCTTTGAGTTCACTGGGGTACCTCCATCTTGTAGATGGTAGACCCCAGCATGCTGGACTTCTGCAGGATAAAATGCTCTTTGCTTTTGCATACTATTGGAATCTGGGGTATCATTCTTCAAAGAATCATGGACCCAAGAAGAAGAAAGAAGAAGGAAGAAGAGAGGGAGGAGGAGGAGGAGGAGGAGGAGGAGGAGGAGGAGGAGGAGGAGGAGAGGAGAAGGGAGGAGAGGAGAGGAGGAGAGGAGGAGGGAGGAGGGAGGAGGAAGGAGGAGGAGAAGGAGAAGGAGAAGAGGAAGAAGATCCAACCCAATGAGACAGCTCAGCAGACAAAAGGGCTTGCTACCAAGCCTGATGACTGGAGTTCAATCCCTGGGACCTACCTAGTGGAAGAAAAGAACTGACACCCTCCCCAAGTTGTCCTCTGACCTCCACACAGTGTGGTACATGTATCCATGGGCATGTTCTCACACTCAAATAAGTAAATTAATTTATGTAATTTTTTTTTTTTTTTTTTTTTGGTTTTTCGAGACAGGGTTTCTTTGTGTAGCCCTGGCTGTCCTGGAACTCACTCTGTAGACCAGGCTGGCCTCGAACTCAGAAATCCTCCTGCCTCTGCTCCCAAGTGCTGGGATTAAAGGCGTGTGCCACCACCGCCCGGCAATATATGTAATTTTTTAAAGGTATATTTGTTTGGTTTCAGACCCTGGGACAAGGGACTGAGGTGCATATTGTACACACCAAAGCAGACTTGGCCTCCAGGTTCTCCCAGCATCCCTCAGTCCCTACCTGGCAAACCCTGCCCGTAACCCTAAACTTTCTAGCCCAGGGGCTGGGCTGCCCTTCCCCCAGAGGCTCCTCCCTATACAATCCAGACATTTTGGTCTCTCTCTCTCTCTCCTTCTTTTCTTCTTTCTCTCTGTGTGTACCTCTTTCTCTCTTCCTCCCTCCACCCCCACTTTCCCCATGGCAACTTCCCTGGCCTCGGTCCTTGGGGCCAGCTAACTCGTCCATCCAAGAGCAGCTTCTCAATAAATATGCCTTTAATATAATCTAATCTGGTTTAAATTGGCTCATTTCACCAGCAGTGGAGAAATAACCTATCAATGGTGAAATACTTCATTTGGCAAAACATTTGCTATGCAAGCATGAGACACAAGTTTGATTTCCAGAACCCGGAGGGGGTGGGGGGGATTGGAGACAGGCTGGTCCCTGAAGCTCACTGGCCAGCCTAGCCTAGCCTAAGGGACAGACCCTAAGTCCCAGTGAGAGCCCATGCGTGAATGTAGAGCAGTTTGTTTCTCCAGGGTCACGTCATTTGAGTACACAACTTCATCTGTTTGTCGTCCGTGTCAGATGGGGCCCTGCAGATGGTGATTTCTGTGGACAGTCACTGAAATGGAAATGGGCTACTCTGCAGAACAGCTTGCTGGGTCTCAATCTCTACCGCTCAGTAAGAGGCCATGCTGGGGCTGCTCTTCAAAGCCAGAGTTGTTTGTAGGTGCTGGGGGCTGAATCCCGGGCGCAGACACAGAAGCCCTTGACTGCTGAGCCATGCTCCCAGTGCTCAAACTCAAGTCGTTCTGTGCAAACCGTGGTTTATTTATGCACACGTGTTGGTGCCGTGTTCTTCCATGTCTGTCCGTGTGAGTAGTAAATGTTCTTACCTGCAGAGCCATCTCTCCAGCCATCAGAAGTATAGTCTTTTAAAGTTGGATATGGGGGTCTGGAGAGATGGCTCAGCGGTTAAGAGCACTGACTGCTCTTCCAGAGGTCCTGAGTTCAATTCCCAGCAATCACATGGTGGCTCACAACCATCTGTAATGGGATCCGATGCCCCTTCTGGTGTGTCTGAAGACAGCAACAGTGCACACATATAAATAAATAAATCTTTTAAAAATATTTTTTAAAAAAGCGCTGGATGTGAAAATCAGATTTTGAGAAAATATTTGGAGACTCCCTGTCAAGTCATTCTGAGATCTCAGGGTGGACGCCTGGGAAGACGCTTATGGGGCATCTTTGATGCGGCTTTCTTGATGTCCGGCTGTTGTTGGCTGCTTTTGCTTATGTCCTACATTCAATTCCTTGGTTAGCTGTGAACCAGCGAGGGGGTTCTGTTTGCTTTTTTTGAGACGTGGTTTAACCACGGCCCTTGTCAGCAGGTTCCACATATTTGTCTGCTTTAAGGTCTTTTGAGACAGTGTCTTTCTGTGTGGCCCAGGCTGGCCTTGAACTCCCAATTCCCGTCTCAGCCTCCCGAGCAAGCGCAGGGATGGCAAGCCCGCCCGTGTCACCACATCTGGCTGTCCCTACTGGACCTAAATTGTTCCTATCAGTCTGATTACTACTCACAAGGGCATACTGACATGAGCCAGTTTTCAGGATGCTGTGTTTCTGTGTGAAATCACTGAGCTGTGTTGCATGAACATGTGTGGTATAAGTGAACATGTGTATGTGCTAGACACACAAAGACCTGAGGAGGACATGCACTGGTGTCGTGCTCAATCATCTCTGCCTTCTTCTTTTAGGCATGGTCTCTCACTGAATCTGGAGCTAGGCTGGCAGCTAGCTGGGGTTATGAACCAGTGCAGCCATGCCCAGCTTCGTAGGTGGGTGCTGTGATCTGAACTCGGGGCCTGATGCTTGCACAAGTGCAGGTACCCACTGAGCCACCTCTCCGGCCCCAAAGTACTTGTACTTGGACACAGGTCCAATAAAGGAAATATATAACATTCTCTCCATACAACAGCCCTTCAAATAAATAAAGCACGCATGTGTGAAAGTGCGCATGCTTGCTCATTTTCTCACTCGTTTGGAAATGTGCACGCTTGCCCACTTTCTCATACGTTTGGAAGTGTGTATGCTTGCCCATTTTCTTGCATGTTTGGAAGTGCGCATGCTTGGAAGTGCGCATGCTTAGAAGTGCGCATGCTTGGAAGTACGCACGTTTGGAAGTGCGCATGCTTGCCCACTTTCTCCTCCAGCTTCTCCAGGAAACTCAAGTCCGTCGCGGGGCCTGGACGGATGCATTCTTCATCCTTTCAAATAGAAAGAAGACAGCTCAGCCTCACACCAGCGCATGCGCTGACTGATTGGGGGAGGGGGGTTTAAGAGCTTCCACCACCAGCAGCTGAATGTCCTAGATTAAATTGTTGTCACCTTCTACAAAGCCAGTGAGAGGAAGGGGTCAAGCCATCACTTGTGCTGGGACCCTGGGGGCTGGCTGAGAGAGCCTCCACCCTGAGAGCTTAGAAATGCCATAGAGTCAGTTTCCCTGCATCTGACTAGTGTTTCTGATTCCTTTTTCATTCCCCCATCCTTTGAGGCGAGACTTGGCTGTGTCTCCGGCTTGCCTCAAACTCCTGCTTTAGCCTTCGCAGAGCTGAGATTACAGGTACTGGCCAGCTCACACTCTGGCCTGTATCTTTTCATTCATTCATTCACTCATTTCATTCTCCTTCTTTCTTCCCTCTCCCTTGCCTTTAGTTAGGGTCTTGCTAGGTAGCTTGGAGTGGTCTCAAACTCATAATCCTCCTGCCTCAGCTTCCTGAGCATTGGAGTGTCAGGCATGCACCGTCACACCCCAGTCTGACTCATTTTTCTTTCCTCTCCGACTCTTGGTGACTGGATACGTAGCTCAGGCTGGTCTCCAGCTCATGACTCCTGAATGCTGGGATAAGAGGTGTGCCCCACCATGCCCCGCTCTGACCATATTTTCAGACTTTCCCGAAGACACTCAGGGTTGCCACGGCAGCTTACTGAAACACTCGTAACCAGCCATCACGGATCAGGAACAACTGCGTGCACAGCGTGAAGGCCTCGAGGGAAGAAAGCTGCAGAAGCCGGGACCACACCTCCCTCTATCCTGCGAGCTAACTTCCTCAACAAGGAGTCTACTCAATTGGCCACGGTCAACATACACATCCTCACACACACACATACCACACCCCACACACACAAACACACTCACTCCTCCTCACACACTCACCCAACAGATAAATAAACACACACATACACCCCACAAACATATACACACCTCCCACACACACTCACCCCACATACCTCCCCAAACACACGTATAAACACACCCATTCACTCAAATACACACAGACATTCATACCTCCCCGCACACTCACCCCAACACCCACTCACCCACTCACCTCCCCCACACCCACTCACATATACACACACACACACACTGAGACATTCTATAACCTAGTCTATAGAATTTACTATGTAGTCCAGGCTGGCCTCAAACTTCCCTCATTGCTGGGGTTACACAGGGCTCTCCCTCTGTGCCTTTGAGCCTGGGAAGCATTTATCTGCCTGTGACAGACACCTAGTCAGTGAGCCGGGTCACAGTTTTCTCACCAGAATCGAGATGATCCCTCTGTGTCTCTCCTCTACCAAATCACAGATGATCTTGTTGTTGAAGTACTGGACAGGCTCCCACTGAAAGGACAAGAGGGAAGGGTTCTCCCAGCATGCACAGGGGCATCAAGCACTTTGGCCTGACCTGGATTCTCCAAGTATTTCCTTATCTCCAAATCTTATTTTGATATCTAACCTTTAAAAAACATATACTTTGGGGAACAGGAGAGATGACTCAGCCGTTAACATTTACTGCTCTCATGGAGGAAGACCCAAGTTCAGTTCCCAGCATGCACATCGTGTGGCTTATAACTGTCTATAACTCTGGCTCCAGGGGAACCTGATGCTTTTCTGGCCTCCACAGGCACCTGCAATAAGGTACACACACACGCACACACGAGAGACAGAGAGAGAGAGAGAGAGAGAGAGAGAGAGACAGAGAGAGAGAGAGAGACAGAGAGAGAGAGAGAGAGAAAGAAATCTTTTTTAAGAATGATACTTTTGGGGCCGGAGAGATGGCTCAGCAGGTAAAGGTGTCTGTGGCACAAGCCTCATATCCTGAGTTTGATCCCTGAAACTCATGTAAGCCAGGGGGTGGGGTGGGGGGCTGGGGACTGACTCTGTGTCTCTGTGCCCTGGATGTGCACCTGTACCCATGTCATGCATACACACCACACACACACACACACAGCGCTGAAACTTAAAAATTCTTAAATGATACTTGTTGCCAGTCTTTGCTACTTTGTGAGTTTTTTCCTTCCACCTTGTCAACCCCTAACACTAAATGAGAGAGAGAAAAGGATAGAGAGGAAAGAGATACTGAATAAAGTCCGGGTCAGAAAGGGGGTGACCTGTGTTGTTAGACTACTTCCTGCTGATTAGGGGCATTGGGGTCCTTGGGGAAGTTCAGTCTTCACTGTCAGGATGTCTGGTTTCCTGTGTGTGTGCACGCGTGTGTGTGTGTGTGTAAGAGTTATTTATTAATTTATTTTATGTATATATAAGAACGCCGTTTCTCTCTTCAGACACAGCAGAAGACGACATAAGATCCCATTACGGATGGTTGTGAGCCACCATGTGGTTGCTGGGAATTGAACTCAGGATCTCTGGAAGAGCAGTCAGTGCTCTTCACGTCTGAGCCATCTCTCCAGCCCCTGTTGATTTTTTTGCACATGACTACTTAACAAACTGAGACCAAGACAATCAACCACCAACCATACCTCCTTTGGCAACAAACAACAACTCTCTCGGGGACCTAGCATTTATAGACCCTCTGAAAAGTTCCCAGAATCCCAAACATCGCACAAGCACAGAAACTCTCTGCAGCTGGCAAAACCACGGCTCTGCTAGAGCACGAGGCAAATCACAGTCAGCTGCTGTGGATGGTCAGAAGTGGCCCCGTATCCCACACCTGGGATGAAAATGAAAGCACATTTTTATAATATTTGTATTTTTTAAAGAAACCAAAATTCTAAAATTCTTACTACAGATACTTTCTAGATATCCCAACTATTTTCCTAGGAAGAGCTAAAAGTCCTCAATCCAAGAAATGTGGAGGGGTCGGGGTTGAGCTAGGAGGTAGAGTGTTTTATCAGTGTGTTCAAAGCCATGCACCCACTCCTTCTCTCCCTCCCTCTCTCCTTCCTCCCATCCATCTTCGTCTCAGATTCTTATTCTCTGTCTCTCTCTGTCTGTCTCTTGACTCTGTATGTGTGTGTCTCCCGCCTTCTCTCTTAGAGACACATCCGATGCTCACCTCGATGCCTTCAGATTCGTACTCAGCCTGCTCGCCTTCAGCGTCCTCTCTATCAGCAGCTGCTGTAGTTTCTCATTGCAGTAATTTATACAAAACTGTTCAAAACTAGAAATACAGGGGATTTCGGTCACATGACTCATGCTGAAAGACCAGGCACAGCCAAACCACTTCTTTGTGAGGACACAGATCTTATCTATAGAGCGTTCACTAATAAACGGGAAGAATCCCATGGAAACAGAGTCAGTGCAGCGTGTGATTGGCTAGAGATAACTAGTGCGTAGAGCACTTGCTGGGAACCATGTATAAGTTGAGGACTGTGGATCCGTTGTTCTAGGGACAGGGAACCAATTGCAGACTCTAAGACCAAGAGACAAGCAGACAAGTAGACAGACAGGCAGTGCAGGCAGGCAGGACAGTGCAGGCAGTGCAGACAGGCAGGCAGTGCAGGCAGGCAGACAGTGCAGACAGGCAGGCAGTACAGACAGGCAGGCAGTGCAGGCAGTGCAGACAGGCAGGTAGTGCATGCAGTGAAGACAGGCAGACAGGCAGGCAGTGCAGACAAGTAGACAGGCAGGCAGTGCAGGCAGTGCAGACAGGCAGGCAGTGCAGGCAGTAGAGGTAGGTAGGCAGGCAGTGCAGACAGGCAGGCAGGCAGTGCAGGCAGTGCAGGCAGTGGAGGTAGGCAGGCAATGCAGATAGGGCAGGCAGGCAGTGCAGACAGGCAGTGCAGACAGGCAGGCAGGCAGTGCAGGTAGTGCAGGCAGGCAGTGCAGGCAGGGCAGGTACACAGGGCAAACTCACCCATTCTTGTCGAAGACTTCGAAGCCGTAGATGTCCAACAACCCAATGACAGTCTTTTGGGTGAAATCCTAGTGGGGAAAAACAACGCATGCGACTAGCTTCGAGTGCTGTGGCTCTCCCAAAGCGCCTTCATTTCCCAAACACTTCTTGGTGCACATGTCTGTCTACTAGCTGTTTGCAGGTGCCCATGGAGACTAGAGGAGCCAGTGTTCCAGACAGCTGTGAGCTGCCTGACATAGGTGCTGGGAACTAAACACGGGTGCTCTGCAAGAGCCACAAGTGCTTTTAATCATGGAGCCATCTTTCAAGCTCTTACCCACAGCAAGGCTGTAAGAGATAGAAATTAAATTTGACTATGGAGTTTGGAAGTAGGGCCTTTGGGGGGGGGGTCCATCAGCTAGATAAGACCATCAGAGCGGAGCCCCAGGACCTGATGCTTTCTACAAAGAGAGAGAGACCAGAGAGCTGCACAGACCATGTTCTTTCTCTCTTGCCATGTGACACTCTCTTCCTGGGTCACCATTAGAGCAATAAAAAATGGACTGATTCGGTTAAGTTTGTCTTTGCGATCCCTGTCGCTGTCCCTAAATTTGGGACTCAGGTATAAAGCACTTGGCTCCTACCTTGTTCTTCAGCAGGCGCTCGTAGTAACCTTTGGGGCCTAAGGCTGGTCCTCAGCTGGACTGGCCTTGTGGGTTCCCTAGGCAAGCAACACCTTGGCTTCTGATTGACTTCATGGCTTCATGTCTCTCCAGCCGCCAGTTTGCATCCCCTCCAAAACCAACAATGAAGTGACCTACAAACTGCCAGGAAGTGCTTGCCCAGGAGAGAGGCGGCAGAGGCGTGAATGTCACTTCATACAGGCAAGGGTGGGCACCTCTTAGTGAGGCTCTGGTCTCAGTTTATCTCCCAAAGTTCACCCGTCAGAATCAGCATCTTCAGTCTCGTGTCATCGGTATTCGGAAGACAAGGTCATGAGGCAGGGCCACCATGATGCAGAGGTCCCTTGCCGTGTCAGGATGCTGGAGGAGGAGACTCCACTAGATGTGGCTTTGTCCTCTCAACTCCCCAGTGTCTGGAACCCTGAGCTAAGTAAACGTCTACATTTTCTCAATCACCCAGCTTGTAGTTATAGCAACTGAGGACATGCTATTATTCATTTAAAGATGGTGTGTGTGTGTGTGTGTGTGTGTGTGTGTGTGTGTGTGTATGGTGTGTGTGTGCATGGTGGTGCACACAAGTGCACACATATTCATATCCCACATGTTTGGGTACCCAAAGAGGCCAGAAGAGGTTCTCAGGGTCTCCTGGAACAGGGATTAAAGGTGGTTGTGAGCCCCACCCATTGTGGATGCTGGGAACTGAACTTGGGTCCTCTGCAAGGAAGGACAGTAACGTTCTTAACTGCTAAGCCATCTAGCCCGGCTTCTCCGCCTCCTCCTCTTCCTCTCTCTCTCTTTTCTTACTCCTCCTCCTCCTCATTTTGATTTATTTCTCATGCATTGGTGTTTTGCCTGCATGTGTGTATGAGGATGTCACATCCCCTAGAATTGGAGTTAGAGACAGCTGTGATCTGCCGTCGGGATGCTGGGAATTGAACCTGAGTTCTCTGGAAGAGCAGCCAGCGCTCTTAACCACTGAGCTATCTCTCCAGTTCCCCTTCCTCCAATTATACTTAACAGGACACAGTGGACTCCTCTGTCCGACTGGACTGAGACGCTGCCTCCCAGTCTGTATTCTGCACGCCAGGCCCCAGAGTCATGCCTTGATTCTAGCTCCAAATAAACTCCCATCTTATCTGATTCCTACGTAAAAAGGAAACAGGACCTAAAGCAGGAGTTTGAAGGTCAGCTGCGTGTTCTCAGACACGTTAAAATTCTACGGCTGTAGAAGGCCATCTGGTATACCACAGGTGCTGTAGATACCGGACTTTGGAAAGTGTCCCAAGCCAACAGGTGTGCACACCCATTAGCCTACTGTGTACAAGGCTCTGGAAGACTCAGATATCACCCCTGCCCATGAGAAGCTTATGGGTCATGTTCATAGGCACTTTGCATCAATATGATGACTGCAAGACATTACCACCTTAGTGAGAAACAGGACATCCAATGTGTATTGACCCACCTTGTTAACTAAGGAAGAATTGATTTTATTAACCAGCCACGTAAATGTCCGCCCGTAAACAGCCTTTGCCATGGCGTCTCTGGCGTAAACAGAGAGTTCTACCGTCAACGGCATATCACCTGGAAAGACGGATAAGGGACATAAGTCATTACAGACAGGACGAGCCGTACCCTCAGGGTCCACACCAGTCTCTGACAGTAACTGAGCATTGGACACAAGTTAGAAGACTAAGACCCAGACACAGGCCTAGTGTTGTGGGCTCAGCTCGAGGCAGAGTCGGAGCACTGACAGGACTTCCAGAGACTCACACGAGGAAAGAGTCCTGGTACAGGTTGAAGTGATGGGTGGGGTGCCGTAAAGATGACCAAGAGGCTGAGGCAGGTGAGTGGGGAAGGGTCCCTGATTCAGGGCTCTGGGGGCTGAAGGCTGGAGGACAGGGAAAGCTGTTCCAGCAAAGGGAACAGCATGTGTAAAGACCTTGTGAGGAAGGGTGCGGCAAGGTGAGACATGACTGGTGGGGGATGGGGGGTAAGGGGTAGGATGAGGGAGTAAGGGGTGGGCATGGGGGTAAGAGATGGGGGATGGGGGTAAGAGGTGGGATGGGGTGATAAGGGCTGGAGATGGGGGTAAGGAGTGGGGATGGGGAAAGGGTAGGGAATAGAGGAAAGGGGTATGGAGTAGGGATTAGGGGTAAGGGTGGAGATGAAGGGGTACAGGATGGGAGGTAAGGGTGGGGGGTGGGGTGAGGAATGGGGATGGATGTAAGGACAAGGGATGAGAGCTGGGGATGATTTAATTGGGTGGGGTGGGATAGGAGATGGAGGAATGGGGTTATGGGTTTGGGGAGATGAAGTTGGGAACCCCAGCAAGAGCTGAGCCTCTCAGGGCCTGGTGGGCGGGGTAGAGGGTTTGTTACCCACAGAGGACACCAGAGTGCTGGGCTGAGTCAGGCAGCCACGACAGGGCCCAACATCTTACCTGCACTGTTTCCTTACCTCCTCTGTTTTGGCTTCAATCTTTCTGTGGGTGAGTGCTTCCAGAAGGACAGCCGGGCAGACTCCCAGGAGCTGCGTGAGAGATTTCAGTCGTCATTCAGTAACTATACAGAGCCTGTGGCCTCTCTGGGGTCAGGGCCATCCACCCTCCCTTCATTGCTGTGCTTTAGGGCAAAGGGGCCCTCACTGGGTCAGCTATGGTGGTACACTCCTGTAATCTCAGCACCCAGGATGACTGCAAGTTCAGAGCCAGCTTAGGCTGTATAATGAGGTCCTGTCTCAAAACCAAACAAACCCAATCAAACAGAAGCAAGCTCACCGGTCGCAGCTCCTTCTAACTTCCTAACCTCAAAGAACATGGTGCTAACCATTTGCACTGCTGTGGATATTTGGGGTTCAGACTCAGCACCCCACCCTCTAAGTTTATCAGCAAAGGAAGGTCACCTTGGCAATCCACTTGATTTCGTGGGTGTCCGGGACGCTGGCACAGCCTTGTTTGTCCCCTTGAAACAAACGTTGCCCAGGTGTAGGACGCTAGCGATGATCCCAAAGAGGTTCTAGAGACACAGGTGGCGCACGCCTTTAATCCCAGCACTTGGGAGGCAGAAGGCAGGCAGATCTCTGAGCTTGAGGCCAGCCTGGCTACAGAGTGAGTTCCAGGACAGCCAAGGCTGTTTGTACAACAGACTTCCAGCTAGTGTTTGCCTGTGACCCCAGCACTCAGGCGGCTGAGACAGGGGATCACTAGTTCCAGGACAGCCTGGGTTACATAGTGAAACCCTGTCTCAAACAAAACCAACCAACCAACCCAACAGGTAAGCAAATTTTCTAACAGCATGGTCTCAAATATTATCATAATTTTATAAGACTACATCTTTGGTTCTTGAAAGATGAACAGAATTATAATCAAACAGAAAAAAAGTGACAAGATTCTATTCAATGTTTATCCATGATGCAATTCATTTTAAAATTGAAGAGTAAGTAAAGACTAAATGTGCAGGTCCAATGGATCTAAATCAAGACTGGTCTAATTGAGGAACACCCTGGGAGACCACATCACCTGGGGAGGACCGCATACCCGGGGAGGACCACAACACCCGGGGAGGACCACATCACCGGGAGGATCACCCGGGGAGGACCACATCACCTCCCTCTATACAACACTGGAGAAACTTAAGTTGACAGAAAAGATGCAAAATGCCCAATTACTATGGGAGCAGGCTACATCTGCTCTTTTAGAATTGTTTAGATACAATACTTGAGGCATATTTATACTAAATATTCTTCATTATTTACCTCAAAAATATGTGTGTTACAGGATGCCCTATCTTTCACCCGATGTATGTTCGTGTGTACACATGTTCACATGCATGTGCACGTCGGTGTTTGTGTGCATGGAACTGAGGACTATTTGGGGGTCATCTGACAGGCATCAAGTTTATCTTTTGTTTGGTTATTTTTATTAGTTCTCTTTCTGGCCTGGAGCTTACCACGTGAGCCAAGCTGGCTGGCCCGTGAGCCCAGAGACCCCTTTCCACTGCCTTCTCATTGCTGGGATCACAAGCATGCACTGTAACACCTGACAATTTTTTAGGGGGCTGGAGGATGGCTATCACCGCTGACCTCTGACCCCATGCTTTCTCTCTAACAGAGGACTTAGGTTTATTCACCTAGCACACACAAGATGGCTCTCAACTATCTGTAACTTCGGACCAGGGGATCTGCTGCCCTCTTTTGGCCTCTGTGGACATCAGGGACACGTGATCTGTAGTCATACATGCAGGCAAAACACTCATCTATATAAAATAAAAGTCTTTGAAAGACTTTTATTATTGCTATTTAGCACTGGGTCCCCTGGGACTGTGGTTTTAAGTGGTTCCCAGCTGCCTGACAAGGGTACTGGGAACCAAACGCAAGCTGTCTGCAAGCAACAAGTATTCTTAGCTGCTGAGCTGTCTCTCCAGCTCCTGGCTTTTGATGCAGGTTCTGGGGCTCAAGTTTGGCCTTCCAACTCTCTGCTGACTGCACCATCACCCTGGCTCTGATTTGGGCCTTTATTTGCTGAGTCCAGTGGTCGTACATCAACCAAGCCCCAAGAAAACAGGGTTGTTCCAAGGCCTTTACCTCAAGGTCGGCTTCAGTAAAACCAATGACAGAGAAGGCACCGCACACTGTTTCCCAGGCATTCTTGTCGTTGGTGGGTGACTCTCTGGCACAGTGACCCTGTGATACAACTGCATCAGTTAGTGGTATTTTAAGGACAATGGAGGATGCAGACACCTATTCCTAGCTCCAAGCGACTTTCTAACCTTGGAGAACCACTTCTGTAATGTCCTGAACTGTAGACGAGAAGGTTTTAATCTACTTAGCAGAGATCATTTTTTTTTCTTCTAAAACTGAATTTATCTTTAAAAATCCCTGTCCTGAGAGACTTTCAAAGCTACTGAATTATATTTTCAGGACCTGTCTTAAAGCACCTTTTCGGTTTTGCTGAATAACTGGAAGTCGTGTGTTGAAGGGACGATGGTGACCCATGCAAAGAAACAGCGTGCTTAAATTTGGAAGACGGCCCTGATGCTCTTGGAGATATTCAGCAAAACCCTCCTCACTGTAAGGATAGATTGGAGGCTGCCCTGCTGAAGGAGAGGCTGTGTGCACTTACAGACCAGCGGTAGAGGTGGGATCAGGTTCTCAATGAATTCTGTGTTGCTTTTTAAATAAGAAAAGACCCACCAATGTCATATTTTAAATTCCATGCACTTATTTATCGTGTGTGTACATGTGTGTGGGCACATGTATGTCAGGGTACATATGTGGAGATCAGAGACAGCCCTGCGGGGGGTCGGTTCTCTGCCTCTGCCGTGTGGAAGCCCAGGATACAACTCAGGCCATCAGACATTGAGGCAAGTGTCTTTATTCCTCAGGCTGTGCTGCTGGCCCAACAATGTCACAATTTAAAGAGGAAACAGTATAGACGTTTTAAAACTTATTTCGCATTTGGGGATAAGGGACTCCCAGTTTGCTGGTTACTCAAAGGTTTATCGTCTTAAGATATTTCTGTATTAATACAGCATCTGCCAAAGAGTCAGCCAGAACAAAACTCACAATTTTAGAGAACAAGAGTTTCATGTCTGTGAGTTCTAATATCCTCACATTCGACCAAAACTATTCAGGTAAGCTGTGTCCCACTGAGTGTGTGCAGACTTCTCTTCTACTTATTCCCCTAAACAATACAGTGTAACAGCTACTTATGGTCTGTGTGTGCACACGGTTCCAAGTCTGTGCACGGAGACCAGAGGTCCACTGGTGTCTTTCTTGATCACCCCCGACCCACCTTATTTTTGAGACAGGGTCTCTGACTGGCCATGGAGCTCACGGATTTGATTAGACAGGCTGGAAGGAGCCACAAGGCTCCTCCCTCTTGTCTCTGCTTCTTCACTTTTGATGTGGCTACAAGGGATTCAAACTCAGATTCCCTTTTACTGACTGAGCCATGTCCACGGCCCACATAACCACCCAGAAATTAGCATTGACATCGTGTCTGGGCCTGGGGACAATTTAGCACATATGGGAGGATGTGTGACTGTCATTGCAAACACTTCCCATCCATGAGGATCCTGGAATGGGTCCCCATGGGACCTGAGCAGCTATCCCTCCCCACGTGATATCTGGTCCTGCCTCCTGCAGGCAAAGGGTGTGCAGATCTGTCCTTCTGAGACACACACTTGGATCTAGAGCAGTGCAAAGCGCAAAATGAAGCCAGACAGTTCCCCGGTGCTGTGGGGTTTCAGAGAACGGAGTCAAAGCAAAGCAAACATTAGCAAATTGCTAGGACTGCTTGCAAACCATAGTGGCACATATGGATTTGATTGAAGCAGTAGGTCCAGGAAAAATAATCTGTAAGAAAAAAAGTGTGTGTGTGTGTGTGTATACTGTGTCTCTCTGTGTATATGTATGTATCTCTGTGTCTGTGTGTGTGTGTAATATTTGCATGTCTGTGTGTCTCTCTGTGTGTATATGTGTCTCTCAGTCTTTCTCTGTGTATCTATCTCTGTGTGTCTGTGTGTTATTATTTGTGTGTGTGTCTGTCTGTATCTCTGAGTCTCTCTGTGTATGTGTCTCTGTATCTCTGTGTGTATGTCTGTATCTCTGGTCTCTCTGTGTGTATGTATGGTCTCTGTGTGTCTCTGTATGTGTCTTGTGTGTATATGTATGTGTGTGTGTATCTCTGTGTATATGTCTGTATCTCTATGTCTCTCTGTGTATGTTTGTGTCTCTATGTCTTCTGTGTGTATGTATGTGTCTCTCTGTGTGTGTGTGCATACATGGGTGCACACGCATGTGTATCCATGTCTCTCTGTGGATCCCCAACATAGAGATATGATTCTCAGAGGACCGAGAAGTTGCTTGGGGAAGTGAGGGAGGTTTCTGTCATTTTACTCATCCAGTCAATCCTCCAGACACCACAAAACTGACAGAGACACATGGCCAGGCTGGGAAAACCAGGTCCCTTTAAGAAATGCAAAAACAAACCAAGTGCTTCTCTGTTCTGAGGACCAGCTGTCAGCTCATCAGGACCCTTTGATCCTTTTCATCTCCTTAATTCATTCAAACTTTCTCCCTGAGGGCTCTGGGCACACTGGTCATTCTGCTTGGTGACCTCAGGTGACCCAAGGCCAGACCCAGTGAGAAGGAAAAGGGGGTGGGGGAACGGAGAAGAGCTTTGGGCAAAGAAAGGTGTTAGTGGGATCAAATGCTTCCCACCCGACCACAGGCTGAGGAAAAAGGAATGTTTGGGAGTTGAACTCGCGGAAGGTCCGTCCACAGCGCTAGCTCCCAGGTCCACTCGAGGGACTGAGGGACCGGTCTGCGCTGCTTCCGTTTGCAGCTGAGTTCTTAAAGCAAGTGCAGGGAGAGTTTTTGATGTGGGCAGAGAGGAGTGGCCATGCCTGTCACACCTGTGTCCCCCAACACAACCCCCCCCCGCGCCAGCAACTGTGTGTCTGTGTCTCTCTGTGTGTATATGTTGTGTTTATGTATGTATGTGTGTGCTGTGTGTGCATGTGTATGTGTGTGTCTCTCTCTGTGTGTATATGTATGTGTCTCTATGTGTATATGTGTGTGTTGTATGTATGTATGTGTCTCTCGTGGATGTGTATTTGTGTTGTGTGTATATGTATGTCTCTCTGTGTGTGTATGTGTGTGTATGTATGTCTCTCTGTATGTGTGTCTTCATGTGTATTGTGTGTGTATGTGTGTATGTATGTGTCTCTGTGTGTGTCTCTGTGTGTGTTTATGTATGTATGTGTCTCTGTGTGTGTATGGTGTCTGTATGTGTATGTATGTGTCTTTCTGTGTGTATATGTGTGTGTATGTATATGTATGTCTCTCTGTGTGTGTATGTGTGTGTATGTGTGTCTCTATGTGTATATGTGTATGTGTATGTATGTCTCTGTGTGTGTGTATGTGTGTGTATGTATGTCTCTCTGTACGTGTGTCTCTATGTGTATATGTGTGTGTATGTATGTGTCTCTCTGTGTGTGTTTATGTATGTATGTGTCTCTGTGTGTGTATGTGTGTCTCTATGTGTATGTGTGTGTGTATGTGTATGTATGTGTCTTTCTGTGTGTATATGTGTGTGTATGTATATGTATGTCTCTCTGTGTGTGTTGGTGTTATGTGTGTCTCATGTGTATATGTGTATGTTATGTGTCTCCTGTGTGTGGTATATGTGTGTGTGTATATGTATGTCTCCTGTGTGTGTATGTGTGTGTGTATATGTATGTCTCTGTGTGTGTGTATGTGTATCTCTATGTGTATATGTGTAGTGTATGTGTATGTATGTGTCTCTCTGTGTGTATGTGTTGTGTGTATGGTCTCTGAGTGTATATGTGTGTGTGTCTCTGTGTGTATATGTTCGTGTGTATGTGTATGTATGAGTCTGTATGTGTATGTGTGTTGTGTGTCCAATCTAAGGGGAATGTGTGTGTCACTGGGACTCCAAACTGGGACCTTGGGCATCCTCAGCAGGTGCTTTACCAGGGAGCTGAATCCTCATAACAAGGGAGCTTAAATTTTTAAAGCAGCTCCGGCAGGCAGCCCCTTCCCACCCTGGAAGGACTGAATCTAAATATTCGAAGGTGAGCTCCAACATCTGTCTCTTTACCTAGTGCTGGGTTTCGAACCCAGGGATTGCAATGCAAGAGGCCACTGCTCTCTTTGTTTCTAAGATTGCTCGAGTCTAACTTCTGCTGGGAACCAGATACTGGGCTGCCTTCCTGAGAGGAGATAGCTGTTCGCGAGAGAGTATGCGTTAGTTGCTGAAAATTCAGAGCAGAGAACAAGGAAAACCGCAGACACCCCTGACCCCTTCCTCCCTGAGGCCGCTGAAGCCGGGCACTGCTCTTTCTAACCTGTGAGAGGTACTTGTACAGCTGGGGGTCTCGCTCGAGCCCCAGGGAAGCGAGGCGCTCCGCTTCACCACCCGCTAGCAGCTGGTAGAAGATGTGGAAATTCCGCTCGCCGTGGTTTTGATAGACGACTCGGGATTTTTCGATCAAGTAACTGATGATATGGCCGCCTACGGGAACACCCTTCAAAACAGAAGAAGACCAAGGTGGCCAGGACAGGCCCCTCCCACTGCAGGCCCCTCCCACGCGGCCCTCACCGGGCCCCTCCCACGCAGGCCCCTCCCACGCAGGCCCCTCCCACTGCAGGCCCGGTAAACGCAGTGGTTTAGCCTAGGTGGTGTTTTCAGGGGGCAGGGGAGAGGAGGGGAAAGTCTGAGTCATCCTGATTAGCTTCAGCTTTACCATGTAGTCCAGGCTAGCCCGGAACTCATGTTCTTCCTGCCTCACCTCCCAAGCACTAAAATTACAGTAATGCATGGTGGCCAACTCAGCAGCTTTACAATTTGAATGAACAGCAATCTCTCGGGGTCAGAGGTTGATCTCTCAGGGTCAAAGGTTGATGTCTTTCCCTTAGACTCAGTTTTTGTTCAGTCTGAGACCATGGAGATATTTTCTCTCCTTGTTTTACTGTTTAATGTTCCAGACTATGGTCCAGCCTGCTAATTTTAAAATAACTTAAAATTTGTATTTATTGGTGGGTATATACGTATGCGTACGCACCGCACGCACATGGGCCAAAGCATGTATGTGGAGATCAGAGAACGACTTTCAGGATTTGGTTCCCCCCCTCCCGCCCCCCGTGTGTGTTCGGGGATCGAACCTTGGCCATCGGGCTTTGCATCAAGTACTTGTACTACCAAATCACCTTGTCAACCCACACTATGTCACATTTGTATGTGGCGTGAGATCGACGTCTTCTAAACTCATTATTAACACTCCCAGTCAATAAAAGCATACTGAACTCAGTAGTGATTTTTTTTTTAAATATGTATTTATTTATGTATATGAGTGCACTGTTGCCATCTTCAGACACAGCTGTGTGGTACACACTCACATCCATAAAACACAGATTTTTAAAGCTTAGATATTTTAATCACATTTATACAGCTGTGTACGTGTTGAGAGGGGAAGACATATATTCCTCAGTTTGGGTGTGGAGGTCAGAGAACCACTCACACTTAAGTACAGGGGAAGTTCCCTCCTTCTAACATCTGGGTCATGGGGATTGAACTCAGGCCATCAGGCAGAGTGACCAGTGACTTTACCTGCTGAGCCATCTCCCTAGCCCCACCTCAACTCTGTAGTAATCGAAAGGCCTCAATAAGTTAGTATGTTCTACCTGTGATGGTCAAGAATTACATCTGACAATGGTGGGTGTGGGCAGAGACATGGATGGCTAAGATCCCACACACACAGCTGCTGGGGCTCATGGTAACCCATTAGAAAGTGACCATTGCACTAACACAGGCTCCTGTGGAGTAAAGCTGTTGTCCCGAAATCCAGAGTTCTATGGCACACAACCCAGCACTCAGGAGGCAGAGGCAGGAGGATATCCATGGATGTGAGGTCAGCCTGGGCTTTGTAGTAAGTTCCGGGCTACAATGTATATAATAACATTGAGTTCCTGGCCTGTCTGGGCTACAGTGTATATAACTACATTATATACACTGTATTATATTATGTAACACAGTGTATTATATATTACATCCCTGGCTTTCCTCAGTCGGCAGGATACATTCGGAAAACCTATTTGCTGTAGACAAAGCTGTCCACTTGTAAAAAAATATATTTGGTGTGTGTGGGGATGCACACTCACACCACAGAACTTGTGTCGAGGTCAGAGGGCAACTTTCAAGAGTGGGTGCTCTCCTACTATGTGGGTCACAGTGATCAGACTCAGGTCTTCAGGCTTTGCAGCAGACCCCTTAATCCTTTGTAGCCCAGGCTGGCCTCAAATCCATGGCCTGGATCCTGCTCAACCTCCAGAGTGTTGGGATTGGTGTCACAGCACCCAGCCGTCCCTTGATTACATGACAACAGCTTCAGTACCCAGGAGCCTATATTAGAGGATGGCCACTTGCTAATGGGTTCTAATGGGTGTGGGTTCTTAGCCATCCACAGCCCCACCCACACCCAGCGTTCTCAGACACCATTCTTGACCATCAAGCAGCAGACCTATGGCAACTGGCTCAGAAGTAAAGCGCTTGCTCTCCAGTGTAGGGGCCTGGGCTGGGATCCTTAGCGCATGTCTGTAATCCCAGTGCCTCTTTCAACAAGACCGGAAGTAGAGATTCCCAAGAAGCTCACAGATGAGCTAGCCTGACACACACAGTGCTGAAAGGAGATCATGTCTCAAACAAGGTGGAAGATGGGGACACCAGAAATTGTCCTTTGACCTCCACATGGGTGTCACGTATGCCCATGAATGCAGCCATATGCACACGCATGCTCGAACACACACACACACACACACACACACCACACACACACACACTTTAACGAATTATCCTGACCTGTGTTTTGTGTTTTCCCACTGTTTGGGTCAGTAATGCCCTTCTCCTGAGGGTTGCCTTGCCTCAACAGGAATCCCCAGAGCTGTGTACAGGAATTTCAGCTTACCTGAAAGTCGAACTGTATGTCCATGTACTTCCCAAATCTGCTGGAGTTGTCATTACGGAGGGTCTTGGCATTTCCAAAAGCCTTTGAATACAAACGTCACACAGAGTCACTTTGGCTCACTATGCTTGGGGACTCCCTGCCCAAACGACATGGTCATGGGGGACAGTAGGAGGTGCGAGGGAGGGAAACTACACTTTGTCTTCTTAAAAAATAGTCATTAAGTTCAGAAGATACAATCAGAAGACACAGGAAAAGCAGGGGCGAGACCCCTCTAGAATCTCTGAAGGGATGAATCTGTTAGAAATGACCCAAAAGGGTATGTGACACTTGATGCCCTTTGACTGGCAGCCTGTTACCCCATCCCTCCTCACACCTAAGGGCCAGTTGCAACCCTCCTTAGCCTGGGCACCTCTTACAGATGGGACAGCCACACGGGAGACAATGACTTGTTCTGTATCAGAAATGCAAATGG
This sequence comes from Mastomys natalensis, assembly GCA_021653895.1. Taxonomy (NCBI): domain Eukaryota; kingdom Metazoa; phylum Chordata; class Mammalia; order Rodentia; family Muridae; genus Mastomys; species Mastomys natalensis. Next base: position 77,594 of record JAJTUV010000918.1, on the reverse strand, counting down.
GTACATCACATCGTCACAGTAGAAACGACAACCCAGAGGACTCTGATTCCAGAGAAGTAAGAGTCACGTGTGCTTTAGAGCTTACTATCCCCACGTGTTTTTACCGGTCACCCCACTGGACCCCCGAGAGCTCTGGAGAGTCCAATACTCCTAACAGACACATTTCTCAGCTGGGAACATGAGCTCTGCTGAAGCCTGCTGGATTACATCCAAGCCCACCTCCGAGGTCATATCCCTCACTGTGACAATGCCGGTGAAGCCCCTGTCCTCGGTAGTTACATGCCTAGTTTTATTGTTATACCCAGGCAGGGGACTGCTTTTGCTTGGGGACTTCCTGGAGGCCACTCACCTCCAGGACTGGGATGGAGAGCAGCAGCCTATCGCGGGCAATTTGGAGGGACTCCGTCATCGGACAGGTTACCGCAAAGTACTGGAGGATCTTCTTGGAGGCTTCTGTCTTCCCAGCCCCGCTCTCTCCAGAAATGAGAATGAAGTGGTTATTGAGCTCCGAGCACATCATGCGGTAGGCGTTATCGGCAATGGCGTAGCTAGGGAAGGGGCGGACAGAAGCACGCTGCTTCTCTGTGCTGCTTGCTTGCCCTGACTCTTTTTTTTTTTTTTTTTTTTTTTAGTTTTTTTGAGACAGGGTTTCTCTGTGTAGCCTGGCTGTCCTGGAACTCACTTTGTAGACCAGGCTGGCCTCGAACTCAGAAATCCGCCTGCCTCTGCCTCCCAAGTGCTGGGATTAAAGGCGTGCGCCACCACTGCCCGGCCTACCAGAAGCATTTTATTCTCAGGCTCCTAATCAAATACGATGCCCTCCTGAGAGCGGTGAGCTCAGGGCTCAGTGGTGGAACAATTCACAGTGCCGATGAGAAAAAAAAAAAAAAAAAAATTATAGATGCTTTAAGAGGAATGGCTTAGCCTCCAAGACAGATGAGGGCAGAAGAGAGCCACAAGTCTCAGCCAAAGCAGTGAGCAGACAAGGCAAGGAGTTGCTCAGGGTTTTAGCTGCAGTACCACACTCGCACCAGTAGGTGGCGCCATGGCAGCCGCATCCCAGAGGAGATTGCTCTCTGACTACATGGATTTCCGAGGTTCCACAAAGAGCCCGCCTCTTCACTTAGGCTGAGATGCAAAAGGGGCTCGTTAACATTTTCTGCTGCTTTGACATGCAAGAGTGTAGAACTTAAGGAATGGAAATGGGTGGGTGGATGGATGGATGGGTGGGTTGGTGTGTGGGTAGGTGGGTGGACAGATGGGAGAATATGAAGAAAGAAGGATAAAATATGGAATGAGAAAAAAGAAAATTGGACCCAGACCTGGCCCTGGGGAAGCTACTTACACGTGTGGTGGTAGTTCAAAGAAATTGACCCCTTGATAAAGTTCCATTTGGCTGGCAGTGTAGATTCCTAGCTCCTGGTACGGGTTCACAGACACGAGCAGCGTCCCGATATACGTCTGAAGGAAGGGACAACGTCATATGTGAGGAATTGAGAGTACAACTAGTGTCCGCACTCTGACCCCCAGGCACTGACTCCAGGTTAGGGATGTCATCCAACAAATGTCAGGTGAGCGCTCTGCTGACAGGGAGCTTGGTGCGGGGTGGGGTGGTGAGAGCAGACAAGAGTTCAGGCACAAGGCACGTCAAAGAAGCATTCAGGGGTGTGCAAAAGGAAACAATCAGGAAGGCGCATTATCTACGGGCTCCAGAAGCTTCCTTTGAGGAAGTGGACATCTGTGCAGAAGCTCGAAGGATAAGGAGATAGCCATGCCAGGAAGTGAGCTTCAGGAGAAGGGTCCAGAGGGAAAGCTGACAGCCCTCAGCCGTGCAGCTAGAGGCCGTGGCTGTGAGGAGCTGAGAGTAAGACTCTGGCTGGCCCATGGCCTCAGCCTGCAGGGTCGACGGGTCGTCTATGAAACAATCAGTATGAGAGATGCTTTCTCTGATGAAGGAAGAAACAGCCGGCGGGGGGCCACGCCTTATCCAGCACTGAGCAGGACAGCGGATTCTGAGTTCGAGGCACTGTCTACAAGTGAGTTCAGGAAGCAGGGCTATACAAGAAACCTTCTCGAAAAACAAAAAAAAAAAAAAAAAAAAGAAAGGAAGAAAACTAGCCCTGCTACTATCTCATGAATGAATGTCCCTAGGTGGAGTGCCGGGTCCCAGTTAACGCTAGGAACACTGGGGCAAGCTTGCTTACCAATGCCCTAGAACCCCACACAAGCTCCCCCCAACATTTCTCCAGGCTTCAGCTGTTCATCTTTGATCTACGCCCTGACAAAAGACTCCTTGGAACACAATCATAACCAGAGTGCCAAAGCTCTTCATGCCAACCCAAAATAGTGGGTCCCTTTGAAAATACAGGGGGGGGGGGTTCAATTCTGAGTTTGCTGTTTCACCCCACCGAGGGCAGGAAACTCTATCATGGGTGCTCACAGTGGTCCCACTAAATGTCTCTAAGCACTAGGACAAAAATCAGCTGGAGATCCGAACAGAGAGGAGTGTTTTGATTAAAAAAGAGAAAGGGAAAAAACAAACAAACAAACAAAAAAACCCAAAACCTCCATTCCTTTAACTGATGCAAATCAGTGACCTTGAGGCCGGAAAATCCTTGTGTCTCTAAAGTTTCCGCACTAAAACTAGCAACTTTCAGTCTACCCCTGACGACTGTTATCCTGTGTGATTTACACTTTGCTTCACAGACACTTCATTTCCATTTTTACAATTAAGGGGGATAATTCTGAAACTCAGTGGATGGAACACATAATTTAAGAAATTTCTTTTCTAAAAACCTTGGTTTCAACACATTGAATTATAATGCATATTATGTATAGTATACATATCATATCTAAGTATGAATAATATATTACGATTATGTATTAATATAATGAATATATAAACATATTATACATATATTTCTCATTATAAGACAAATAGTTTTGTTTCTGCTAGACATCCAACCTAAGATCCTATGCAAACTAGGTAAGACTAAAGCAATCTTTTAGTAAAAAGCTGTTTTCTTGGTCTTTGAAGACTTAGCGGTACAGAGATGATTTCTTATATTCCACGTCTGGCATCTAGTCCCCTTGCTCTAAAAGGTTAAGAATCCCACTGTCCCAGCTTTGGCTCAAAGATGCTGGGATTGTGCCCTCCTCCAGACTTGGCTTTTAACCCCTTCCTGTCTGTGTGGATTGGCTGAGAGAGATAGGCTCTAGACCCAAGAGGAGCTGGTGTGAACCAGCGCCTCATCTGGACCACCTAGGGACATCTCCTGGAAGATGCTGCTCCCTTCCTGTAAGGATGCTAAGCTGAGGAACTGGCTGTCATCCTGCCACTCAGCAAAGAGCAGTTACACCAGGAGGAATCAGCCTCAGAAGAAGGCAGAGCAGTGGCTGCCAGAAACCCTGGCCCGTTCCTGTATTCCCAAGCTATGAAAATGAGGGCACAGCCCCTGTGGCTCATGTCTGTCCCAGCTGGGTGGAGAGCGCCCCCTACAGGCCCTTTGTGGCTATGTCAGTGGTTAGGTCATTCCTGGTCGTCCAGGCTGTGCACAGAGGATGGACGGAGACGGACAGACAGACAGATAGACAGACAGGAAAGGCATCTGGGTAACGGCTACTGTACATAGATGAGGTTCTCTCTGAAACGCTTGCGAAGATTCTCCAGGAAGGCGGATTCGCTGGTGTAGGCATCCAATAGCACAAAGTCCTGCACTCCGACCTTGTCCCTGGCGGTGAGCGCCCCTTCCATGTGCAGGCGGATGTGTTTCCTTCTCACTTCTTCTTTCTGTGGGGAACAAAGCAGTCCTCAGCAGCTCACATAACCAGAAATGTCCTCGGCAGTTCATTTACCCAGAAACGTCCATCGTGAGTCTGGTGCCCGGCAGGAAACAGACGCTAAACCCTGAGACAGCAATGGGCTGAGGTCAGACTGGCAGAGTATTCTGAGCACATACTTCCGGCGGTGTTTTTTACCATGCTTGTCCCAGACTTAGGTATGTTTAGATTCACAAATACTCACCGTTGTATCAAGACTGACCACAGCATTCATTAAGATAACACCCTATCTGGGTGTGGAGCCAATGCATGTGCACATGTGTACACACATGTGCATAAGTATGTGTGGATAACAAGCCACGGAGTCCAGGCCTGCAGTGGGCTACCGTGTATCTGTCTATAATGCTTTTATAGTAACAAAACTGAATGATAGTGCATTTCTCAGATCTATCATTCAATACCACATGACATGTATATGTATACATATGAGTGTGTATGTATTTACATGTGTATATATGTGTGTTATGTATGTATATATGTACTTCTATGTGTATGTATGTGTGTATTGTGTATATGTGTGTCTATTGTGTGTGTATCTGTGTAATATATATTTATATGTGTATATATGTGTGTTGTGGTTGTGTGTGTATATATGTACTTTCTGTGTATGTGTGCTGTGTATATGTCTGTATGTTGTGTGTATCTGTATATATATATTTATATGTGTATGTATGTGTATATTATGTATATGAGTTTATGTGTATGTATGTATGTATATGTGTATGCATGTATTATGGGTGTATATTGTGTATATATATTCAAATGCATATATATGTGTGTTTGAGTATATGTTGTATATGTATTTATATGTCTATGTATGTATGTATAAGTGTTGTGTGTATATTGTGTGTATGTGAGTATATTGTGTGTATATTTATATGTATGTATATTGTATATGTATTTATATGTGTATGTCTGTGTGTATATGTATATTGTGTATGTTGCATGTGTGTATATTGTGTATGTGCATATCGTGTGTATTGTGTGTATGTATATTACATGTGTGTATATTAATGTGTGTATATTTTGTGTGTGTGTGTGTAGACAGCAATGGCAGCTGACAGAAACTCAGCGTCTATTGTATAAAACACTTTCTAAAGGCTTGGCTCTTAACGTCTCATCCATAATAATGCTATTCCTGCTCTGCTGAGGTCGGTGAGGAAACAGAGGGATGCTATAAACCATGGCCAAGATCTGCTAAGACACAGGACCAGGGCGTGAGAGCAGCCTGGGAACCGAGGAGATATTTCAGTTGGTAAGATACTCGCCGTGTACCATGAAGATCTGAGTGTGAACCCCAGAGCCCATGCAGACAAGCTGGCATGACAGCGTTCACACAGTCCAGCTCTTGGGAGGTGGCGGTCAGCAGGTTCCTGTAGCTTGCGGCCCAGAGGGCCAGACAGCAGACTCATGGGTTACAGGCCTCGAGAAATTGTTTTAAAAAGAGTGCAAATGGACAACCTAGGGTGGATGGCTCCTGAAAGAACAACAGAGGTTGTTCTCTGGCCTCTACATGCATGTACACATATGTGCATGCACGCGCGTGCGTGGACACACACACACACACACACACACACACACAAACCTGAAGTTAAAGTATCCTGACCTTGCTTTTCTGACTTTGATGAGAGTTAAATTCTAAATGTCTAAATTCACCTTGGATTTCCCAGATGAGAGCTGGCTCAGTTTCTCAGTCTGCTTGCAGAGACAAAACACTGACCAAAGGGAACTTGGGGGAGCGGGGACGGAGCGGGGCGGAGCGGGTGGAGGGTTGATGTGGTTTACACGTTACAGTCCCTCACTGGGAGAGGTCACAGCAGGGACCTAGAGGGAAGAATTGAAGTGAAAACCCTGGAGGGGTGCCGCTCACCGGCTTGCTTGGGTCTTTAGCCAAACCCAGCCTGCCCAGGGATGGTACACCCTAAGGTGTGCCGGACCCCTCCACCCCCATCAGTTAACAATAAAAAAAAAAAAATACCTCCCCACAGATTGGCCCTCCCACCAACCTGATGGAGGCAATCCCTCAACTGTTTCCTTCTTTTCAGGGGTCAAGATGAAACCCAGAGCATCACACAGTGGGAGGCCATCATCTGAATCAGCTCTGCGGGGATGGGGGGGTGGGGTGGGAAGTGAGGGTGGGGATCAGGATGGGGGGTGGGGAGTGGGCTCAGAGTACAGAGGGTGTGGTCACCCCTGCAGGTTCCAGGTTTGGAGTGTGAACTATGTGTCAGAAGGCAGTGACAACAGGGTCGGCAAGGGATTATGTCACAGTCAGACGGCATCTTACTCGCGTACCTCCTCCATAACAGCCAGAAACCAAAGAAAAATCCAGAGTTTAACAAGGAACATGGAAGAGCCGCTCCATGTCTTTATAACGGGCCTCTGGCGCCCTCTAGTGTTGAGAGAGTTAATGACACGGAATTCAAACACCCGGCTAAAAACTCAGGCACAGCTGAAAATGGCAAGCTTTGCGTTCAGTGAGGACCACGCTTCAAGGTGAAGCGGCAAGCATAGGGAGTCGTGTGGCAGCCCCGGACTCTGCTTGGTTTGGGCTATGCCACACTACTCCCTATGCTTGCCGCTTCACCTTGAAGCCGTAGTCCTCACTGATATGCATTTGGGACCCTGATCTGATGTACTATGCACTCACTCTCCACCTCTGAGCAATGGGGTGTGTCTCTCCTCCTAACGGCCATTAAACTTAGATTCTATTCAGTCACATTCCAGTTGTGTCTGGTATGAGAGTAGGGAACACCACCCCCTCCTGCAGTGGCTTGGTGCACATGCAGTGAGGCAAACTGTGTCCTTCGAGAGAACTTTAGGGAGAAACCCCTATTAATTTCATATGCACAGTCGGCGTATGTATGATTGAAATTAGATGCACTATTTGGAGGAACATGAACAGCGAGCAAAGGTCTCCTCATCCAAACCCATTGCCGTGCCTGATAACCTGAGTTTGATCCCTGGGCCCCACATGGTAGAAGAGAACCAAGCCCACAAGTAGTTCTTTGGTTTACACACACACACACACATTCACATTCACATACATACAAACATGCAACCACACATATACACTCACACATGTATACACACAATATCAGACATACACATATACACACAAGCATACACAACACAACATGCACTATATGCAAACATGCAAACATACCCACTTACATATACACAACATGCAAACACATTACATACATACAGATTCACACACAAACATGATCACAACACACATATGAACACATAATACATGTGTACACACACATAAAATATAACTACAGACACAAACACACAATATACACACAAGCATGCAAACACACACATATACACACATGCACACATACACAAACATGCAAACACACCCACTTATACACATACAAACATGCAAATACATACACACTCACACAGATTCACACACAAACATGCAAACACATACATGCACACACATACAAACATGTAACCACACATATACACTCACATGTGTCTACACACAAATATATAAACATTCACATGCATACACACAAGAATGCAAACACACATACACACATGAACACATACACAAACATGCAAACATACCTATTTACACATACATAACAAACATGCAAACACACACACATACAAACATCCAACCACACATATACACTCATATGTGTACATACACAAATATACAAACACTCACACATATACACACAAGTATGCAAACATACACATACACACTCATACATGCACACACACACACACATGCAAACACACCTATTCACACACACACAGACACACATAGACACACAAACATGCAAACCCATATACTCACACAGATTCACACACAAACATGCAACACACACACACACGCGCACACCACACACACACACACACACACACACAGAACAAACAGTTTAAAACAAAGAACTATAATGTTCCTAAAAATTAAACCTCTTTCAGTAAAAGCAGCTGAAGCAATAACCTGGGCCTGAGTGCCCCCATTCCCATGGCCTGCTGTCAATCTCTCTTTCTGTATTTAGTCTAGGCTAGCCTGGAATTCACTATGTAGACCAGGCTGGCCTCGACCTCATACAGATCCACCTGCTCCTGCCTCTCGAGTGCCGGGTTAAGAGTGTGCTCCACGGCGCCTGGCTTAACATTCTTCATAGTATATTTCCCTTCTGAGCTGTCTAGCTCTTTCCTTTGAATAAAGTTTATGTTTTCTTTCATGAATATATTTTGGCCTTTATTTCAGTTCCTTGAATAAAAGCTCAAACACTCAGAAACATCTTGCCCAGACCCAGTTACAAATAGCAAAGACAATGAGGTGCAGAGTTGCAGAGGAAGACTATAACTTTTACAGATGCAAACATGGAGTGGGTGGGGTGGGGGGCCGCGGGGGAGCGAACGCCACAGTTCAGTCATTAGAAAAAAAAATCATTTAAAAATGGGCAAAAGACCTGAACAGACGCTACTCGTTATAAAGGAAAATAGAAAACTGCCCACTCAACACAAAGTGCTCAAGGCCATTGGTAATTGGGGAAAATGCAACGGAAAACCCCAAAGGATTCCACCAGAGGAGATCAGGTGAAGACCAGTGCCACCAAATCCCATGTGCGTCGTTGGCAGGAGAGGACGTCTGGCAGTTTCTAATGAAGTCAGCTACATCTCTAGCCTTTGATCATCGCTTTCACCCCTGAGTGTTTACATAAGAGCAATGTAAACCCAGGTCCACAAAAGGCCGGGACACCAAGTTCAGCCCGCGCACGGCTTCATTTAGAATGGCCTGGAACTGGAAGCAGTCCAAAGACCCATCAACGGAAGAATGGCTGTAGCCCATCCGCACCGAAGACCGAACATGGCGACAAAAGCGAGTAATGGGTTCGAGAGAGCGTGGAAGACCCTCCCGGACACCGTGAAAGCATCAGATACAAAAGAGCGTGCACCGTGCGACTGCATTTGTGTGACTGTCTGGGGGCGAGCAGAGCTAATCTACAGCGGACACTCAGAACAATTGTCGCCTGGTGGGGGCTGCCAGGGGTAGGACGTCTGGGCAGCAATGGAAACTTTCTGTGCTCGATAGAGCTGTGAGTCGGCGAGCCATGGGGCAGACGCGACCGTCGCTAACACGTGTGGCTTTCAGCCTGGGTGTGCTTGATCGATTCTTATGAGATGGAGCCATGAAAACGAGGGAGCTGGGGGGTAGGGAGAGATGGTGGCACACAGAAACTCAGTGGGAAGTGGGGCTGGGGCAGGATGCTATCCTGTCTGCATAATTTTTTTTAAAGTTTCTATAGCAAAAAAAGGTTAAGAAAAAAAACCAAAGCAACAACAACAAAACTGGCCAGCAGATGTCTCCCTACACTAGCTTACTAGAGCCAGAGGACCCCCAAACTCTACCTTTCCTTGGTGTCTTTTATAATTGATCAATTGAAATCAGAACCCAAAGAGGGCCTGATGGGCGCTGAGAACCAAGAGTCTTCTGGAAGAGCGAGAGTGCTCTCAACCGCAGAGCTGCCCCTCCAGCCCCAGCTGAACACCTAGGGTGTGAAACCTCCCCCATGGAGTATGCAGCCGCCACACAGTGCAGTATGGGAAGGCAGGTGTCCCCATGGAGTATGCAGCCGCCACACAGTGCAGTACTGGGAAGGCAGGTGTCCCCCATGGAGTATGCAGCCGCCACACAGTGCAGTACTGGGAAGGCAGGTGTCCCCCATGGAGTATGCAGCCGCCACACAGTGCAGTACTGGGAAGGCAGGTAGACACCTGCGGGGTGAATCCCCATGGGCTAAGCCAGAGTTGCCAGTGAGCTCCACGGTAGGCCATGGGTAGCTGGAGTGTTTCTTCACTCACTGTTCTTGTAGAGGACCCAGGTTGAGGTCCCAGCCCCCATGTGGTGCTCACAACCAGTTCTAGGGGATGTGACGTTCTCTTCTGATTTCTGTGGCCAATAGGCACACAGGTGAAGCACAGACACACATGAAGGTAATGTGCTCATCATACACAAGATGAAATAAGAGGAGGAGGAAGGAGAGGAGGGGTGGAGGAGAGAGGGGAGGGGGAGGGGAGGAGGGGGAGGGATGGGAAGGGGAGGGAAAACATAAGGATGTTTCAAGGTTATCTTACTTGACTTATGACCCTGACCTTGATTCTGGTTTCTCATTGGAAGGGTAGATGGATGCCACAGAGACTAGGGCACTTGCACACATATCTGTGCACACATACATTTGTACACATATATATATACTTGTTACTGTACTGTGGACTTGTTAAGTCAGTTACGGAGGCTCTTGTCACTCACTGTACCTGACTTGAAACCCTTCCCTACCTCCCTCGCTTAAATTCTTGTTTAAAGACCCAAGAAAATTCTCACTGGCTCCATCCCATGCTATATATACAACAGAGTCTTAAAAACAAAATCAACCCTGTCATCAAGGTAATTAGCGAACACTTGGGTTCCTTAAGGAGTATTTAAAATGTATCCTTTGTCTTTATACACAATGTATCATGATCATATTACCCACAACCCCCCACGCCTCCTCTTTTTACCTTTTTTTTTTTTTTGTTTTTTTTGTTTTTTTGAGACAGGGTTTCTCTGTGTAGCCCTGGTTGTCCTGGAACTCTCTCTGTAGACCAGGCTGGCCTCGAACTCAGAAATCCACCTGCCTCTGCCTCCCAAGTGCTGGGATTAAAGGCGTGCACCACCACTGCCCAGCTACCTTCATATTTTTTAACCCACTGAGGCATATATTCTCTCTCTCCTCTCTCTCTCTCTCTCTCTCTCTCTCTCTCTCTCTCTCTCTCTCAGACAGTGTCTCAAAGTATAGCAAGGCTGGTTTTAAACCAGCAGTCTCCCTGCCTCCGGAAGACTTACATTCCATGAATGTATCACTATGACGACAACAATTTAGATTTTATGAGATTTTTTTAAATTGTTATTTTATGTGTACGAATTATTTGTCTGCATACATATCTGCACACTACTCGTGCGTCTGGTACCCACGGAGGTCAGCAGAGGGCATTGGATCTCCTGGAGCTGGAGTGACAGGTGGCTGTAAGCTCCCGTGTAGTTGCTGGGAATTGAAACTAGGTCCCCTGCCAGAGCGGCCAATGCTCTTGAACTCTGAGTTGTCTCTCCAGACCCAACATTTTGAGTTTTAATCAGTTTGTTGTCCTCCAGACATACCTTACCAGGCAGAACACAGGTCTGTGTTTTCAATTCCCTTGAGATAATAGATCTCTGTGACTGGAGTGGCCACTAAATGGGCATTTAAGCATAGGTCACCACCGTCACCACCATCAGGAGTGAGAGACCACGGCATGCATGTGGAAGTCAGTAGATAGCTCTCTGGAGTCAATTCTTTCCTTCCGCTGTAGGTTCCAGGGATGGAACTCAGGTTGTAAGACTTACACAGGAAACGCTTCTACCCGCTGAGCCATCCTGCCGTCCTAGGTGCGTGAGCACCTGAAACATGTAAGCCTTCTACAGGGAGTCTGTATGTTAAGAGAGGAAAACTCACATGGAGCGCACACTGAGAGACCTCCTCCTTCTTGCCAAGATAGCAACAATGTAACAAGTCAGAAAAGCCCACATGCCGGGGAGGAGGCAGAAAAGAAAGGCCCCACCCTCAGCAGAGGGAACACAGAGAGGTGGGTCCCTTCACCGGCCTGCCAGCTTCTCAGTCACTCCGTGACCCAGGGGGTTTGCTCTACTGGCAGGCTCCCAAGAGCAGGGGAAACATGATCATGTCTCAGAGAGGGTCTTGTGGCCCTGTTGACACGAAAACCACACAGCAGTGATGACGTTTTCAAGTGTGGATTAAAACTCTTCATTTATTTTTTTTTATTATTATTTTTTAATGTGTATGTTCATATGTCTGAGTTCATTCAGAGGTCAGAAGAGGTCATTAAATCCCTTGGAACTGGAGTTTACGGGCATTTGTGAGCCACCATGTGGGTGCTGGGAACAGAACCAAGGTCCCATGCTCTTAACCACTGAGCCATCTCTCCAGCCTCTGTAAAGCTATCACTTTTTAAAGGGTGTAACTGGGCCCCCACGTCTTAGCACAACTGACTCCATGATGGAAACTCCATTCAGGATGTAAAACCCAGCGTGCAGCCAGCGCCACCTGCAACAACACCACAACCAAAGGACTCAATCCGTCAAAACCCGTAGTCTAGAAAAGCCTCTAAATGCACTAACCTTCTTTCCGTTAGCCTCTGTAGTTCTTCTCCTGGCTAACTGTTCTTGTTAACTGAATTATGTCAACCCAGGATGTGGATTTTGTGCTTAAAAGCTCACCCTGAGAGAGGCTCAGGCTACACTGGGATGCCCGACACCCATTGGTCGATGGCTGGCTGATAAAGACTTCCTATGGCATGAACTCTGCCTGAGCAGTCTTCTCTTCTGCATACCCACAACAAAGGGGGATGGTGTGCTCTCAGTAATCACGGTATACAGACATGGGGTGTGATGCTGAGATAAACCCAGTGCGTATGAATGGTTATCGCCAGCCTTAGATGCAATTAAAACCCAGCAGATGAAGGACACTTTAACAATAAGAGGAAAAAACTGATGTGGATTCTGATTGGTTTTAATGATCGGGAAAATCTGAATCTTGAGTTATAGCAAGGAAGTAATAATTTGTGTGGTCCTGGGACCATAGCCATGTTTCTGGGTTTTTTGTTGTTGTTGTTGTTTTGGGGTTTTTTTTGGTTTTTGTTTTTTCGAGACAGGGTTTCTCTGTGTAGCCCTGGCTGTCCTGGAACTCACTCTGTAGACCAGGCTGGCCTCGAACTCAGAAATCTGCCTGTCTCTGCCTCCCAAGTGCTAGGATAAAGGCGTGCGCCACCACTGCCCCATAGCAATGTTTCTGAAGACAGTGACTTAGCTGTAAGTGTTTAAATGCATCATAGTTGGAGTTTATATCTATTAGATTGGCGGGCCAGGGAGGTCAAACTCCAGCGCCAGAGTTACAGGGTTATGTTCTGTCATGCCTGGTCTTCTGTGGGTGCTGGGGTTTTTGCTTGCATCTGACTGAGCAATTGTTCCAGCACTATATAAAGTTAGAAGATGACTTACAAATAAATGTAACAGAAGACATAAGACCACTGCAGGGGAGCATTGTAAGTTATTACTCGATACTGCATAGATAAGTCTCAGAGACATATGCTGCCTGCTGGCTGTCAAAGGATGCTGGGGGGGACGTCGGGAGAGTTCTTACTGGGTTGAGCATTGTCTTCTGGAATAGTAGAAGTGTTCTGCAGCCAGAGAGGGGGTGGGTAGAAAACACTGTGACGGACACCACTGAGTACATATTTCATGTTATGGGGAATTTATTTTAATAAACTATTCAAAGAATTTAAGGGAGACCCAGGAACTACTGGCCAGCCTGCATGGCTGAAATGGCAAGTTCCAGGCTCAGTGAGAGACTCTGCCTCAAAAACTAAGGGGGAGAGCTACAGAGAAGACTCCAGATGTCAAGCTCTGCTTTCTTCACACACACCCCACACACACACACAGGAGAGGGCACTTGCACACACACACATGGATGAGCAGGCATACACCACACACCACACACACACCCCACATACACCTCAGACACACACACCTCACACCACACACGGTACCCACCACACACACACTCTTACATACATCCCATCCCATATACACACACACCATACACACACACACACACACCATACACACACACACACACCTCACACACACAAACATTCACATACACACACCACACCACACATACTACCCTCTACACACATACACACCACACACACTGCACACACACAGCACCCCTTACACACACAACCACACACACATTCACACAACCACACGCATCACCAATTATGCACACAACACACACACATACAACACACACCACACCTACACCCACCACACATACATATTCACACAATCGCAGACATACCACACACACACACACACACACACACACACCACACATCACACAGACATACACACACACACACACACATACACACCACACACACAACACACACACACACACACACACAACACACACACACATCACACATACACACCACACACCACACACACATACACACACACCACACACCACACACACACACACACACCACACAATCACACACACATACACAACACACACACACACACACAACACACACACACCACACATCACACACACATACACACACACACACACACACACACACACATCACACACACACACACACACACACACACACACACACACCACACATCACACCACACATACACACACACACACCACACACACACACACACACACCACACATCACACACACATACACACACACACACACACACACACACACACAGCGTAAGAAGTGAGTAAAGCCTACAGGATGAAGAAACGCTATGTCTAAAGAGATTTCAGACATAACAATATCAAAGAGCTCAGTCTGAAAGGGGGCAGATGTCAAAAAGCACTTTATAGAAGAGTCAAACGGACACCGCGAATGTTAAATATGCATGTAGCACACTGGGCAGAAGACAATCTCAGCTCTGCCAAACAAGATGAGGATGTGGAGCTAGGGGAGGCCTCACCTGCTGCTGGCTAGAGGTGGTGTTGAGACTGGAATTGGGACACCACATTGGAGGGAAGCCATTCAGCAGGGCCTGGGGAGGATGGAGACACAGGGGCGGGGCAGTGGGGAGGAAGCAGACAGGGCCCACGGTGACAGACTTGTGATGGCTAGACACTCCACAGTCCGAGTGGAACACCACATCACATACAGTTTCACGGGCTACAGGTGTCTGTGAATTCACTCAAAACTGCCCCTACTCAGCGGCCGTGGGTGGCGAGCGGCGGGTGGTAGGCACTTCAGGGGACAGGTAGAAACCAGGCATGGAGAAGAGGACTTGTCATTTGGCTTGTGTTGGCTTGAGACTAAAGCAGAAAGAGTCTGAGTCCAGAATCCATGTGCTTGTCACACACACACACACACACACACACACACACACACACGGAAGGAAAATGCATGTCATATTTGCGACAGAAGAATTGATAAATGCACATCACATCAACACCACGCTGTTTGCGGTCGTGACAGTGAAGGTACCACTGTGCCCGTCAATGTCTGCACAACAAGACATCGATGCATGAGACAGCTCAGGGGCCACTGAGACTCCAGGGAGCCAGGGATGGTCCTCTGCAGTGTTCACTGGGGGAAGCAGATGGGCCTTTGTGATGTGTCAAACTGAACGTGCATGGTTCACATTTCACATTACATTTATCTATTCATTTGTGTGGAGAGGTGCAACATGGCACGCACACATATGGAAGTCAGGGGACAAGTCCCAGAAGTCAGCTCTCCCCTTCCATCAGGCGGATTCCAGGGATCAGTCTCAGATCATCAGGCATTGCAGCAAGTGTCCACCTGTGGCCACATGTAGGTTACAGCAACCTAAAGGAACTGGCACAGCTGGGCACGGTAGAGTGAGAGCCTTTAATCCCAGCACGTGGGAGGCAGAGGCAGAGGCAGATCTCTGAGTTTGAGAGTAGCCTGGTCTACAGAGTGAGTTCCAGGACAGCTAGGGAACATAGAGAAGAAACCTTGAAAAAGGAGGAGGAGAAGAAGGGGAGGAAGAAGAAAAGAAAGGAAGGAAGGAAGAAACAAAGAAACAAACAAAGATAAAGAGAGAGGGAGTAGACAGGGTGGGGGCAGAGATAGGGAGTGTGAGGAGGGAGAGGTGGAGGACTCAGGAGAGAGAGAGGGAGGGAGGGAGGACCCCTGCTCTCAGACACAGAATTCATCTTCTAATAACTGACCTCAGAGGCAGTCTATAAAAAGATCAAACTTTACTGCAAACCATATCTTTATATAACAATGTAAATCCTGTTCTTATTAACCCGACTCTCAGGGTTAGCGGTGGAACACTGGTTAGTTCTGTCTGACACAGGTCAAGAGGCCCTGCTCACCCAGGTGCACCCTAAGGAGCCGTCGCTGGAACAGGCTAACATACCATTTTTGGTTTTGAGAAGTGTATTGAGACTGAATGCCTATGCATGTACGTTTGTGTGATTGATGCTATGTACACGAGAGTCCTAGAGGCTAGAGGAGCATTAGATCCCTGGGAGCCGGAGTCACAGGCTGGTGAGCCACCCGACGTAGGTGCAGGGACCTGAACTCAGGTCCTTTCTAAGAGCAGCAAGTGCTCTCAGCCATTGAGGCCTCTCTGTAACACTGGTTATGGAGATTTTGTGTGTTAAGTGTAAGAACATAATCTTGGCTGTGTCTGATGATATGTTTTGTAACCTTAGGACATGGGAGGAGGAGGGGGCAGGAGCCATGAGTTCAAGGCTAGCCTGGGCTACATGCTGAGATGCCATTTCAATGATAAACAGAAGAGAAAAGTGAATGTATTCTAAATCATGGAGAGGTGGTGGTGTTGGTGTCCTTGACAGACGTGAGGCAGGTCTGTAACTTGAACCTTGGCGTGAGTGTGGACGAGGTGGGTCCTTTCTCTCACCAACCAAACAACACATGGTAGACAGGAGTATTATCATTATTTGTGGTCCTGGCTCAAACTCAGGGCTCAGTGCATGTGACACTAGTGCTTTGCCTTTGACCACAGAGCCAGCCTAAACCTGAACATGTGTGCACGTGTATGTGCATAGGTGTACCCAGGCAGTCACGCATGCACATGTGTGGAGGGTAGAGGTTGATGTGTCTTCCTCTATTGCTCTCTGCCTCGTTAGTTTTCAAAGATTTACTTTTTATTTGATGTGCACAGACGTGTGCCTACGTGCACCACATGGGATCCTCTAGAGTTAGAGACAGTTGTGAGCCACCACGTGTGGTCTCGGAACTGAACCCAGGTCCTCTGCAAGAGCAACCAGTGCTCTTGACAGCTGGCTGTCTCCTCAGTTCTCCTTCCGTAGACTCTCTCGCTGAACCTGGAGCTTACCGATAGGCTAGCCTAGTGGCTAGCAGGCCCCAGGGTATGTCCCAGTAGCACTAGCTAGGGTTGTGCTATCTCTGTACCTGACTTTTATATAGGTCCTTTTATGTGGGCAGCAGACACTTACCCGCTCTGCTGTCTCCCCACACCAGGGTGGCTTTTTAAATTTAACTTTTAAACTTTAAAAATGATTTCTTTTTATTTCTGAGTATGTATGTACATATGCCATGTGCGTTCAGGTGCCCGTGGTGGACTGCAACTGGAGTTACAGGCAGCTGTGAGCTGCGCGACCCAGAGCCTGGGAGCCAAACTTGAGTCACCTGGAAGAGCAGGTGTATCGCTAGCCCAGGATGCAATTTTGTAGCAATGCGAACATTAGAGGAAAAAAAAAAAAGATCATTTTTTTTTTTGGCTCAAAATAGATCTCAGATTGCATGCTGATGAAGCGGGGTGCTGGGCTGGGAGTGGAGCCCTCCCCTCCCCCCTACCTCCCCTTTCCACCCCCACCCCCCTGGAAATAGCCAAGGAAGACGAAGCTCACTGGGTGCTCCACAGCCAGTAGTTACACTTGCGACTCATAGTTTGGGATATTCCCCCTTGAGTTTATAAAACTACCGAGCCTCTGGTGGCTGAGCGACAAATGCTTTTTATATCTACCCTCTCTTCCCAGATTTAAACAGATAGCCACCTACCCACCCTGACCAAAAGACATTCCTCCCGACTCCCGTGGCCCCTTCCTTCCGTCACAGAGCTTGCCGTGGTCAGAGGGTTGGCCACAGAGACCTCTTTCTGTCTTAAGTAACAGAATCTCCGCAGCAGCTCAGCAGACTGATTCTTTGTCCTTACCCCCCCAGCACCCCCCCATTCCTCACCGCCACCCTACGCCCTCCCCGACCTGGGCTGAGGATCAAACGGAAGGCCTCCTGCTACTCAATACAAGCACACTAACTACAGCTGAGTCCGGTCAGCCCTTGGTATTTGCCACTGGTTGGTCTCAAACATGCTTTGTTGCCCAGGCTGGCCTTGAAGTCACAATCCTCCTGCCTCAGGTTCCGGAGTGCTGGGGTTACAGGAGTGTAGCAGGCCTGACAAATTGCTTTTCTTGTTATCTAACATTGCTTAAAAGTTTTTACTCCATGAAGCTGGTCTGATTTCTTCTTCTTCTCCTCCTCCTCCTTCTTCTTCTTCTCCTTCTCCTTCTCCTCCTCCTCCTCTTCCTCCTCCTCCTTTTTGAGAGAGACAGAGACACACAGAGAGAAACAGAGACAGACAGACAGACAGAGACAGACGGGGGAGGGGGAAATGAGAGACAGACAAAGACAGACAAAGAGGGGAGGAGGGAAATGTGTGTGTGTGTGAGAGAGAGACAGAAAGAGAGAGAGAGACAGAGAGAGAGACAGAGAGAATCCATACAGCCTATGAAAAATACAAATTGTAACCATCTTTGGTGGCTATGGAGGGAGGCCAGTGGATGAAGCACTGCCAGGCTTTCTGGAGTGCTAGGACACCCTGTCTAGACCCAGATAGTTAGTCAAGCATATGGTTTATAATAACCCAGGAGGGCCCACATTTACTTTACATACTTGCTAGTACTCAGGTGACATCCCATGATAAAAGGACTTTAAAAGCCATTCCACCACAGTTCCTAACACGCTTAGAGGGAGGCAGATAAGATCCTGGTCTCTGCGGAGGGCTATGCTGTCGTTTTCACGTTCTCTATGTATATCTGTACGAGGGAGCCTGGAAGGTGGGCAGGTTCTTTACCTCTGGAAAGTCACACCTGTGGGGCAAGCAAGCACATCAGCTTGCTCCCCAGCAAGGCAGGTCACTGCCAGCTCTGCCTTCTGAAAGGTTTTTGTTTCAATTTGCCACAAAGTCTCAAGACTGTCTCCTCTCTAAAGCTTCAGAGAGCAGGGTTTTCAGGCTCCGTTTTGCAAGCAAGACCCATTATAAATCTGTCAATGGCTCTAATGCTCAGACGAGAGAGAGTGGTTCTTTATATACTAAGTATGATTTCCTTCCTGTCTTAGGGGCGGGAAGCAAAATGGAAGGAAGATGTTTGAGGTTTGCCAATTGAGGTTTCTAGACAGAAGAACGCCACACGTATGGACTGTTTTGTTGTTGTTATTGTTGTTTTTTACATGTTGAAATTCCAGTTCACACATCCCCAGAGAGGGCTGAACTTTGTGCATGTGACATGAAGGGCAGCCCGGGCATCAGGAAGCCACTGTCTCCAGGCCAGCACCTCACTCCCACTAGTAGTGAAGTTGAGAGAGAAAGACATACACACACAAAGAGGAAGGGGGAGAGAGAAGCAGGCTAGACCCTGTACATACTGGCTGTCAAATTAGCAGCGGAACAGCCACGGAAATACTGCATCCATTCAGGAAGTTCCAGAAACTTCCCATTTCTTCCACAGAGAGGTAAACATCCAGTCCCGAGCACCAAGGATCTGTCCTAGAAGACATCAGATAGCCAGAAAGGATAGAATTGGGGGGAAGACAGAGCAAATGTACTGAACTGAGAGCCTGGGGCCCCCGTCCCTGGGGTCTCAGGCTTGAGGCTGAGAAGCGGTCTCCTCTGGAATGGACAGAGGTCGGGGATCTGCTTCTCTTTCCCAAACCCAAAGTGGGGGGAGTGTAAGTGAGAAAATCACCCGAGTTCAAACATTCCTTTACAACCACAACTTTAAATACTAAATGTGCTTCATGGCTGCCATCTTGAAAACCATTAGTTAGCCAAAGGCGCCCTTTGATTCCCATCTGGGATGGAAACACTGGCGGATAATCCATTGAAACGGTCCCGGCACAAAGGCCTTTCTGCGACAATCACGGTGCTTGTGAAGGACAACATTTTTGTGTGCAAAATAAAACATTTTAATGCGCTACAATCCATTACACATATAGCCCTCCATTTCCTTTCAGTAATGATTCATTAGAAAACATTTAACGTCACTGTTGATTTCACACTGGGCAGTCTGGGCACAAAGGACGAGAGATGGCCCATTTAGAAGGGGCTGGAGCCTTCTTTTCTAATCTGAGAGACTCCAAGGAGGTGGGGCCCGCAGGACACAACAGGCCGGCTAAATTGTGCGGTTAACGGTCAAAGCACCCCCGCCTACTTTGACACTCATTTCAAGATGACAGCGAACAATAGAGTTTTGTCCGAGCAGCCCTTTCTTGCCTGCCGTCTACATCGGAGCGCGCATGGAGCCCGCTCCACACTTCACCCACCTGCCTCCCCCCTCCCGCCTCGTCCACTCCCTCCTCTGCCTCTTTGCCAGCTCCCCCTTTAACACAAAGAGACAGGTGAAGAATATGGGAAAAAGGGGACCATTCAGCATGTCAGTTTCCATAACACAATTGCCTGTCAGGTTCCCTTCGAGCTCTCAAATGTCTGGGTTGAGGCCAGACACCCCGCTCCGAGCTAGGTTAGTTAGCGGGTGAGACAGCTCCAAGGCCACTTCTTACACTCCCCATAGAATGCCACCTCCCGGGCACCGATGCTACAAACCATCTTTAGTAACGACAGCAGCCAAAGTTTGCTATCACGGCAAGAGATCTCAACCCATGGGGCTGTATGCATATTCCCTTTGCTCCTGAAATTCCAAACATTGGCGAGAGAGAGAGGAGAAGAGAGAGAGAGAGAGAGAAGAGAGAGAGAGAGAGAGAAGAGAGAAGTTGTATCCAAAGCTAGAAGCCTGCTTGTCAGAGAGATTGGAAAAATTTTAAAGCCTTTAAAACACACACACACACACACCCACACCACACACTCATCAAGGCCATCATGACCCTTGCCAAAAAGAGAAAGAACGACACACAACCTCACCAGGCCATCTGACTGGGGCCAAGCAAAGGCGCAACCTCTCAGATGCAAAGGGGTTCCAACTTTCTGTGCCAACACGGCCCAGCAGACATCACTGTGGCGGACGTGGTGCTTACACCTGTAATGTATCAAGAGTCTGAAGCAGGAGGATTATGAGTTTCAGGCCAGCCTGGCTTGGAAAGTGAGACTTTGTATCAAAACCAACAGCTACAACAGGTGTCATGAAGGAAAGGCGGAGGGGTTGAGCGTTTCACTACGACGGGTTGCTGGCTTTCACAACCCTGTACTGTGACTGATCCTGTCAGAGCAACTCTCGTGCGTGACTCCCTTGCTTCTGATTATCATCAGGTGTTATCAACAACCATCTTTGAGGGCTGGCAAGATGGTCAGTGGGTAGAGGCACTTGCTGCCAAGCTGATGCTCCAAGTTCAATTCCCAGGACCCACGGTTGGGAGGAGAGAACTGATTCCTTCAGTTGTCCTCTGACCTTCACACACACACCACACACACACACACACACAGGAAGCATTTTAATAAACAAACCCTGCCTGTGGTCAGCCAGTGGCAAGCAAGGCTACGCTAGCTAATGTGGCACATGCTGAGGGAATCGAAATTCCTAATGAAGCTTGTTGGCACTGAGCCAGGCCAGTGAGCTTCTAGACAGACAACACGCAGCGTGCTCTGACGGAGATGAACATGCTCTGGACGGGGTCAGCCAACTGGCCGGGAAGCGTGATCCAGACCCTGGCCCATTTGTGAAGGCCGAGACCACGCTCACCTTTGAAATGACTGGAGGAGACTGAAGAAATATTTGGTGACACAAGAAAAGCCCATGACCTTCCTATTCCAGTGTCCGTGTGTGTGTTCAATGGAGCACAGCCAGCCCTGTTTCAGTCTCTGTGTGTATAGTGTGTGATGAGTGTCTATGTGTTTGTGTGTGAGATAGGGCATGTGTACATGTCTGTCTCTGTGTGCGCGCGTGTCTGTGTGTTGTGTGTGTGTGATATGTGCAACTGTATGTGTCTGTGTGTGTATACATGGGGTGTGTGTTTCTGTATCTCTGTGTTGTGTGTGTCTCTGTGTGTTTAGTGTGGGTGTGCATGTGTCTATGTGCTTGTGTGTGTGTGATATGTACCATGTGTATCTCTGTATGTATAGTGTGTGTGCATGTGTCTATGTGTTCATATGTGATGTCTTGTATGTATTTCTCTGTGTGTGTTGTGTATGTGTGTCTCTGTATGTATAGTGTATGTATGTACATGTGTCTCTGTGATATTGTGTGTGATGTCATGTGTATGTATCTGTCTCTCTGTGTTACACATGGTGTGTATGTTTCTGTTTCTGTGTGTGTTGTGTTTGTGCATGTGTCTAGTGTTTGTGTGATATGCCATGTGTGTGTGTCTGTCTGTGTGTGTACATATGGTGTGTATATTTCTGTCTGTGTGTGTTATGTGTGTGTGCCTCTGTGTGTGTAGTGTGTATATGTGTATGTGTCTGTGTGTGGTGTGTTGTTGTTCTTCCTATACTGTGTACACACAGAGTGTGCACCTCTGTGTGGTGTGTCTGTTCCTGTCTGTGTGTCCCTGTCTCTATGTCTGTGTGGTGTGTGTTCGTATGTGACTCTGTGCATGTGACATGTATATGAGCTGCTGTCTCATTGTAGAGCCATAAGACCACCACAGAGTCAGCCTGCCCCAAGGCTTACACCAGGCTCTCGGCCCTTGTAGCCAAAGTGTGTAGAGAAGGCTTCCTGCCAGCTTAGCCTTAGGTCCCCAGTACCTGACTCTATGGTTCTTAAAGTTGCAGCACCAACAGAACAGAGATTGCAAACACAACCTATGCAAACAAAACTTGATCGTTCACTCTGTGCCCCTCGACTTGGACTTGTGAAGCTAAATCTGAGTCAGGCTTGGTGGAGCCTGAGAGTTCCTGGTGCTGAGACAGGAGGATGAGAGTTCAAGGCCAGCCTGGGCTATCGTCACGAATGCAGATAGGCTCTGATCAGGAAGCCCCTCGGACGGTGCTCTCCTTAGTTCCAAGTGCTAAGGCAGCTAAACTGAAACCAAACTCTGTCCAACGGCGGTCAGATCCCAGGCTGGCAGCCCCGCAGTTGAAATGAAGGATTATCTTTTGATCTAACGACCAGCAGACAGTTAGCATTTTACTATCCAGCTGCGGCCTCTTAATTACCAATGGGTGTAATTACGAATATCGGCAAACTGAACGAGGCCTCTAAATTACCTCGAGGATTAGGGCGGCTGCTGGTTAAGCAGAGCAGCTCAGGAGGTTAATTGGCTCCTGGGAGTTACAGGTGGAGGGGGAATAGTTATAAATGCTCTGCCTGACTTCTCAGTGCAAGTACCGGGCGGAAGGCGTGGAAGCCAAGACTCGTTTGCTTTTTTTCCTAAAACACGCTAAGTGAGAAGGACCTCATGGGGTTGGAGAGTCGGCTCAGGGGTGGAGAACAGTCGCTGCAGCTACAGAGGATCTGCATCCAGTTCTCAGCACCCATGCTTGTGTTAAGTCCAGCTCCAGGGGATGCCACGCCCCCTGCTGGAGTCTGTGAGTACCTGCACATCATTTTAAAATAATAAAAATTGAAGATGTAAAAATAAACATCTGTGGAGGTTTGCAGCCGTTTCGAGCCCCACACTGGGCCTTCCCTGAGGTCACAGAGGTTCTTCGTTGGGATCACAGTTTGCATACGAACTTGTGAACAAGGCGATTTCAGGAGTATCTTCCTGGCATCCTCAGCTACTCCAAGAACAGAAGCTTCTCCGTGGTCTGGGAGCCCACGGCAGAAGCTGGCAGTGGGGCGTGTGTAAACCAGCACCATGGACTCTGCCTGCCCCCCTCTTCTTTTACTACAGTCTGACTCTCTTTGGGCTAAAAGGAAAATTAGTAGACTGCACATCTTTTTAAAAACGGTGCTTGTGGGTATACATCCGTGCACACATGTATGTAAAGTGCATGTGTAATGTGGGGTCTGGAGGCCAATGGCTGGGTATCCTACTCAGTCTATAATACAGCGCTACCGTGACCATCATCATCACTACCACACACACCACATACACACAGAGAAACGCCACACACGCACACATGAGACAGACAAGGAAAGAGCTCTCTAAAGGCAGTCCCAACATTTGCAGCAGCCCGGATGGGATATGGGGATATCGTGTTAAGTGAGATAAGCCACACCCAGGGAGACAAGACCACGTGACTTCATTTACAGGCAGAAGCTGAGCTAGGATCTCAGAGACTCAGAGTTAACCAGGGTCTGAGAAAGGCATGAGGGAGGGAGGGAGGAAGAGGATGTTTATCGAGTGTACTTGGGTGTGTGGCAGATAGCGCCCGAGCGGAGACTGCAAAGTAGCAGCTGTAGAGGATCTGGAACATTCTGATGCCAATTATAACTGAGGTGGGGATCTGCCAGCGACCGTGCAGAGAGAGCAGCACAGAGTCCCCAAACATGTGTACTACACGCCAATGTCGCTCAGCCCCGGGGTTAGTGACTCACACCCACTTTTGATGTGGGTCTTGAGGATCTGAACTCACGTCCTCATGGTTGACCAGCAAGCACAGCGATCCACAGAGCAATAGCACCAGACCACCCCCCTCTAGTACGTCTTTAAAAGAGAAAAGACCATTTCTCTTTGTGGGCGTGGTCAGATAATGGTTTCTATACTTTGTATCACTTTGAAAAGCAACATCCCGGATGACTGGCTGGCGAAAGCACTCAGTGGCTCAGTGGTTAAGAGCACTGGCTGCTCCTCCATAGCTCTTGAGTTCAATTCCCAGCCACCACATTGAGGCTCCCAACCATCTGTAACGGAATCTGATGCCTTCTAGCTTGTAGATATATGGATCCCGTCGACACTGGGTCCACTGGTGACCTCTGGTCAGTGTTACCACTTTTTAAAAATGTGTTCATGTGTGTGTGCACATGTGTCTGTGTGGAAGATGGCCTCAGGTGTCACCCATCTCCTTTGTGGCAAGGTCTCTCAACAATTAGGCTGGCCAGTGAGCCCCAGAGACCCTCCTGTTCCCACCCATGTCTGTATAACCTAGGGGTTGCAGACATGCACCCTCACTCCCAGCTTCTATGTGGGTGCTAGGAATCTGAACTCGGGTCTTCACACCTGAACACTTTATTGGCTGGGTGGTCTCCCAGCCCCAAAGCAGAATGGCGGAATGATGAGTGGTATCTAAAACAGCCACGGTAAAGATTTACCTTAACTCTCCATTGTAATCTGGAGAGCAAGGGGCCCGCGTGCATTGTGTCCTTTCAGGATCATGTACTGGAGCCTTGGTGGTGATACATTCGAGAGGAGGAGCCCGGTGCTCCCTGGGTCATTGAGAGTGCTCCCCTCAGAACGGGTTGAGGGGTTCTTTATCAGTTTAGGGGGAAGAGGTTTTCTGGGGACAGGGGTGGATAGGTGTCTCTTCTCTAGCAAAGAGATCTCTCTTTAGGCTCTCTGATCTTGAATTTCCCAAGTTGTGAGCTAAGCACCTGTTTTGTTTTTTGTTTGTTTTGTTTTAAATAAAGTTACCTAGCCTCTAGTATTCCTTTTGTTTTAATACCTGGAGCAAAGCAGTGGATACTTTTGGAGCCGTGCGTACAAGGCATCATGGGAGGTGCCTGGTCCCTAGAAATTAATAATCTCTCTGTGTGTATTCATGTACACAGAGGCTAGAGGTAGGCTCCTTAAGTCTACCTTTACTTGAATGTGGAATTCAGGGACTGGCTCTCCTGGCAGGACTGTGAGCCGCTGGCATCTTGCATCTCTCTCCCCCCCTCCCCCAGCTTTTAATGAGAGGCTAATCAAGGCATGCTTCATTAGGAAGTCCTGTAGCATCCTTAGTTGTCATGGTGAGATGACATAGGCCTGGCTTTCTTTCCAACTTTCCATATAAAATGTTTATTTTGTGGCTGAGTTTGACTAGAGGGAAATATCCTACTTAAAGGACGTTCACACCAGCCACGTGAAAACACACCGGGCTGCTTTTAGACACAGTTCGGCTTCTGCAACGAGCCACCCGGACAGAGCTACAGACAGAGCTATGGAAATCAGTCTTCGAGCAACGTCAGGCTTGTCGGGACGGAATGTGCTCGGGGCCCTTGACAATGAGAGACACTTAAAGATCCGAAGGGTGGGAGAGGTGGGCACAGCTCGGCCTCAGGTTGAGCTCTTTGTACGAGCTACTCCAATATCTTCTATATAAAGAACGATGAGCTGGCGAAATGGCTCAGTGGGTAAAAGGAGCTTGCCTCAAAGCTGCCATTCCATCAAGGGAGCAAAAACCCATTCCCTGCAAACAGTCCTCTGAGTTCCTTATGAAACAGACGCGCACGTGAGTGGTGCCTGCTACAATACATCAAGAAAATTTAGTTTGATTGAAAACTAATATTTTTTACTTTGAGGGCTATTCTAATAAAACAATCTCCTAATTAAAGAATCATCGAAGCATAGCAATTCTGTTTCCTAATTCTGTTTCCTACCGACCAATCCTGAGTTGGATTCTTGTAATATCAAATGGGTTTTGGAAATAGCTCATCTAATTAGAAACATGCTGACTTTTTGTCCCCAACCATTTGTACCAAGAGTGATGCCCCCCACCCCCAACACATTAATCATTTCTGGTTGGCGAAACTTGAATGACCTGCTTTTGGGGTTAACCTTGGACAATCCTGTAATGCTAAAGTATTAGACTGTGGGCCTCTAAGAAAGCTCAGGGAGTAAAGGTGCTTGTTAACAAGCCTGACAGAGTTGGGCAGTGGTGGTGCACGCCTTTAATCCCAGCACTTGGGAGGCAGAGGCAGGCAGATTTCTGAGTTCGAGGCCAGCCTGGTCTACAGAGTGAGTTCCAGGACAGCCAGAGCTACACAGAGTAACCCTTTCTTGAAAAACAAAACCAAACAAGCCTGATGGCCTGAGTTAGACTCCTGGGACATCTGTGGTAGAAGAACCAAGTCCTAGAAAGTGCTTCCTGCCTCCTGCACGTTTGCTATGGCCAGCACACAAGCAAGGGCTCTCTCTCTCACACACACACACACACACACAAATTCTCTCTCTTACACACATACACACACACATAATGTGGGTGTAAAAAATACATTTAATCAATTAAATTAGACACACCAAAATCTGTTGCAAAATTAAACATGAAATCTACACTACCACCTGAAGCTTATCTGACCCCATTATTTCCTGAGCCCAACTTGCTACACGTGACTTTACTGCCTTCGAGGGAATCCCTTACCAGATGAGGGACAGTGAGGCATAAAGGAGCTGCATTAGCACCCAAATACTCAGGATAGATATCTCTCTTCTCCGTAGTAGCCCTGTCCCAAGAAGCCACAGATGCAACCATGTGTCACAGAGCAGACACTGTGCCAATGATCATCTTAACCTCTCTCAGGAATCAAGGCATAATTAGAGTGAAGTAGCCCCCAGGGCCAGAGTATAGGGGCTTTTCTGTTCTTGTTTGTTTTTATAATTTTTGTGAGTCTATAATTATTTTCAGTAAAATGTTAAAGACTGCTGCCTTTGGTCTGCCATGTTATAAAGTCACAAAACATGCTCTAGCCACAGCAGGGCGTGTGCTGGGAACACCGTGGCCCATCAGACGTGGATGCTTGCAAGCCCTGGGTCTCCTGCTCAGTGGTTGACACAACTTCCCAACTCGTTACCAAATCCACTTAGAGGGAACAGTCAACTGTCTCAACTATTTATTGTAAAAGAAAAAGAGAGAGAGAGAGAGAGAGAGAGAGAGAGAGAGAGAGAGAATTTAAATGAGTCACCCCTAAACACCACCACATGCCGGAGAACAAGTGCTTGGTAGCTCCAGTACCACAACACACTACTTCATTAACACACACTGTGGTGAACAAGTGACCCTGCTTTAAACAAAGTCAAAGGCTAGACCGACACATGGGCAGTGGTATGCACACACATCATGTCATATATATACAGCCCCCAACCAAAGATAGCTTTTAAATGGCCCTTTTATGCGTTTTAGACAACAGGTGATGTATCTGTGAAGGCTCACCAGACAGAAGGGTTTCGGGACCAGCGTGGTAACGCTACAGATGAGACATGCGTGGTGCGGATGTTCCCAGGGAACAGAGTTGCTTACACCCACTGCAGCCCTAAGCCCTGGTTTCTGGTGACCAAGGCTCATTTACAGCTTTGTTATGGGAGGGTGTGAGTGACAGGTGTGTGTGGGGGGGTACTTCTAAAGGAATCGACATGGCTTGCTGCACTAGGGAAGGGCAGGGAGAGGGGGGACAATCCCTCTTCCTGAACCTGCAGTAGTTTCAGATACAAACTCAACTCTTGCAAAGGGAATCTGGGACTTCACAAAGAAGGAGGGTTTCAGCTTAAAACAGTGCAAGCAAGGCAGCCAGGTCTGTGCGCTCGCTCAGAGACGTGTTTCAGGCTGCAGAGATGGCTCGGTGGGTACAGTGCTCCCTGTGCAACCTGGAAGACCATCCCCAGAACTCAAGTAAAGCCAGGAAAGGGAGGAAGCGTGCATAAGTTGCTGTGGGGGACGGGGGCAGAGACAGAACACAGTCGATATTCATCGGTGTAGTGCACACAGAGGGAAATAACAAAAGGGACCCTGTCCCAAACCAGGTGAAAGGTGAAGGATGACAGCAGAGGTTGCCCCCGTCTCCACATGTGTGCCACATGCACTCATATTCATACACACGCACATACACACACATACACATATGCAAATGCTCTCACACACACACTCACTCTCTCACACATATACAACACACATTCACACACACTGACTCTGTCTCACGCACACTCACATACACACTCACACACACATGCTCACATACATATACACTCACACACTGACCGTCTCACATGCATACATACACACGCATGCTCACCTTCACACTCACACACTCACACACATTCACTCTTCCATACACACATTCAGAGACTCACACACTGACTCTGTCACACACACATACACACATTCACACATACGCTCACACACGCACACCTTCACACTTACACACTCACACATACACTCACAGTCATACACAGTCTGTCACATGTACACACACTCACACTCTCTCACACACACATACACACACTCACTCTCATACACACACTCACACACACACTCACATTCATACACACTCTGTCACATGTACACACACTCACACTCACTCACGCCCACATACACACACGTACTTTCATAGACACACACATACACACACACTTCCTCCTTCTCTCACACACACACTCACATTCACACACACTCTCACTCTCTTTCTTTCTCTCTCTTCTCTCTCTCTCTCTCTCTCTCACACACACACACACACACACTCATACACTCACACACACATTCACAGCCACAACGTTAAAAGCGCCCCGTGACCTTGTTTGAGGACGTGCCTACCTCTCTCCCCTCTACGAAGCACTCAGGTTATGTTGTCCCTCTGATGCAGCTTCTTGCAGTCACACACACACCCTGAGCCAGTCTGCAGAAAGCTGTCCCTTTACACACACCTGAGTGTTCAGATACGTGGCCTCAGGCCGAAGCAGTGGTGAGTGCTGGTTGCCAAGGCAACGGTATTTGGTGCTATAGAAATGGATAATTAGCTGAATGGATCCATGACAGGCTGTGGCTAGAATTCCCGGTGTGGGAGGCTCCTGTGTGTGGCTGCTACTAAACTCCAGGAAGAGACAATCCATCAATAAATCATGTTTTCTAAACAGACATCCTGAGATCACTCTTTGGAGCTGGGGAGGGAGAAGGGAGGGAGAAAGAAAAGAAACAGAAAACAAAAAACCAAACCAAACCAAACCAAACCAAACCAAAAGACACCCTTGTAAGTACAGTAAGTTGAATTAGCTCCCAGAAATAGACATTGAGGCTCTCTCTGCCTTTGGTTTCTTTAGGTCCTTCCCACCGATGACCCAGGAAGTTTGGATAAAAAAACTTACAGACATGCTGTGTACATGGACAGGCACCAATCGCCACGGCTTTCTCCAACACAGGGTCACTGTCAGGAACCGAGGTACCCAGGCTGACACAATCAACACCTTCATCCCTCACTACACAGCACTCTCAGTCCCCAGAAACCACCCCGGTCTCATGGTCCCAGTGCTGGACAGTTATGATAGCGACCGTCCTGTCATCTCAGAAAGCTATGCTGTATCCAGAATCCAGTTAGAAACAGACGAGAAACTCCACCTGCCTCCCGCACTTTGGTTCTAAATGACCCCACATCCCTGGGATGGTGAAGAGTCACCATCTACTCCATGGCCTGAAGCAAAAATTTTCACCCAACAAGTACGGGATTTCACATGCTGAACCCAGTCCTTTTTTGCTTTGAAAGCCTGGGGGGTGGAGGGACTGTCGCTTAGACTTGGTGGAAGAGAGATTTCCACCTTCCAGCCCATTACCTTGGATCCCATGGTGCTACTGGAGAGAGCCGTTGTTACCACCACCCTGAGCCGAGCAGAACATGCCTCGAAGTGCCTGGCGATCCTGCAACGTGCGACACTCCGCCTCAAGGTCCGTGGAGATTCTAGATGGCCCAAGTTTAGAACGGTGAATAATTCATAGTGGGAGGCGGGGACTGCGCCTGCGGCTGCCCACCTGAGGACACGCGGGGCCCTTCGAGGTTACAAGGAGTGGAAACCGGACCCCATTGGATCACATTACGCCACGGCTGACCTCTGATTGGTCCCTCTGGGACGATGCCTGCTGAGACAAGGTTGGGCCTCTGAGCTGTGCTGGCACTTACTCCGGTTCCACAGACACCTGCGGGGGACATCGTCCTCACCCTCACACCGAGGGGAGGCGGCAGTTAGGAAGGTGAGAGTGCCTGTGTTGAAGGCGGCCTTCATGGCTTCCGGTTCCACTTCATCTCTCCAACACACACAAAACAGGCTTTCCCTCGTGACTGGATAGTGCGGATGGTCCCTTTTCCCCACCCCACATCCAGCACCCCAGTCACATGTCTATGGGGCGTGATTTCACCTCCCTTCAGGTATGCTCAACTCAGTCTCAGCGCTTGGCTCTCCCGGAAGCACAAGGTCAAATAGGCCAATGGGATCCAAGGTTGTTCACTTCCTTAGAAGCATCCAGGAAAAAAAAAATCCTTCCTCCCCTTGGTTAGTGGGACGACCAGCATGCAAGCATTCGAGCCTCTCGGCTACCAGTGCTATCAACCTGCGCCAGTCTGTTGCTGTGGTAAATACCACGACTGAAAGCAACTTGGGGGAGCAAAGGGTTTATTTCAGCTTACATGTTACAGATTACAGTCCATCGTTTACTGAAGCCAGGGGAGGAGTTCAGAGTCAAGACCCTGGAAGCAAGAACTGGAGCAGAGACCAGGGAGGAGTGCCTGTTTGCTGGCTCCCTCGGCTGCCTTTCCTATACAGCCTAGGGATGCCACCGCCCACAGGGGCTGGGCCCTCTTAAATCAATTAGTACTCAAGAACATGGGTTACAGATGTGTCCACAGGCCCACCTGATGGAGGCTAGTTCCTTCACAGACAAACGGACAGAAGGGCCCTCTTTCCAGGTGTGTCTAGGTTTGTGTCAACTTGAAAAGAGAAGTCTGGCACAGCCAAGGAACGAAGGCTTCATAGGGAGGGCAGAACTGAACAAAACCACTTGGAAATTGAGTCAGGGACCTGAGGCCACTGTGAAAACACTAGATAGACTTGGGCCCAAAGCCCACACCCTCTCTGGCCTTTTCAGTTTTATAAGCCAGTCTACAGCTGCAAACCTCTGACAAACTGATCAACAGCTGATTTCAGATAGACTAATGTCTCCTCGCAGGTGTAACTTGGCAGTTTTTGAGTTACAGGCTGAGAGCCAGGATTCTGAGATGGTACCGACGTCACCTGTGGCCTCCAACCGACTCCCTCCCTGTTGACCTCCCTACCTTGTTTGTACCCATCTGTGGTGTGAGCCGTTATCCACCCAACCTCAGGTTTAAGAACTTGTTATTTACAAATAAGTAACCATGGTCTGGGGCCTCTATAAAGCATGACTCCCAAGGACAGGCCGGAGATGTGACTCAAGCAATTGCTTGCCCTGCAAGCATTTTTATAGAAATTGGGCATGGTAGAACTTGCTTGTTGGTTCAGCACCGGAGAGACAGAGGCAGATAGTTTCCTGGACTTGTTGGTCACTCGGCCTATAGGAAAGAGAGACCCAGCCTCAAAACACAAAGTAGAGGGTATCTGAGGGATGTTAACAATGTCCTCTGGTCTCTGCACACACGTGCTCCCGCACACATACAAAAACAAAAAACCAAAGCCAAGACAGAACCACTCTCCAAGTGTACGGTTTTTTCTTTAAACACACACACACACCCCAACTTTTGCTTGTACTGTAGGACCTTGGCTCAGTGGTAGAATGCTTGCCAAATAGGAAGTCTCTGGGCTCCATGCTCAGGTGTATATACACAGAGATTCCTGGAGATACACGGATCCATAGTAGTTTCAGGAGAGCCAATGAAAGCTCTGAATCCCTGAAGCAGCCTGCAGTCCTCACCTCTGGTTTCTGATTGGTGTCAGTCAACAAGTTCTGCTGGGAACATTAGGGGCCCGACTTCTCCTTGCTTATGACAAACAAGGCGCTCAATCACAGAAAGATCACATTCTGGCATCTCTTCAGAGAAGTCCGTCCATCCAACCGATCTGCGCTTGCGCCTGCGCCCGAGCCGGCGCCCACGCAGTGGAGAGTTCAAAGATGGCGTTTTAAAAGGATGGATGATAAAAAAAAAACCCTCATCTCTCAGGAGGAGAGGTTGGGTGAATGGCTCCTGAGGCTTGGAAAGGTGTGGGGAGGGGACTGGAGACAGAAGCCAATGGGCTCAGGGTGTGTTAGACCGGAGGGGTAGCTTTTGGATTCCCATAACACCTTCGGACAGCCCTCCCTGATATCTGGCCACTGTGTGCTTTGGAAAGTCGCTCTCCAGAAAGAATTTTGAATGTTTTCGGCAGAAAGAAATGAAAAAAATTGGGTATTGAAATGTTTCACCGCCGGGCGGTGGTGGCGCACGCCTTTAATCCCAGCACTTGGGAGGCAGAGGCAGGCGGATTTCTGAGTTCAAGGCCAGCCTGGTCTACAGAGTGAGTTCCAGGACAGCCAGGGCTACACAGTGAAACCCTGTCTCAAAAAACTAAAAAAAAAAAAAAAAAAAGTTTCACCACCTCACCCTCACCCCACCCCACTCCTACCCCCAGAAGGCTTCACACTGTCTGAGAAGGGCTGTCCCACAGAGAGCTTACAAACAAGAGGGACACCACATGGTTCAAATGGGATCCTTTAGCTGCATCCAGCTTTTTGTAAGGACAGCTACCTTTTGAAAATTGACCTTAGGTACAGCTGGAGTGAACTGCATTATGGGAATTAAGCCAGTCTCAGAGGTGTGTGCCTTCTTCCATCTGTGGGCCTAGATTTTAGTTAGATACATAAAAAAAATCACATATATGTGTTTGACACAAAAGTGTACTGAAATGCCCCGGGAACAAACAGGATGAATGGGAGGAGGCAAAAGGGGGTGTGGGGGATATACTCAACATATCATACACACGTCTATGAAAACTCAAACAACAAATCAGGGGCTAGAGAGACGGCTGCTCTTACAGAAGACCTGCGTTCAGTTCCCAGCACCCACATAGTGGCTCACAACCACCTGTAACTCCAATTGTGAGGGATCTGACACCCTCTGCTGGCCTCTGTGGGCACTGCATGCATTCCGTTCACAGATATCCACGCAGGCAAAAAACCCATACACATATATGGTGTGTGGTGTATACAAATTTTAAATTAAGAAAAAGTTATTAAAAGAAATGAGTCAAACATTATAATAAGGATTGAATTGGAGTTAGCAAAAGGATGTGCCGGTAGATATCTCTATCATAATCATTAAACACAGTTATGAAAGATTCAAACAATAAATCAGGGGTAGAAGACGGTGCTCTTTTATTGAAGACCTCTTCAGTTCCGCAGCACCCACATAGTGGCTCTCAACCTACTGTTAACTCCAAGTGTTGGAGGGATATGACACCTGGCTGGCCTCTGGGCACTGCATGAACATTCCGTCACCAGTACTCCACGCAGGCAAAAAACCACTACCACATTTGTGGTGGGTAATACAATTTTAAATTTAATTTGTTTATTTATTTAAGTAAATTGTCAAATTTTTTATAATAGAGTCTTATTTATATTGGTTATAGAAATGTATTAGCTCTCTTCAACACGCAGAGTATTCCTTATTGCAGAATATTACAATTTAGTTCTTGAGATTGAAATCAATAAAATATTTTAACCTATGGATGATTTGCACCGGGGGAAATTCTTAATAGTGGGAGAGTAGAGAACAGTGGCAAACAGTTGCAACACGGGAGAGGCTGAGGCAGGGGGTTGGAGCTTGGGGGCAGCCTGGACTACCTAGGGCCACCCTGTCTCTAGGCAAATAGGCAGACAAATGGCTATAGCTTCTCCAAACTGGGTTTCTTAGTCTGCCTGGTACAAATCTCGAAGGCCTGCAGTACTGCATGAGTCACTTGTCTTGAAGTTAATTAGGAAAACCAGGGAAAATAAGTTCCTTTCAACAAGGAAGTTTGATTTATTCCCGATGCCCGGAAGCCACATCTAAATGATAACTTATTTGATACAATGTATCCGAACTGCCCTTAACTGATACAATGTATCTGACTGCTCGGGATTGTTATATTGGTAAGTCTTAACCCTGGCTAAGACTGTGCCTAGATGCCTAGGTCTCTGGACACACACAGACTGGCCCAAGCCGAGGGTGATCCTTAGCCTGACAACTGTGGGTGACAATGGAGAGGACTGGAGATCGGTGTGAGTCCTTGGAAGTCTCCAACTGCAATTTCACTTTGAACTTGCAAGCCACAAATACCCAGGCATGATCTGCGTGTTGTTTCCTTCCAGAACGATGGTCCCCCAATTAAAAATAACGAGGCCTGGCTCCAGCCACCAGACCCAATTAAAGGAATGACGGCTGATGGCTGCTGAAGTCCCTTCAGCTTTCTCTGATAGACGAACTGGGACAGGGATCTTGGTAGGGGTCACTGAGGGAGGCCCGGCGACAAAGTGCGGGTCACTCGTGCTCTGCAAGCCCTTACGAGTCTAGTTATTAAACAGGAAGTAGGAAGTCCTCTGGCTCACAGAGCCCCGGAGTCACCCCACAAGGTGTGTGCCCCTCAGCCTCTGGCTCCCGCTGCACCCAGATGCTCTCAGCCAGATGGTGTGTGTACGTGAAGACTTCCAGATAATGAGAATATAAGAACCTGACAAGGTTAGAGAGACAGAGTTGCCAACGGCCCAGACCCGATCACTGCCCATGGCTACACATGATCACCTGCACTGGAACCACACAGACACACACACAACACACACACAAAAGAGAGGAGAGAGAGAGGAGGCAAGGCACGAGGTAATGTCAGTTAAAAAGCTGCCTGAGGACTCAGGGTGGAGTTCAGGGAAGGCGTGAGCCCAGCCAGTGTGGGGCTCCGCATCATCTGCAGCAACCCAATGATAAAGAAAGTGTCTTGGAGTCACCCCTTAGCCTTCCACCCCAGACACCTTTTCCTCAGTGAGCAAACACTACAACTGTTATATCATTTACTTGATTCAAAAAGAAATTCATTGTAGTGGGAAAAAAAAAATCCCCAAATTTGCCATCTCTTAAAATGGAATAGGCATAGGCTGCCTTTGAATGTGTCATCCTCCTGCCTCAGCCTCCTGAATTCGAGGGTGTGTGCGTGTGTGTGGTGTGTGATAAGCCTGGCTTCCTATCTCCATCATCTCAAGTGTGTACTTCGGGAACAGTACACACATTCGAGTTGTGCAAAGAACAGCAGAGTATCTCAACTTAAAAGTCTGAAACGTTGCCGGGGCGGTGGTGGTACACACCTTTAATCTCAGCACTTGGGAGGCAGAGGCAGGCGGATTTCTGAGTTCGAGGCCAGCCTGGTCTACAGAGTGAGTTCCAGGACAGCCCGGGCTACACAGAGAAACCCTGTCTCGAAAAACAAATAAACAAACAAAAAGTCTGAAACGTCACTTTAACCCAGAGTAACCCCCCCCCCCCATTTCGATTCCCGTGGCTGGCCTTTGGAAGCCACCGTTACGTTTCCTATCACATATCAGTTGGATTGGCAGGGTGTATGGTTTTGTTTGTGGCTGGCTTTACCAGAGTGAACCAGTGTCCTTGGGGGTTCCCCATGTTACCACATATAACAAGATTCCCTTCCTTTTAAAAGCTAAATAATATTCCACAGCATGTGTGGTGTCCCATCTTGTAATTCATCGGTCTGTCCATAGACACTCAAGTCTCCTCCAGTCTGGGCTGTGTACACGGGTAGGTATCTGTTCATGGTCCTGCTTTCCGTTCCTCTGGGTTTGTATTGATGCGGGATTGATTCTTTGATTTTTTTTTTTTTTTAAATTAACCGTGTTTTGCGTAATTTTGGAATACAACCAGCCACAAAGCTAGTGTCGAGTGTCCACAGATCTCCTGCCCCTTGTTAGCACAGGGTGCATTTTGCTCAACTAAGAGGCTGGTATTGGTTCATCCCGTCTTGGTTTTTGAGATTTTTTAAGACAGGGTCTTGCTCTGTAGCCCACACTAACCTCGAGCTTGTAGTAATTCTCCTGCCTCTGCCTCCTGAGTGTTGGGAATACAGGCACATTTATTTAAATTGTATTTAAATTCTGCCGGTTCCCCATACATGTCCCTGATCAGGGACACCACTGTCCATGGATGTCAGTTTCCCTGTGCCCTCTGCTGTGGGATCATTGCCATTCTGCTTTGCATGAGCCTAGTAATGAAAGAGATTGGCCAGGCACCCTGCAGGCAGTGCCATGAGCTGATATGCCGAGGTCTCTCCCAGGAGCAGACCAGGGTTAGGGATCCGGATAAAGAGCCTCTCCTGCCTCAGGGTCTCACCTTGAAATGGACATGGTATGTGCATACAATATACAGAACACTCAAGAGACCAAGGCAAGAGGACTATGAGTACCAGGCCAGCCTGGGTTCCACGATGTGAAGGTAAAGGTGCTTGCAACCAAGCCTAAAAACCCAAGTTCAGATCCCAGGACCCACATGATGAAGGAGATTCCTGACTCCTCTGACATTCATACATGTGCTACGGCATGCATGCACACACAACACACAAATCACATACACACATACTCGCACCTGTGCATGTGCACACACACACAAAGATTATTATTTTTTTTTTAAAAAGGCTCTCCAAGGAATGAGTCTTGCTGTGATCTAGGTCACAGGGTTGTTGGTTTCTGAGGCAAAGGCTTTGTTGACTACTCTGAAGGAGACATAATCCAGCCTGCATGTGTATCTGCAATGGGTGTTTTGCCTGTTGTATATCTGTGCCCGTGTGTGTGTGTGTGTGTGTGTGTGTGTGTGTGTGAGAGAGAGAGAGAGAGAGAGAGAAGAGAAGAGAGACAGAGAAGAGAGACAGAGACAGACAGAGAGAGAGCAAGACAGAGAGTGTGTGTGTGTGAGACAGAGGGAGACAGAGAGACAGAGACAGAAAGGAATGTGTGGGGGGGGAGAGAGAGGGAGACAAAGAGAGACAGAGAGAAAAGAGACAGAGAGACACTGTGTGTGTATATGAAGAGAGAGAGAGAGAGACAAAGAGAGACAGAGAGAAAAGAGACAGAGAGACAGTGTTGTGTGTGAGAGAGATAGTGACAAAGAAAGAGAGAGACAGAGAGAGAGTTGGATAGGCACCATTTGCAGGCACACTGGCATTAGCATAACCTTTATAGGCATCACTTGGTGATCCGGCCATAAGCCCCTTCTGGCAATTAATTGGTCTGAAAGACAGAAACTGCCATTTTTCCTGAGCCGGCCCAACAATGCCCCGAATCCCTGGCTTCAGAGATAAGCGACAATAATACTGTATTAGTAAATCGTCCTGTGCCGTTGAAAGCAAACTCTGGGGGTGACAAGGCCTCCTGAGCTCAGACTCCAGCATGTTTACATCAACTGTCCTCTGAAACTGTCCTGTGTCAGACTGATCCCCTAACCCTGTGACAGGCAGGGAGAGGGGAACACAGGGAGCCTCCGGAGGGTTGTGTCTTTGAGAACAACTAGGAAGTAGCTTATTTCCAACAAAGGAATTAAAGATGTTTGCAGGGGCTGGAGAGATAGCTGAGCAGTTAAACAAACCGGATGCTCTCCCAGATGACTCAGGTTAAATCCCCGGCACCCACATGGCAGCTCACAACCATGTGTAATTCCAGGTCCAGGGGATGCCCTCTTCTTCCCTCCACACATGCACACACACACACACACACACACAACACACACACACAGGGGCACAGATATACACATAGGCAAAACACCCATACACATAATGTAACTTACTGAACTGCCTGAGTGGGGCCCACAAGCCGAATGCTCAGCCCTGGAGAGGACAGAAAGGATGCTCTGCCCGGGAGCCCCAGCTGACTGCCTCACCTTCCTTGGCCTTCTTGGCTGGGTATTGTGAGCCTGCTGTTGTTGTCCTCGTTCACTGTCTGCTATGAGCACCTTACTTGGGTGGCTCTGGACTGTTTGTTCTCCTCATACTTGCTACATGCTCAATAAACGTTCTCATTGGAGACTGGAAGTATAGCGACTGTAGGTCAATCCCCTGGCCATACAGAACAAACAGACCAACATGCGGAGCACAGACCAATGTGGGGAGCACAGAACAACTTGGGGAGTACAGACCAATGTGGGGAGCACAGAACAACATGGGGATCACAAACCAATGTGGGGAGCACAGAACAACATGGGAAGCACAGAACAATGTGGGGAGCACAGAACAATGTAGGGAGCACAGAACAACGTGGGGAGCACAGAACAATGTGGGGAGCACAGACCAATGTGGGGAGCACAGAACAACGTGGGAAGCACAGACCAACGTACAGAGCACAGACCTACAAGACAAAGCCAGTACTGTTCAGGACCCAGGGCTGGGAAGGCCAGAGATCCTGGCACAGAAGCTGCTACACTTTTGCTAAGTGGCTACTAAAACTGCTTCTAAATATCCACGTTTACAGCATAAACTACTTTCAGCCTCGGAGAGGCTTCATCCTGCCGTGAGCAACAGTTAATGCAGAGGTCATGGAGCCACTGGTCCCAGAGCTGAAAATAACTGGCCAAGTGCTCAGTCACTCAACGGCACATCTGCCTCAACTCCAGAAGGAAAGGTGTGGGTGGAAAGTGTTTAAGATTTCAGGTAGCCCAGGCTGGCACAAATAACTACTTAGTCAATGACTTCAAATTCCTGACCCCCTTGCTTCTACCTCCCAGAAGCTGGGGTTCCAGGCTTGCAGACACAAAGCCTGTATAACAGGCGCTGGGGACAAAGCCTGGGCTTCTGGCATGCTAGGCAAACACTTGACTCATCCCCTGCCCCTTCCAAGCCCTCTTGCTTTTCTCGGTGTGTATGCTCCTGACTGTGAGATCATCCCTCAGCCTCTACTCTTAAGTCAAACCGGAAACCAGTGTGGAGGGCTTGAACTCTCCCAGAAGTTGTATGTGAATTTGGATTACCCATATAATAGTTATTCTCTGATTTCGAACGTCACCAGCAATTATAAAAGTGGAATTGGATTGTAGTCAGTGGTAGGGTGCTTGTCTAACATGGACCTGGCCCTAGGCTTTATCTCTCCAGCTAATCTTTATCTCTATCTATATTCATATCTACCCATCTACCTACCCTCCTATCTACCCACCTGTCCACCTACCCACCCATTCATTTACCCATCTATCTATCCATCCATACACCCATCTATCCATCCATCCATCCACTCATCTATCCATCCACCCATCCACTCATTCATTTATCCATCTACCCATCCATCCATACACCCATCTATCCATCCATCCATCCATCCATCCACCCATCCATCCATTCATTTATCCGTCTACCTATCCTCCACTTATCTACCCACTCACCCCGATCCCACCCACCTATCCTCCATTGCATTTCCAGTACACAGCACCGGCAGCTCACTGTAAGATGATCTGTATTCAGCCCAGGCTTTGTGTCCACACAACATCAGGAAAGCCAAGGGATTTTCAGCTGGGGGCTCAGCTGGTTGACAGTTTCAAAATCAGGCCATTGTACTTAAGAATCTTTTTTTTTTTTAGGTCAGGCACTGATTAATTTCTGAGGCAGTGACAACTCCACCTCCATCGACAGAGTCCACAGGGGACTCTTTCAGACAGTGAACAGCAGGTATCTGTTTCTATAAAGAATTCTCAGCTGACTCATCTTCCACAATCTTGTGACAGGCTTCTCGTGATACTGTGCTTAAACATCTGAGAACACTCTGGAGAATTAAGGTGAAGCACACCCAAAGAACAGAACGCTTTCCGTGCATTCACTGTAGATATTTCAGAGGATACAGAACGGCTGTGGAATCCATCCGTGCGGTAGGAGATGAAGCTGACATGCTTAGGGGCTGGAGTGTCTCAAACAGGTCAGGCACTAGGACCCCCCCGCCATATTCTCCAGCCTGAAATGGGGAGGTCTTTTTAGTCCGTTACACCCATGCATGTAATCAGCGATTGTTCCCATTGTAAACTCCAGATTCACCATCTGTATGCTCCAAAGGGCTGGGGGATTGTTAATACCCGGTCCCTGTGGGATTAATCTGCAATTTCACACTAAATGATTTTTAAGTATAATTTGTTACAATGGGACATTACCACTTGTAAAACAAACAGCCAGGACTGCTACTTTGCAATAAAGAGGAGGCTGTCCAGTGCTACGCGCAAACAGTTCCCAGGCTAACCAGTGCTACATTCAAACAGTTCCCATGCTAACCAGTGCTACATGCGAACAGTCCCTTGTGCTACAGGCAAACAGTTCCCCTGCTACTGTTTACCTTTACTTTGGAAACAAATGGGAAAAGACACAAATAGCCCAGTCTAGAACCTTGGGAACAGACGGGTACTGAGGGACTTTTTGTTACAGGGGAGTACTGTCAGATCAAGATGGGGCTCTAAGGCATGAGAGAGCATTTTCAGCCGATCTTCAAACCCCGTTTGATATTGTTCGTGTTTGGGGGATCAAGAGGCTCACAAAATTAGTGTGTCATATTAAAAAAAGATCTGACTGCTGGCAGGAAAAAGATGCATTTCTTTTCATAAGCCACAACTGTCTCTACTGTCCCAGCGGTTACAACATTACCCACGTCAGAAGCTCTCGACCTTCCTAACGCTGTGGCCCTTTAACACAGTTCCTCATGTTGCGGTGATTCCCCCCCCTACCCCGACCATAAGATTATTTTATTGTTACTTCATAACTATAATTCTTCTACTGTAATGAATTGCAATGTAAATATCTGATATGCGGGATATCTGATATTTGAGTCCCAAAGGGGTCTGGATTCACAGGTTCAGAACGGCTGATCTAAGTATTTCAGATCTCAGCGGAACAAGAAGGCCAGCGAAAGGTGTTTTCAGGTACTTCCTTGGTTCCCACTTTCTATTAAGTGGCCTGTGTGTGCAATGTTATTTTCCTCAGCTGTCTGTGGGTGTAAATGTTCACTGTCACAGACCACGTGCTGCAGAGAGACGCAGTCAGTGACAGTGTTGTAAAGTGCTTGCAGAGGTCCTCTCAAGTCCATTCTAAAGTCACACTCACTGATGAGGAACCTGTTCCCTCTGTAGGGAAGGGTGGGAGCAGGGCTCCCAAACACCCACACACATAGCTGACCAGCAACAACTGATCTGCCCAGGGCATAGAAAGAGGCTGAGGTTTCTGCTTCAGAAGCCACTGTGCAGAGAGGCAGGCGGAGGGTGGTTTCTACATGAAACCAGTTACAGAATTCAGAGTTTGTCCCCACTACTGACGGCGAAATGTTATCTCCTGATGAGGCTTGAGGGCGAGAACCCAGAGGATGTCATAGCATGGAACTATGGTGACATCATCTTGAAGGAGCTAGCCCTCCCGACGGCCGAGCTGGGGCACACCTTCCCGGCCACTTTGGCGAAAACCCAATTTTATCGGTTGAAAAACTTGAGGTCCTTCTCAAAACAGACATGTCGATTGCTGCCTTTATCCGGGAGGTTCACACTTCAGAACCACCTGGAAACCTGTCCCTCACCACCGAGTGACCTCGAGGCATCGGGTCAGCCCTCAGCCTCAGTTCTGCAAGTTGATGACTGAAGCTCTTTCAGGAAAGGCTGAGAAAGAAAACCTAAACAGCCTGACCCGCCCTGCTGGAGATGACGAGACACGTTACTCACGCCCCCAAAATGCTTCAAGCTAAGATTATGCCGCATAAAGCCATCGGGCCTGTAGAGATTTGGAAGGTACCTCAGAAGCTTACAGGGCCTAATGACTGCCACTTAACAATCTAATAATGGAGGCGTTCATTTAGTAACAGCCAACGAGAGACCGCCAAGATGAAGCTGTTTTGAATGGTAGACAACCTTTACAGTTTCGATGTTATTTATATCACCCTTTTAAGGTTAAACCAAACAGGGCAACTGCTGGGCACTTTGGGTGGTATCACAGTCAAGAACATATTCGCTGACGTCACGGTGTGAAGTGCGTCCCCAAGCGTTTACTCTGGATCTCTTTTCTGTCTGTATGGGGGGAATCTGCTGCTAAACGTGTATGGACTTGGTGCTCAACTAGAGTCTGTTCTGACCAGTTTCTAACCTGTAAGTCCCTCAGCTGCTGGGACAGCTCAGGCCAACCCAGACACAGCCCAGGGTTGCCAGAAGCCTGAGAGTTTATACTGACTAAAAGAATCCACTCCGTGACCTTAATACTTTTTTCCAGTTCCAAAAGGAAAAAGCCCCCCACCCCATTTTGTTCTTTAGATTCTAGAGGAAAAAAAATAATATCTCAAAAGAAATATACCCCAGCCGGGCGGTGGTGGCGCACGCCTTTAATCCCAGCACTTGGGAGGCACAGGCAGGCGGATTTCTGAGTTCGAGGCCAGCCTGGTCTACAGAGTGAGTTCCAGGACAGCCGGGGCTATACAGAGAAACCCTGTCTCGAAAATATATATAATATATATATATACCCCAAAGGAAAAAAGACCACATAGGAGTCCTTGGACATGTTGATAATAGCGACAAAGTCAAGTGAGGTCATACTAAACGGAGAAAGCAAACAGAAGTTTCTGCGGTTTGTCCCACGGGCCTGTCTGGACCCCATTCCCTAACAGGATGATTTTATAAATGACCTCTGCCTTTTTTTATGAGATGTAAATAGGACAGCCACCGAGCTGGGTCCAGGTGGAAACAACAGGATTTCATAAAGACAGAAATAAGGAACTGCGGTTAGCAACAGTAGACCCTCTACATTATACCCACAAGGGGACTCTGACTCAGCCAAAGGGAGCAGAAGAGACCAGAGCTCTCCGTGTCTCCCCCAGAAAGAGCCGGTTGCTTCAGTATTCAGGAATTGTGTTCAGACAGTTGGCAGTGGTCTCCCTGGCCTACTGAACCTTAAGAAACCAGAATCAGAAACCACTGTCACGATTGCCTGTTGAAGGGGGGGTGGGTGGTGGCTGAATAGTGTGTTTCCACTGAGAAATGTCTCATGTCACCTAAGTAGTTTTTGTTTCCAGCAGTTGACAAAGCCAGGAAAAATATACCCCGACTCTCGAGTGCCCCCCTCTATGCAGTGAACGACACAGCCAGGGGCTGTGACCCTGGGC
Organism: Mastomys natalensis; assembly: GCA_021653895.1. NCBI lineage: Eukaryota > Metazoa > Chordata > Mammalia > Rodentia > Muridae > Mastomys > Mastomys natalensis. Next base: position 34,255 of record JAJTUV010000918.1, on the reverse strand, counting down.
GTTCTGGGTAAAGAAAGGTCTTAGTAATTCCGTTCAGAGACACGCCCTGCAGTTCAGTGGGGCTGGGTAGCAACTCCTTGATGGGAAGACAGAATCGGTCCTGATGCTGCAGACCATCCATCCTCTCTGTCCCTGGGTTCTCCTCACCAAAAGGACCAGAACAGTTAGCAAGAGAGAAGCAAGGAGAACTGTTCGTGACCTGTAATGAAATCGAACTTCTCAAGTAAAAAAAAAAACCTGCTTTGACCTTGCCGGTGAGTCGGTATTGTTGGTGTGCAGTGACAGCCCTGTCCAAACAGGCTTCTCGGGATAAATGAAATGCCACCAGCTCCTGCAGACCTCACAGTCACAGAGGGACAAATAGTTCCTCCCAACCACAGGTACCCCAAGTCTACTGAGAACTGGCCATCAACCCCCCCACCCACATCAGGACAAACAAAAGCCACCTACCCTGTTCCTAGGGAGACGGCTCTGACCGGCGTTTGTTAGGCCTCGTAGAGCTCTTGCTAGGGAAGAATCTTAAGTATGGCTGCAAAATCAGACCCTGTCTGAGCCTTGGGGTCCTCTCTCCACACTGGAAGTTGTGGAACAGGTGAACTGAGTCCTTTGTCATTTAACAAAGAGAAGTAGGCTAGGACTGGTCACCTGTGACTCAAGTTGAGTCTCATTAGAATAGGTGACTCAGCTTCCGGTTGTACAGTTCGCCCCCTACCCTTGCTAAAGAATAAAGGCACGCAGCTCATGTCTGCCCAGGCTCCAGTGTCACTAGGTGACTGAAAGCAAAGAGACACCACAGTGCAGGTATGTCAGTCTAATAAAAGGGTTTCTGAATTATCTGGCAGTGGTGTCCAGGTGTCATTTTTAACTAACTGAATCTCAAGCAACGAACTCAAAAATCTCCATTCTTAAAAAAAAAAAAAAAAAAAAAAAATACAACAACAACAACAAAAAACAGTCCCCAGCCAAAATCCAAAGAAGCCAGTTTTCAAAGGTAGTAGTTTCTCCCTCTCTCCCTCCCTCCCTCCCTCTCTCCTTCCGTCCCTCCCTTGGGGGGGGGGCTCTTTCTCTTTCTCTGTCTCCCCACCTCTCCCCCACCCCCTCCTTTCCATCCTTGGCCTTCCTTTCTATAGCAATTTACAGGCTTCGAACGCAAAATTCCCCAACCCTCGTCGCCCCACCCCCACGTCCCCAGCCAGTTCAGGAACCATATCCAATCTTAATGGAAAGCTGTATTATTTCAAAGGGAAGTTAAAATACCCACAAACTCCTGAGATAACCAAACAGGTGACTTAGTCCTGGGCCATCCAAGGACGTTCAAAGTAACACAGACCGTGTGAACTGTTTCATCCGTCTTTGTAACCAGCCCAAGTCCAGATTTTAAACACAAGTCAATCGGAGAGAGAAAAAAACTGAGAAGGTCCCAGCCACAGCCTGGATCAACATCTATAATCTACATTTCTCCTGGGTGAGCTCAAGCCCAAAATGATGGGATTACATATTTACTCAGACAGAGGAGGAAGTGAGGGCGCCCTGGTGCCACAAGGAAGCCCTGGCTAGGCGCTAAGGTCGCAATCACCTGGGGGCGTGGCATGGGGGGGCTGAGAACCCGGCATCCAGCCCTGGAAGCCCGGGTTCTGCCTGAACTTAAGGGTTCCCGGGGTCACAGTGAGGACACCCAGCGTGAGACACAGCCCTGGTTGGCTGGGCGCAGCTGCCCGGTGGGCATCAGGACCACTGAAGCCGGGGACCAGGAGAGACCCGGGAGGAGGAGGAGGAGGGACGGGCTGGGTGGCACCGAGCTAGGGATATCCCAGGTGGAGAGGACCCTGCAGCCTTTGACCACTGGAGCGAACTGCAGAGGGAGCTGCGGATTTGCGGGGGCCCCTGTCCCGGGCAGCCTGCGCTGCGCGCCACCTTTCCCGCGGCGGCGAGAGCAGGGCGGAGCCCGGAGCAACGCGGGAGCCTGGGCGGGTCACAGTCCCCAACGGCCTGTGGCATCCAGGGCGGCAGGCCCCTGCCTCAGCCGCACTCCCCTCGGCGCTCTCGGACCCTGTTGCGGCGTCCTGCGTGGCGCGGGCTCAACTTTCTCTGAGCCACAGGTGGCCCGGGCGAGTTCCCGGGGTGTGCGTAGGGGTGGGGTGGGGGCACTGGTTCTGTGCGTGCGCCTCTCGCTCCTCCGCCACCGCCCCCCCCCCCAGGTCCCCTGCAGCATCTACATCTCAGCCCTGCCCATCATCTCGCTCGCTCGCCCGCCCGCTCGCAAAGTTGGAAAAGGGGTGTCTCTCCCATGGTGACCGCCCCACCCCAGAACCGGGAGCCTTGGGGGCGCACGAGGCTGAGTTGCTGGGGCCCGCCCGCTGAAATCTCCTTAACCCTGCCCTGTAACTGACCCTTAGGGAAAAGGAGGGGAAAGGACCCCCCAACCACCCAGCACGTCCACTGCGCATGCTCAGAATTGGACAGCTCCTGAGAGGGAAATTTAAAAACGGTTCGAGCTGCGACGGTGGCCAAATTGCAGACGGCGAGGGGCGAGCGCAAGGGAGTCCCCTTGTCGCAGCGCCGCCCGCCCCCACCCAACCCAGGATCCACTTCAGGTACCACAGTGCTGCCCCGGGCTGCGCTCCCCGTCCCACTCGCGGGGGGGCCCCACCGGGACTTGAGGCTTCCCACACCTGCTTCAAGCTTGGCTTAGAGGATTTAGGGGCGCCTCCAGAGTCTTATTTAATGCTGTGTTTATGGGTGGCCGGGTGGGTGGTGCACTGCATGAACTGGTTTCCCAGCACCCGTGGGGGTCTTCTTCCAGGGCGAGAGCCCCGGGAATGGTTCCCCGGCCTCATCAAGGTCCATTTTTCTGATATCTTCATTTTCAAGCCGTTCATAGCTGAAGAGCGGTGGGGAATGGGGCTGGGAACGGGATGGGATTCTTCAGATTTCTATTTTGCTTTGGTTTTCCAAAGCTTGGCGCTTTCATTTAGGGGCTCTCCCTCCCCCGCTTCCCTTTGGATTTGAAAGAACTTGGGATTTCACTCACTCTCCATCCTGGGCTCTTCAACCCTGCAGGATTTTCCTGCGACTGTGACTCCTTTGTGGGTCTCTGCCCTGCCTACATCGGTGCTGATGGGAACTTTCTTTTACTTCTTTTTTTTCTTTCCCCTCCCTAAGGAAATGATAGAAAGTGACATCCAGTCCAGAATGTCAGGAATGATCAGAAGCTCCGGGCACAGCCAACACCGCCCTTCGCAGGAATACAGGTGAGGGCGGGGCTGCGTGCTGGTGGGGGCGCCTGCCGCTTCCGTGAGCTGGAAAGTATAAGTCTCAGAGGCTCTCTGCAGTTTCGTGTCCCCTCGAAGGGAGCGTCTCTCCTGAGTTACAGACTGTGGGCAGCCTGGTGACCCCAGCAGCTGCTGCCCCCCATCCAGTGACTCCAGCAGGGGCTCTAGGAAATGTTTCCCACCCCCTCAAAGCACTCTGGATGTTGGGAGTTCTTAGCCTGGGCTGTGTGACTTTTAGCAAGTGCTCTGCCCACTCTGGTCCTGGTTTTCTCCTCGTAGAAATAAATAATACTGTGGAATGAGATGACCTCAGGGTCTCTTTTGAAAGTGAAGCCCAAGTAGAATGGCTCTTGAAACGGGATCAAAGTTCAGGGGAGCGTGGGGGGAGCTTCATAGACCTTCCGTCTTTGTGGAAAGTCATTAGGGGGTTCAGGAAAAAATAAAAATAAAACTTTCTTTACAGGTGGGAGAACTGAAGTCCAGAGCAGAGCTCAGTGAGGAGCCACAGGGAGGAGGGAGGAGGGAGGAGAAGAAGGAGAAGGAGAAAGGAAAGTCCCCTGCTAGCCTCTCTTCCTTGAGATGGAGTAGCCTGACCTGGTTCCCAGGGACCTAAAGCCAGCACCATGTCTTGGTTAAGTAGTGGGGCCACGATGGGGGCTGCCCCAGGAAGGCCAGGCTGTCACCTCAAATCAGCCCTGTTTACCCAGGGGCTGTCTAGTCGGGAGGCCCACTGCAGCAGCAGCAGCAGCAGCAGCCATGCCTGCTGAGGCCACGGGCAGCCTCCAATTAGAAGAAGGCCGTCTCTGGACACAAAGGAGGCCAAGGATTCAAACAGCTGGGTTTTTCATGTGGTGGTGGTGGTGTGGTGGTGTGTGTGTGTGTGTCAGTTGTGTGTGTGTCAGTTACTGTATCCATCATTCTGGCCTCTGCTGAGCCCATCACTCAGGTGTGGAAACTGAGGCCAGCCTTACCCAAAACCTAGGATCTCTGAGCTTCCTTTCTTGCTATGAGTGGAGGCTGTTTGAGCATCTCCAGCTTGGGTAAACCTGGCTTCTCTGACTGTGTGGCACTTCTCAAACCTCAGTTTCTTTATCTGTAAAATGGAGCTAAATGGCCCCAGGGGGCATGGGGTTGCTGTGGCAACTGAGCAGCCTTTTTGGCTCAGCCGCTTGCTGGGGGTGTGGTCTCTGAGGCATCGCTGGTTTAACACCATGGACAAGAGAAACTATCCTACAGTTAGCAGATACCCAGCAGGCCTGACTGTGCTCAGGGCAGCTCTACTGTTGTCCGTGAGATGGCTCAGTGGGTAAAGGTGCTTAACGGTTCGAGCCTGGTGAACCGAGTTTGATCCCTGGAACCCATGTAGGAGGGAAGTGAGTCCCCAAGTTGTCCTCTGACCTCTACACGTGTGCTGTGATATGATGTCCTCCCTCCCCCACCCCATGATAAAACAAATAAATAAATAAAAGCTGTAAACACTTAGGCTGCTACGAGGACTCGGCAGGGCACAGGCGGCTTAACTAGTTTTGCTATTGCTGCTCCCAGTTCAGCCATGTTGGAATGTGTAGGAGTCAGAACCACAAAGAGCCCTCGGGGAGTGTGGGGTGGGATCCCCGAATCCTGATACCCGCCCATTGGCCACCCAACGGAGGCTCGCATGAGACTGGGCTACATGTCCAGGCCAGAGCAAACTAGAGACTGCCTGCAGCACTGCTCGCTCTAAATTCAGGGGAGGGCAGACAGAGAGCATCCTTGGGGGGGTGGCAGGGGTATCCCAGTCGCTGATCGGCTGGTGACTCGGGACTAGCAGGCCCCGTGCTATCTGTCCTGGATCGGAGGTGCCCTAACCCCAGCACACCTTTCTCATGTATTAGCCATCTATTCGATAGTTAAAGCATCCAGATGGCAGAAACCGCTAACCCCAGAAACCTTTGCTGCAACCGCTGGGGCCCTTTGCCTTAGACTGCCACCTCTTGCGGTATAAATGGTGACTCTCAGGATAAGTGGCGACCAGCTGCCCCCAAACCATCCTGAGCACACAGCACTCCTGTGACAAGCTGGCAAGGGAATGAATCCAGGGATTATCCAGGGTGAATGCTCTGAGTCCTCAAATCTGAGATTGCTACGTGCTCCTAGTCTCACCCCCTCTCCCCCGCTGCTGGTAAAGGTCACGCATTACCTCACCACTGTGTGACCCCCGGACAAGTTATCGCCCTCTCTGATCCACTCTGTGAAATGAAATCTCTGAAAACCAATCAACAGGCTGTCTGAGAGGGGTTTGTGCCTGCAGCAGGCAAGGCGTTCAGCCAGCCCAGGACGCGCTGGCTCCTGGAAGGGAAATTTTATAATTCTCTGTGCAATACTTCCATTTTTCTTCCAGAATAATAGCCCAGGAGAGGTTTATGGCTTCTCATTTGCACTCCTGTGTCTCCGGGGACTACTAGGAGGATTGAATCCTATAGGGTGTGACTCCAGCCACCGCTGGGGCCCCCATGCAGGCCACAAGCAGCTGCCTGGTGCTCCATCCCCCTGGGGCTAGTTTAGCCGTTAGTTAACTTTCAATGCCCATGTTCCAGCCAACCGCCCAGTTCTGGGGCAGCTGTCAGGGGTCAGTGGCGGAGGCCAGACAGGGAGCAGTCACCAGTCTCTCTTCCTAGGGGCTGACACCAGCGCCAGCCCCCAGTGTCTGCAGCTTTCTCCCTGAGTGAGGAGCCCTGAGCTTTGACAGCTTTAGCTGGGTTTCTTCTTAGCTCAGAGGGTGGGAGGGAAGTCCTCTCCCTGAATGTCAGGGAATAGTTCTTAAGTACCTGCTGAGTACTAGGTGCTAGGTGCTTGCTATAGTTCTTAAGTACCTGCTGAGTACTAGGTGCTAGGTGCTTGCTATAGTTCTTAAGTACCTGTGAGTACTAGGTGCTAGTGCTCTCAGTGCCAGTAAGTGTCGTCTTCGTGTTTTCCTTACATCGATGACCCTGGCTTCATCTCCATCTGCAGACAAGGAGACTGAGTCTAGGGACCTCACTTGCCCACAGGCTTAGATGTGGAGAGAGGGAAGGAGAACAAAAAAAAATTCTGAGCAGATGCCTCAACTTTTGGAACTTAGTTCCGAGAGATCAAACCCAGTACCTTTCCTCCAGAGTGGGAGCTGAGCCAGGGAAGGCATGTTGGTGTGTTCCATGGAGAGCCCTTTCCCTTAACTTTCCAAAATGTCAGGGTCTGCCCTAAAAGAGGAAGGGATCCTGGGAAGAGAAGTCCCCCGTCCTGCACGGTGGTTTCCTTCAGTAAACTACAGTGCCAGGCAGACCGGCTAGTTCTGTGTTGACCAGATGGATGGAGCAGCAGACAAATCTTGTGTAGCGATGGGAAGCCATTCAAAAGCCCCTCGCTGTGTGAGGTGGAACACTGAACCTCTTAAGGGAGGCGCACCACCAGCTGTAACCTCCAGGGTAGACTTACAGGGGACTAACCTTTACACCTCGTTTCCAAGGTCAGAATATTGAATAGCATCCAGTCCTGTATAGACAGGAAGGGGGTGGCCTTACTGGGTCCAGTCATGCTACCCCCCCGCGCGCAAATGCACATACACGTGCACGCACGCGCGCACACACACAAACACACACAGAGTCCCAAGTTTGCTATTGTTCTAGATAGTAACAACACTCCTCTCTGTCTACAAATCACATCATTTCATGGTATATTTCTGAGCGAGCTAAGTAGCAAAGTAGCATTTATGTCTCCCCACCCCCACCCCCCACTGTGAGCCATTCTGAAAGGTATCACAAAGAACATAGTAGCTGGGTAAACACAGCCCTCAAAGGCTTAATCCTGGAAACAAGAACGGTTTGTGGAATTGTAACAGTTTCTCATCACCCACAGCCCTGGAGGGTGGGGCACCTCTTTGTCATCAATGAGGGATGGCTCTGAGTCCCTCCCTCCAGTGTTTGCTGGCACACCCTCTGGGGCTCACCTAAGGGAGGAGCAGAAGATACAGTGCGAAGTTAAGAAGTGGCTAGAGCACACGTGTCCGTGTACCTGTTGTGCCCTCCTAGCCTCATGTCTGCCTGCAGTGAGAATCGTGATTCTGTTTTCCTTTTTTTTTTTTTTTTTTTTTTTTGGTTTTTCGAGACAGAGTTTCTCTGTGTAGCCCTGGCTGCTGGAACTCACTCGTAGACCAGGCTGGCTCGAACTCAGAAATCCGCCTGCCTCTGCCTCCCAAGTGCTGGGATTAAAGCGTGCGCCACACCGCCGGCGTGATTCTGTTTTCTTTATGGGGAAACTGAGGCACAGAGGGGGGAACCGACTTGAAGTCGCACAGCTACAGAGAAGTGGGGGTCAGATTTGAACTCAAACAAGCTGTGCCTTCTCCTGTACGATGGCAGTGCCAGCTTTGCCTGCCATGGGCTTCCGACTCAGCCATGGGGACAGAGATCCTTATAGAAACCCTAGCGATGCGGGCACGGGTTCACCCTAGCTGGGGTCCACTGGACTCTTCAGCGCATGCGCGATCAGCGGCGACACGGAAAAACGCCATGGAGTCCAGTCCACCTCGGTGGGCAAATATTTATCACGTGAAGGAATGGCAGGCTGAGTCGGCTACCCTCGTGTGTCTTGTCATCTAGGCATTTAGCGACTAGAAGGGAGTAGATGGTCCTGAAAATCAGCATGAGATTTCCAGCTGTCCAAGCCTGAGTAATTAATTGGAGCATCAATGTTAGGGGCGGGACAGAGCTCAGAGACACTGAGCCAGCGGCTTGGGAGGGCTTCATGGGGGGAAGCATGGGCGCAGCTGGGTTAGCAGTAGAGATGGAGGAAGGTGTCTGACACCAGCTCAGCTGCTGACTCCGCCTCTCTTTCCCACACGAGCAGGTAGACAAGAGACGCCCACAGGGCGTTGAACACACAGCCATCTTAGCCCTTAGAGGCTAGAGACTGTGGAATATTGCCAGAATGGCAGCCCTCATGGGGAGGACCTTCCCACCCCCGGCAGCCAGGAGACCCAGCTCAGATTTCCCAAAGTGTCCCTTGACTGAGGCTGTGTCTCCACAGGGACCCGAGCGACACAAGCCTTTTTAACAGTGACATGATGAGACTGTGTGTTTCCCCCGACACATCTGGATTGTTTCAGCCAGTGGGCAGAGTGGCCATGGGACAGGCTGCAGGGCAAGAGCCTCTTCTTCAGCTCAGCCCCACAGCCTGCTACACGCCATGTCTCCTGAGGCAAGCTGCCTGTGAGCTGGGGTCAGAGGTGACCTCCTAGCTGCCAGGGGACTTGGGAAATGTAGACTTAAGGGCCACCGGATATGCAGCCATACCACAGGCTCTCCTCCTTGGCCATCCAGGGTCAGTTAGGAAGCCTACCTCCTTCATAGGAAAAATCAGCTTGCCCGTTTGGGGTGTGTGGAGTTGGTGTGGATCCCCTAAGGGTTGGACACTGTTCGTGGCCCAATCACACTGAGTCCGTACTCCTCAGAGGGTGAACAAGTCCCATGATCACCCTCAGTTCCAGGAAGTGCCTCTCTCCTCTGCCACCTGATCTTCACTAGGACTGAGAGACAGGGTGCGGCATGCATGAGTGTGCCCATTTTACAGCCGGGTAAACTAAGGCACAGAGAGGCACAGACAAGTCTCATGAATACTGAGAGACCAGGTGTGTGGGGTTCGAACCAGACTTGACCCCACATTCCCTAAGTGAGAGGGGACTGGGTGGTGTGGGGGTCAGTAAAGAACAGTGTGCCTGAGGCTGTGTGTGAACAGGGAGATGTGCTATTCGGGGGGGCTCGCTGGAAAGTCAGAGTCAGGGGGACTCTGGGAGCCGAATGACAACTCCCCCAGGTTCTGAGAAGGATGCACTGTTAGGGGTCACCCTAGGGACCCCTGAACAGGTACTTTAATCTGCCTGCTCAGTTAGCCCTTGTATGCTTAGGCTAGCCCTCTGTCTGCCCATACTAGCCCCCTGTTTGCTCAGGCTAGCCTGATGTTTGCTCAGGCTAGCCTCCTACCTTCCCAAGCTAGCCCCCTGCCTATTCAGCTAGCTCCTTTGTATGCTCAGGCTATCCCCAGGCCCACTCAGACTCTCTAAATGAGGTGAACTGTAGTCACGGAGAACACCTGAGTTTTCTACCCGTGCTTGGCCCCAAGAGAGTGGGGGTTGAACATCTGGAAAGTTAGTGATTGTTGAGCGCCTACTGTGTACAGAGGCCTGTGCTGGGCTCTGGCTTTCCTGTGGAGGAGACAAAGTCCCTTGCTTTAATAGTGGGAGTTGGGGTTCCTGGGGCCATTTACACCCATAAGAGGCTCAGCTCCTGTCTTATCCTTGTCGATCCTCCTGACCCTCAGGGTCCCCAGAAACCTGGGTGGTGCCTGCTGGGGACACTAGCAGGGCTCAAGAGACCAGAGGCTTATAGACAACGATAGAACGGACTATCAGGGGTCAGAGAAATGAGCGCCTGAGAGGGAGAGGCCAGCCGCACGGAGAGGAAAAGGCAAAGCATACACCCGTGAGCAAACAGAAGGCGTGGGGCCCCAAGAAACCACAGCTGAGGTCACTGGAGGCCGAGGCTGTGACATCCGCCCTTGGTATCCCTGAAGCCTTAGGTACGGTGATAGGCAGCTGGGCAGTCACTGGGCAATCAGGTGAGGGATACTGATTCTGTGGGAATGAGATTGGTCTACAGGATGTAGGGGAAGGTCGCTCTCCCGCTAAGGCTGCTATCCCCATTATGCAGATGTGGAAACTGAGGCTTAGAAAGGTTCAGAAGCACACGACATCATCCAAACGGAAGGATGAGGCCAGGACTTCATCACAGAGCCCATCAGTCAGTCGCAGTGACAGAGACAGGGACTCAGAACAGAGAGTAGGGGGAGGGGTGCAAGTGGGAAGAGCTGGTCGCAGGCATGTGGGCATTGGGGACGTGGTGACCCCAGGGTTTCCCTTCACTGAGGAACAGAAGGACAGACAGTGAGTGGAACAGGCTTGCAAGGCCCCAGGGCCAGGCCAGACTTTCATTGCCTTTGCAAATATCCCACAGAGGCAAAAATTACTGTGAATACTGTCATAGGCTCTTGCTCTCTGTCTGTCTGTCTGTCTGTCTGTCCCTCTCATTCTGTTGCATATGCTCTCTCATGATGGCAGAAGACATCTCAAACCACCTCTCCTCTACCTTAGGAACCATCTCTGGGGGAGGCGGTGTGGTCTAAGGTGTCTTCATCTTTATTCTCATTCACACCCATTTTACAGATTGGAAAACCAAGATTGGGGGTCAAATGTTGTTCTGAGGTCAGGAAGCCAGGGTAGTTCCTGAAATCAGGAGTCTTTCCTGTAGCAATGCCCTGAACCCAGAGTTTACACTCTGTGAGGCACTGAGAGGAAGCGAAGCGAGGCTGTGTGTGGGTGCCCCCTGGATGGGGAGATGCTTGAGTCGGTGAGGGAGAAGTTTGAAGGCCCTATGCAGCTGTGGAGAGGAGTGTGCTCCTGGACTGGACAGTGAGGACAATCCATACCTTGTGCTCCCATGCCTCAGATCCTGGCCTCTGTGTGGAAAAGGGAGGAGGGGACAGGGCTTTGCAGTGCTCCGTCGCGGGAGCACAGTGGGGTTGGCAGGGCCAAGCAGGGCTGGCACGCTGAGACAGACATTCTTTAGGCATGGCAGAGGCAGGAAGACCACAGACCCCCGAAGTGACAGCAAACCTCAAGAATAGAGAACAGGCCCAGCTTGCACTAAAAGGTGACTGTACACTGTCTCACGTGATGCTCACAGCAGCTCAGGGATGGGCTGGGGCCTCAGGGTCCCAAGGACCTGTCCAGTGCCAACGGCTCAGGGTCGTCTCCAAGAGTGGATCCAGCACTCGGCATGACCCTTCCGCCCTGTAGCTCTCCTGACTCTGCTGCTACAAACTGGCTGAGAGTTCTGGACTCAGGTCGGGGTTGTCACCCGAGTCTGCATCAGGACGTGACAGAGACCCGGCTTGAGCCCCTGTCACCCTGAAAAGGGACTTTTACTGTACTGGCCTCAGTTTCCCCATCTGTAAAGTGAGGAATTCTGCTTTCTGTAGCCCTCCTGCTGCTCCCAGACAAGGAATTCGGGGATCAGTGGGCAAGTCTAGCAGGGTTGGATCCAACAGTTATGCTCAAGTCTCTTGCGGTCACTGACCTGGGCTCGATCTGTTTCAACCGGCCATGTTGGCAGCAAAGGTCCTCGGTGAGTCCCACAGGGGTAAGGGTAGAATGGTGGGCTACAGAGGAGCAGTGGGGAGCACTCAGTGTAGAGGATGATGGGAGATGACGGAACTGGAGCACGAATGACCTGGCTGTTCACAGGCAAAGGAAGACGCCCCCTCCCAGGGGAGCGAGGAGCCCTAAGGATTCTGTCCCTTCCTGGTTAAGACCCGGACCCCAGTGTGGCGTCGCCTTGTGAGGAAGAGAAGGCAGGCCGGGCAGGCAGGGAACAGCAAAGACACAGACTGAATTTGGAGTGTTGAACAGCTGGTGACTGCGGGAGGCACAGGAGGGACTGAGGGATGCTGGGAAAGTGAAGCCACCATCAGGACAGCACCAACCCCACCCTAACACCTGCGAAGCATGGTTAAGAATTATCTCTGGGGGTCCTTACGCTATGGGAAGCAGTTCAGGACCTAGGGACAGCTCAGGGACTCAGTTTCTCCATATGGAAAATGGGGACACACAACCTCCCTCCCCCCAGGGCCTGACTTTAATTAAGGGCATCTCAGTAACTATAAGTGGTTGGTGGCCGTGGTCAGGCTGTGTGTGTCTGCTGGTTCCAAGCCTGGCTATCCTTAACACGACGCTCGTATTGGCGTTAATGGCCGCTGCTAAAGAAATGGTCACAGCGGATGTGTTGGGAACCCTGGACTGGGACAGTTGTCTGTGATTTACAGATGAAAAACCAAGCAAGACTCAGAGAGGTTAAGGGGGCGAGGGGGTGTGACTTAATGGTAACCAGGATTGAAGTCACCGGCTTGAGCCCCTGTGCCTCTCTGTCTCTGTGTGAACTGTTTCCTGGATTTGCCTCTGGCAGGTTCTAGTCCTGGAACATCAGAGTTCCCACTTTGTGGAAACCCAACGGCAGGGTATCCCCCTCATCTGAGGGCAATGGGGAAGGAACAGGGCTCTCACCAGCATCCCTGGGAGGTTGGCTGGCTGTGGGCTGAGACCAAGAGAGTGGGGTCAGCCCCTCCCCTTTACACCAGAGTCTCTGGGGCCTAGGGGACAGATGGCATGGGCCCAGGCCAGGGCCAGGACTGTCACTCAGATGGATGAGTTGTGAGCAGGCCAAAGGGTTGGGCCGCTAGGAAACACAGAAACTATGGCATTGAGACTTAGAACAATGGGGGCCACGTGCCACAGAGGTAACAGTCGTTGGTGGCACAATGGGCCACCAGGGGAGAGCAGCCTGGCCAACTGTAGCCACCACTGACACAAACCAGCCAGTTGTCAGTGACTTCCAGGCCCTGTTTTCCTACGAGGCAACCAATGGCCGAGGTAGCTCATAGTCACCTGATACCGGCTTCGTGAGCCCAGACCTGTGACGACTGAGCAGCGGTGGTCATGGTGATGCTAACTGTGACTCTGAGGACAGAGATGGAAGGAGAGAGAATGTGAGATTTGGAGATGCCAGGTGAAGGAACAGCAGGCTATGTGGGAAACCCCACAGATGCAGGAAGGACCTAGAGGCTGAGGTTCTAGGGCACAAGCCCCCCTCGTTCCTCTCTGAGACCCTGTCACACACGGGTTTGAACTCAAGTGTGGGATGTAGGCTGTGGCCAATTGGCAACAGAGCAGACAGCCCCTGGTACTGAAAAGACGGTGCTAGGATAGTGTATGGGCATCCCAGACAGCAGACACAAGGGTGCTATCACAAAGCTGTTGGCCCACAGGCACATGGGACTTTAGGGATACCAGTGTCATCTCCCTGGTTGGAGTCTTGTCTGGTACAGCCTTTCTGCAGAGAGCTATGCATGTACTTGACAACATTCTATTAGCCTGCTGGTTGGGCTCCAGGGGCTGCCTGGGTCATGAGAAGAGCCCTGGCTGCAGGCTGTGCCACCTGCTCCTGGACCCCTACTTCCTGCGCTGTCACATGACCGTGACCAAGTGACTCATTTGTGCTGAGCCTCAGTTTACCACATGTGAAAGGGGACAAGGTATGCATATACCTTATCCAAAAGAAGTGTTTTGAATTTCCAATTTGGAGGTTTGGGGAATATTTGGGGACACACGGTGAGCCGTGTTTGTGAGAGGAGACTATGGGTGTCTTGCGTGTCACACGCCACAGGTAAGGGGTTTACGTATGCTAGCATTTACAGAGACCCCTCAAATGATCCATGGTGTGGGATTTTCCACTGTGGCACCATGGAAATGTTCAGTAACTTCTGGATTTTGAGGTTTTGGTTTTCGGAACAGGCTCCTGCCTCCCATGGGGGAAGATGACCTCCCTGGGGACCTTCAGTCGCTGTCATGGCTCACAGCTGTGGACGTGCCTCGACTGCAGCAAATGGCAAGTGAGAGGATAGACCTGGGCAGCCCGGTGTGCCACATCCACACCCAGGTAGGTTCAAGGGAGGAGGTGACCCCAGCCCTGCCACAGGGAGGTCCTTCTGTCTCTCTGGCCTCTCTGTTCATACCTGTAAAATGGGAACAGTCCCCTCTTTCTGGGAGCATGTCCATCTATGTCTTAGTGATATGCTAAGCCCTGAAGAAGAAGACAGCCTGAGAATTCCTCAAACATCTCACATTGTTAGCAAACTTGCATTGGGCCAAATGCAAGCTGAGGCCCATTCTTGTCATGCTAAGAGCGGGGGGGGGGGGTTAGATTTTCTGAAGACGGTAAGAAAATGGAGACAGCAGGCCAAGTGGTTGGCGAGGCCGAAAGCCTTTGCTGTCCGACCCTCTTCAAAACGTATGTACTGCCCTCTGTTCTAGAATGTTCTGAGAGAGTTCCGGACTTTGTGGTGCCCTGTAAATGACAGGAAGTGTCATCAGAGAAAGTGGACTGAAGTCAGCGCTGACAGAAAACAGTGGCCAGATGCCACTGCTACACAAGACTAGGACAAAAGCGGATGTCAGTGTCTGGCAGGATGGCTCTGGGGCAGGTCATTTGAGCAATGTCCACAGTGATTGACTGCATCTTCCATGAAGGATGAAGAAATGTTTATTTGCTTTTGAGACAGGGTCTTTCTATCACAGGCTGGCTTTGAATTCCAGATCCCCCTCCTCAGCCTCCCGAGTGCTGGGATTACAGGCGTACTCTGCCAGTGCCTTTGCTGGAAAAGGATATTTTAGACTTTTTTTTTAACTCATAAAGTCTAGATCCAAACTATTCAATCATGACATTTACAGTGAAAAACCAGCCACACACTGTATGTAAACAAATAGATGTGGCTGTGTGCCAGTAAAACTTTATTGACAAATCAGGCTATGGGCCAGATTCGACTTGCTGATTAAGTTTTCTAACTCTAATCTAGAGCCCTGGATAACAGCTATGCAGCATTTGGGATGTGCCTCCAGTCAGTTTCCTTATCTGCAGAGAAAGTGAACAGAGCTATTCTTCTAGAGTATTTCCAGTGGTCCATACAGGAGGCATCTTAAAGCAGTTGGAGTTTGATATATGGCAAAATAAGGCAGGGCCTAGCAGTATATGGCAGGCCATGTTTACTTGATTAGAGATGGTGCAATGAGAATCTGTGATGGATTAGTGATGTCTGTCACAGGCCCGGCACAGGAAGCAGATGTACATCTGCTATTCTTGGGCTAATCTTTGGCAGACTAGCAGAGCTTCAGGGAGGAAGCGGAGGACAAAGCACTTGTATGTTAATCTAGAGGCCCCAAGGAGCCATGAAGCTTTAAGAAATGATGCTAAATTGGCGATTTAGCTCGTAAAGGACAGGAACCAAACTAATCTATCATCACCGTCATCATCACCTCACATTAATAGAGATTTTATTACATACCCAATCACGTGCTAAGCCCTCGGTAGCAGTATGTCATTTAACCCATCAC
This sequence comes from Mastomys natalensis, assembly GCA_021653895.1. NCBI lineage: Eukaryota > Metazoa > Chordata > Mammalia > Rodentia > Muridae > Mastomys > Mastomys natalensis. The sequence continues at coordinate 18,970 of JAJTUV010000918.1, read as the reverse complement.
AACTTTGTAAATAGGTAAGGGGTAATTAGAAATGGGGAGCTGCAGCTGGCCAGGTTACACAGGTTATAGGGTCCCCACTATTAACCATCACACTCCAGAAAAGATTCAGAAGCTCTTCCTGCATGCCTGGTCATGGAGTAGACGGTGGCCCCCATACTCCCGTGATGTGTGATGGGCCTCCCCTACTGTGGCCACCATTTCCAGCAGAACGACTTCTCTGTGCCTTCTTCCTAAGGTGCCTTGGCTGGGACAGCAGACCTGCATGTGGGTGCAGCCCCACGTCCCCTCCTCCGTAGCCAGACTGCCATGGTCCCCAGAGGCATGCTGGGCTTGAACCCCATAGGCAGCCACAGAACCAACGTAAGTGCTACTACACGGCTAGGAAAAGGAGGGTGTCTGTCCCTCCCTGACCTTCTGTCTCGATCTCTCCAGGCTGAACAGATAAACCATTTTCCCGTAGCAGGCCAGTCATCATCGGGCCTCCAGGAAATGCCACAGTTATACTCTCCGGCTGCCCAAATCCAGTTCCCCCTGCCTCCGGGGTCCCAGCAGGTACCGTAGGCTGGGAGACGGACTATCCTGGAATCATTTGTACAACCTTTCGAACCTCAGAGCTCAGGTTCCCGGGGATAAGATGCCCTCTTTGCTCATGCTTTCATACCACTCAAGTCTTGCTGGGGACACGAAGCATCTCCTTGCAGTAGGAAACTGGGCTGGGGTTTGTGACTTACATCTGCCTGTCTCACAACCCTCTTCTCTCTGCAAAGTGCCCTCCTGCAGGCCTCTATGGCTCTCCGTTTGCGGCTCGGCCTTCCTACCCACAAGCCCACATGGCAATGCATTCCTCTCAGGAGCCACACCCCAAACACTACCCGAAGCCCATCTACTCCTACAGGTGAGATATGACTGCTCAGAAGAAGGCAGCACGGGCTGCCTTTGGAGCATCTTAGACAGGCGAGAAAGCGACCTGACTCCCAAGGGAGTGGTCCCCAGGTGGGACCCACTCTTGGGAGGGACTAAAAACCCTATATCAGATACTGGTTCTCCATGGTCACAGACTGTATGGCTTGGTCTCTCCGAGCCTGTTTCTTCAGATTAAAAAGTCAGTCGTAGAAATGACAGTATGTATCTCGGGCTTTGGGGAGGGAGCATCTTGGATGAAGTCTAAAAAGCCTACTGGAGTGGGGTCAAAGGGCAAGCGGGATCTCCCCCCCCACCCCCACCCCGCCCCCTATGCTGTGGCTGAGTTGAGGAGGGTGGGGGAGGGGTAGGCACAGACTGAAAGAAAGGTGCTAACAAGGAGCTAACACTGGCAAATGTGGAGGGACTGGTGCCAAGCAGGGTAGAACTCCTGGGAAGAGGGGATCTTGCCAGGAGTCACCTGAGGTTTGCTTCCATCCCCATCTCTGGCCCCAGCTGCCTGATCGCCATGGCCCTGAAGAACAGCAAGACCGGCAGCTTGCCCGTGAGTGAGATCTACAGCTTTATGAAGGAGCATTTCCCCTACTTCAAGGTGAGGGCTCTGAGCCAAGGTGGGGTGCCAGAGCCACCCTGCCTCTCCCTGACTTCCTCTGCACCACACCGAGCCACGAGCCATGAGATGCAATTCACGAAGAGAACAGAGAACGGGGCAATAGGACTGAGCTGGGATGGAGAAGCAGTGATCCTCATGCGTCTCGGAGTGTAAAGAGGGGAGGGGCCGGGCTAGCTATTCAGCACAGAGTCAGACAGCAAGATGCCGAGCCCACCCTGAGCAAGAGCCTTCGCTGGTGAGTTCAGAAGGACATAAGAAGATTTTGCCAGCAGCTAGAGTGCGTGACCATTAGTCAGCCTGTAAACATCAAACCCCAAAGACCAACAAGCAGCCAGGATTCCCGGATCACAGGATCTGGGGCCTGGACAGTATCCCAGGTAGAAATGCTGGAACACACAGGTGAGCTAGAGTCCCAGTATCTGGTTATCCCGCAGTGAAGTATAAACGTTTGGAAGTGATTGCACCAAACTTACTGGGCAGCTCCATAGCCTTTGGCATCAGAGATGAGAAAGGACATTCCTGAAGCCCTGGACTATGGTTCAACTAGAGATCCACAGCCACCAGGGCAGGGGCTCCTGTGTGCCGCAGTCCCCACCCTTCCCTCTCATTTCCCCAGCTTATATTGTAGACAGAATTCCTTGTGTCCTGTCCCGACAGGCATGAGTGTGGGTGTGCCCAGGCAGGGAAAGACTCACTAGTGGGTGTTACCTGAGGCATCTACCGGGTACCCATGTCTCCCCGCAGACAGCACCTGACGGCTGGAAGAACTCGGTGAGGCACAACCTGTCCCTGAACAAGTGCTTCGAGAAGGTGGAAACCAAGTCCAGTGGCTCCTCACGCAAGGGCTGCCTGTGGGCCCTGAACCTGGCACGCATCGACAAGATGGAGGAGGAGATGCACAAGTGGAAAAGGAAGGACCTCGCCGCCATACACCGCAGCATGGCCAACCCCGGTGAGCCCCGACCCACCGCGCATGCGCACACCCATATGCCACCTCCATAGCCTCCCATGGTTCCCCGTCCCTGTCTAGAAGCCAGCAAGTGCGGGAGTCCGGTGAGAAATAGGAAAAGCTGCTGTCCCTGGTTTCTCAGTCCGCAGCTCTGGGATGGCATCCGTGGGTTTGGAGATAATTAGCGGCTAGAGAGACGGCCGGGTGGTTAGCGTTTTCCTGCTCTTGAAGAAGATGAGGGTTTGCTTCTTGGTATCCAGGTGGGGATGCTTGCAACTGTCTGTACCCCAGATGCAGGGCATCTGGCATCTTTTTCTGGCGGGGAACCTATGTAGATGGGGTGGGGGTGGGAGAGAGAGAGACAGAGAGACAGAGAGACAGAGACAGAGAGAGGGGGAGAGAGACAGACAGAGAGGGGGAGAGAGACAGAGAGAGGGAGGGAGAAAGAGAGAGAGAGAGAGAGAAGAGAGAGAGACTGAGCCAGGAGGAAGTGGATAGCTACAAAGACAAAGAGACACAGAGACACAAAGACACACACAGAGAGCACAGAGAGAGAGAGAGGAGAGAGAGGAGAGAGAGAGAGAGAATCTTAGGTAAAAGGCCGGCATGACAACCTGTGTCTGTGAGCCCTATCCTGGAGAGGCAGAGATGGGAGGGGGGGTCCCTGGGGCTCACTGGCCAAACAGTCTAGCTGAATAGTGACTCCGGGTTCAAGTACAGGGCACTGGGGGGCAGGGCATCAGTGTTCCACTCAGTAAGGGGAGACAGGTTTTAGCAGGAAGTGATGGAAGGCCCTGTGTGGCACCCATCCCAGCCTCCCAGGCCTTGGTTTAAGCTTGCTGTGAGATCCTGGTTCAGTAAGGAACAGTCAAACATGGGTGATTCCCGGGGCTGGGTGAAAAAGCACATACTGCAGTGTGAGGTCTTGAACCCCAGAATCCAGGTAAAGGGCGTGGCAGTGCACATCAGCAATCCTGGGGCTCCTTGGGCAAGGTGGGCGCTGGAGATGCATGAGCTGACAAGACCTTCACAAGGTGGAAGGCAAGGGCTGCCACCAGAGATCCTATTCTGACCTGGATGTGTGCTCTGTGGTGCCCGCCGCATTGCAATGCACACACATCACATGCCCATACATAACTACACATGCACAGAGCAATGTACATGCATACACATGCACACGAACCACATGTACACACATACACACTCATGCACACACATATACATACACATGCACACCCATACACATGCACACACATACATATACATGCATACACATACACACATGCACACACATACACATCACCACACCAACACTACACAATGCACACGCACACACCACATACACACACATACACACTTTTTAAAAGAATGGTTTCATTCTTTGTTGTTCTCACAGAAGGGAGCCCATTTAGCCCACGGCAGTGAGTTTCAGTGTTGGGTTTTTTTTGTGTTTTTTGTTCTTGCACAGAGTGGCTAGGTTTCCTTAATCATTAATGATCTAGCTGTCTCCTGGGACCTGTATCTCTGCTTCAGTTCCCTCTGGAGGGACTGGTGGAAGTCGTATGGCACCAGTCTGTGCTGTGAGGTCCTGTCTGGAGGGGAGGGGCTGTTAGGGCTTCATGGCAGCTCCCCTCCAGTTCCATGAAGGTCCTTTAATAGCCTGAGATGCCATCACATCTCCATAGCAACCCAGTGCAAACCGAATCACACCATCTCACAGAAGAGGAGACCGAGAGTCTCAGACAGTTGCTAAGTTCATATGGGTGATAGCACAGGGACTCAGGACCTGGTGACAGAAGGGACTTCCGGGTCACATTTCCTACTTGTCTGCAGACGAGCTGGACAAGCTCATCTCCGACCGCCCAGAAAGCTGCCGGCATCCTGGAAAACGAGGGGAGCCCGAAGCCCCGTGCTGACTCACGCCACTACAGTGGCCATGGCCCACAGCTGCCTGGCCATCTCCCAACTCCCACCGAAGCCACTGATGACCCTGTCCCTGCAGTCGGTACCCCTGCACCACCAGGTCCAGCCCCAGGCACACCTGGGACCTGACTCCCCGGCACCAGCCCAGACCCCACCCCTTCATGCCCTACCCAATCTCAGCCCAGGGCCTCTGCCCCAGCCAGCCATGGGAAGGGTTCCCGGGGACTTTCTCAACATCAGCACAGACATGAACACAGAGGTGGACGCTCTTGACCCCAGCATCATGGACTTCGCTCTACAGGGTGAGGTGTAGGAGATGGGGGTTGGGCAGGGTTGAGGGGAGAGACGGGAGCCCGACAGGGCAGCGGTCTGCCTACCCAACCCTTAGCATCATTATGACAACCACCCCACCTATTAACACTTAAGGAGCACCTGCTGTATACCATCCAAGCACTTCCTAGGTAGCATCTGGTCCCACCCTGCCATAGCCCCTCGGCCCCGCCATCTCCTCCTAGTTCTGCTGATATGGATGCTGATTGAAAGAAGTTGAGTCACCAACCTGGCTGCCCACTAGCAGACCCAGGATTTAAGCCTAGTACCCCAAACTTTTCTTTAGTAATTGCTTTAAAGTTACACAGCTAAGTCGGGCGGGTCAACTACAGCACAGTGCCCCCACAGTAAGTCCAGGGAAAGACAATGAGTGGACAGACACATCCAAGAACCAAGCAGGGTACAGTGGGTTCAGCAGAGGCGCCTAACCCATCTGAGCCCTACTGCGCATGCGCTTGCTGTGTGCCGGCCCTGGTGCGTTGTCCCTCACTAGGGAACAGAACCGAATGGCAGGTGAGTCAGTCAGAAAGCTGTAGAAAGGCATGTCCCACCTCCCGTTCCTCTCTCCCTGAATGAGAGAGAGTCACACTGACAGGGGAAACAGCATGTCCTCCCAGCTTTGATCCTGAGGCCGCTGCCCAACGTGAACCAAACGCTTCCCGTTCACTGTGCCTCAGATGTGGGTGTTTGGATCACCTCCATCTTCCGCTGTGGCTCAGAGACTAAAGTGGCTTTCTCAGGGACACACAGCAGCAGGGGGAAGACCAGGGCTGGGCCTCAGCTTCTGCTCTGCTCTGTGAGAACACAAGACCTCGAACACCACACATGATCTTTTTGCTTCTGTTCCCAAGAGGGGAGGGGGGGATTTGAACCCAGGGCTGGTTGGCCCTAAGCCAGCTCACCCAAATGCTTTTGTCATTGCAAGGTAACCTGTGGGAAGAAATGAAGGAGGACAGCTTTAGCCTGGACACGCTGGGGGCCTTCGGAGACTCCTCACTTGGCTGTGATCTGGGAGCCCCAAGCCTGACCCCTGTTTCTGGGAGCAGTGACCAGTCCTTCCCTGATGTGCAGGTGACGGGCCTCTATGCTGCCTACTCCGCCGCAGACAGCGTAGCCCCATCTGTGGCCAACCCTGCGCAGTACCTGGGTACACCCGGGAACAAGCCCATCGCTCTGCTTTGAGTTGCTGGCTTGGAAGGAAAGCACCTCGGCTGCACCGTGTCTGTAGCCGATGGTTGATACGGAAATGACAGCTTGTGGTTCCTCCTGCCCCCCAACAATGCTGCCGCAGGACACTCCTGGGGCACCCAAGTCAGAAGCATGGGGGAATGGCAAGCCCTCCATCTCCCCGTCTTCTGCAGGGCCTGAGACAGAGGTAGGGCCATGGTGAGATCTGGCATTTTTTTTAAGCCTGGCTCCTGGCAGAGCCCTAGCTGATCAGCAAACCATCTTGGGACACAGTGGTGTGTCACAGAGAGCTCGGAGCTTTCTCTCTGACTACACCTCAGAGCATGGCCTATGGCTGGAGAAAGGTCTGGTCAGCCTTGGAAGAAACATGGTGGACCTCTGCCACAGGCTTCTGCCCATTGCTCCTACAGTGTCCAGAGCCATGCTTTTGAGACTGTGTGTAGATTTATTTATATTTATTGTGACTCCAGCTGAGATCTCTAGAATGAGACTCACAGCGACTCCCTATCGTTCAGCAAGCCTAACTCCCTAGTGACCCCGAGTCATGTCTCCAGCCTGCTCAGGCAGCCCTCACCCCGACCCCTGCGGTTCAGAGATTGAGCAAGCACTTTTGCTACTGGAGAGCGCCCTGTCATTTTCCTATAAGGACAGATCTTTTTCTTGGGGTTTAATCATGGCTCACAGCTACTCCTGGGGATACACGGGAGGGGAGGTACCGTAGCATCGACTTTGAGGAGGATTTCTCTAAGGCCTGCGGGGCTGAGACAGGAGGAAAGGGCAGACACCTGTCTGTGCCAGGTTAGAGACATGAAGCAGGAAGATGTGAACCTTGGGCCCTGAGCATTCATCACCCTTTTGTAGCATCTCAGCGAGGATACTGTTGGCACCAGCTGTCTGGAAGGGCAGTGTGAAATATCCCTGACTCTAGACGGTGCAGCCCAGGCGGCCAGCCTTGCTTGGCTGCTGTGTACCCTCAAACAGTCATGCTGTTTAAGTGTTAAGACCCCGTATCTGGGCAGTGCCAAGACTTTGTAGGTGTTGTACTGAATAACTGTCTAGTGTCAATAAAGGCTGAACAGCAGTTGTGTGGCCCAGTGTGGACAGTGGGGGGTGGGAAGGGGGGAAGTGGGGTAGGGACAATGGACAGTACACAGCACAGAAGCCCAGTCCTCGACACCAAGCTCCCGCTGAATCAGCCCAGGGGTGGGACATCAGTGAAATTTCACAAGACTGACATTTACTGTCCTTCAGAATGAACACTTGACAGGTAGCATCTTGGGAATGGTCTGTCATCTATTCCCATAATAGATGCTCTGCTGTGTGTGTGTGTGTGTGTGTGTGTGTGTGTGTGTGTGTGTGTATGTGGGGGGAGGGGTAGAGGGGGGCTGGGCCTACATGTACCAGCCTCAGGATCTGGTGGGGACAGGGCAGCAGAAAGACTCCTGCCTTCTCATCATCTGCGACATGCCAGGCCAGGGATGGTCACTACCATGAGCCCTTGGAGAGGCTGTGGCTTAGTACTCAGTATCCCCATTTTGCTGGTGAAGAAATGGCACCTTGGACAACTTCAAATAACCAGTACCAGGCCCCCTACTCCATGGCTTATCTGTCAAGTGTGCCCTGTGACAGAAGCTCAACCAATAGAAGCACAGTGTCCCCAGTCTTGAGACTGGTTACCGATCGAGCAGCCCTGCCGATACCGTGATCTTAGCCCAGTGAGGCCTTGGGACTTCTGGTCTCCTATAAGGGGATAAACGTGCCATTTTAAACTACTGTGTTATCGATCCACAGAAAGCCAACCATACTGATGTTATAAGAGTAAACTGAGGCTGAGAGGTGCATCAGTCAGAGGCACCAGATCCCACTTATCTGCTGGTTTAACGAGGCACAAACCTCTCCCAGAACTGACTTCCGGGCCTTTAGACACCTGCTCCTTCTCCCAACAGCAGTTGCTGGGGTGGGGGGTGGGGAATGGGGTAGGGAAAGGCTAGAGAACTGCTAACAATTGGAGGCGGAGCCATGGCACCAGGATGAGGTGTTTCAGATGGCCCTGGGATGTGATGCTGGGCCTCAAGTCTCCAAGCCACTTGTTCAAGGACAAGTGACATTTGGAAACTAAGCGGCCTCCTATCCGTCATGCCTTTAGGCCACCTTGTCCACCAAGATATGCCCAAACCACGGACACCTGTCCCTCAGTATAGACCTTGGCTCAGCCAGCAGCGTGCCTAGGGACCAGCAAGACCAAGACATGGGAGCCATGTCAACTTAGTTTTGGGGACTGTTTCCCCTGTCCTTGGGGATCCCCTGTCCTTGTTCAGATCCCATAGGTGTCTTCAGTGGCCTCAGCCTTGACGCTCCCCACCTTCTGGAACCGGGCAGTTTTCTCTGAGTAAACATGGAAACCTGGTGTCTTAGTTGTTTTCTGTTGCTTTGATAAAGATAATGGCCAAAAGCAAAGGGTTTGTTTGACTTACAGGTCACTGTTCATCACTGAAGGAAGTCAGGACAGGAACTCACACAGGACAGGGACCTGGAAGCAGGAGCTGATGCAGAGGCCATGGAGGGGTGCTGCTTACTGGCTTGCTCCCCATGGCTTGCTCAGCCTGCTTTCTTATAGAACCCAGGACCACCTGTCCTGATCCACCTGACCATCCAGTGGCGGGGTCCATCCCACGTCAATCATTAATCAAGGAAATGCCCCCACGGACTTGTTTACAAGCCATTTGGATAGAGGTATTTTCTCAGTTGAGGCTACCTCATCCCAGATGATGCTAGCCTGTGTTCAAATTGAAGAAAAACAACAACACCTGGCCAAACCTCTGAGACTGCAGCTCCTGGGCCCTTAATGTTCTGGGTGAGATAGAACTCAGGGCTGGAGAGATGGCCCAGTGGTTAAGAGGACCAGGATTTGATTCCCAGCACCCAGGTGGCAGCTCACAACTCTCTATAACTCACAATTCCATAGGATCTGGCACCCTCACATAGACAGAAAGACAGACAGACAGACAAAGTCATCAATGCACATAAAAGTAAATATTTTTTAAATGACTTTCTAGACCCTGAGTGGGGCAGTAGACAGGGCCAATTTGTTTTGTTTTGGCACAAACGGGGTTGCTATGTAGCCCAGGCTATCCCAGAACTCATGATCCTCCTGCCTCAGGTTCCCCAGTGCTGAGATGACAGGTACATACCATTATACTTGGGTAATCCACGTTTTTACACGCACTGCTGCTAAGTCTAAGAACAGATCAAATGGTGGGAGTGGGCATCCAAGGAAAGAACACAAGGAGTCACCAGGGGTTGGCTCTGCTGCCACAGCAGAGCCCAGAGCTTAGCCCCACTTACTTCAGGGTCACGAAGATGAAACCAGGAAAGAAAGACGGACATGCTACAGTCTCTGGCAAGTGAGGGTGAATCCACCTGCCTCTGGATTCGCAATGGTCTGTCTCCATTGGGCTGGATCTGCCTTGGGAATGTTCTAGAACTGAGATGGGAGCCAGAACTGAGAGGGGTGGGAGGGGAGTGTGGAAGTCAGAAAGGTGGGGAGGTGAGGCAGAGCGCTTAGCATCGGAGCCCAGGTGCAGGCTGTTGACCAACGTGTGAACTTGGAGCGTCTTTCACAGACTTGTGTCTTGTCTCAAATATTTCTTTGCCAGCTGCTGGCATTATGATGGGAGACTGAGGAAGTGTTAAGAGTTGGGGCCTGATCTGGGAGAGGTTGCAAAAGCTTGCTTGGGAGGTTCGTCCTTTGCTTCTGGATGATGAGGCAATCTGGTCCTCCTGCTGCACTGACCTGGAGGTTCTCTAAGAGTCATGACAGAGCAATTCTCCTGCCTCTGCACGACAAGTAGCGTGCAAGAAAGACAGACCTAAAGTGTCTGTTCCTCTGCAGGTATTTGCAGCCAAGGCAGAAGCGACACCGAAGCCTAAAACAGGAGGTCTGTGGTCTAGGAATTCATGAGCAGGAAGACATCAACCTAAAAGGGCATGAAGCAGGCACCTAAAGGAGGCCGAGTAACTTTGAGGAATTCAGTACACAGAACAAAGCCAAACTAGCAAAGTGATGGAGTCTGAAGTGAGATAGACACAACCTAGGATCGACGGCAGGAGGGGCAGGAAGCTCAGAGAAACTAGAGTCATAAAGGAATAGAATACTACTTAATGTGAGTGAGCAAGATGAAAAGGAGGCTTTAAGACAGGTCTCATGTTAGGAATAGCCTTTACTTGTTGGCAGTGAAGAGGCATCATATAAACAGCTCAGATGGTAACGCCCATCGGCTATAGACCCATCCATATACACACCCAGCCATATACACCCCAGCATATACACACCCAGCCATATACACTCCCAGCCATATAACCTACAGACCCACCATATACACACCCCAGCCATATACACACCCCAGCCATATACACACCCCAGCCATATACACTAACCCTACCATATACACACCAAGCCATATACACACCCAGCCATATACACACCCAGCCATATACACACCCCAGCCATATACATACCCCAGCCTATACACACCCCAGCCATATACACACCCCAGCCATATATAGACCCCAGCCATATACACACCCCAGCCATATACACACCCCAGCCATATACACACCCCATTCATATACACTCCCAGCCATATACACACTCCATCATATACACACCCCATTCATTACACATCCCAGCCATATACACATCCCAGCCATATACACAACCCATTCATATACACACCCCACCATATCACATACCCCACCATATACAACCCCATCCATATACACTACCCCAGCCTATACACACCCCAGCCATATACACACCCCAGCCATATACACACCCCAGCCATATAAACCCCAGCCATATACACACCCCAGCCATATACACACCCCAGCCATATACACACCCCATTCATATACACATCCCAGCCATATACACACTCATTCATATACACACCCCATTCATATACACATCCCAGCCATGTACACATCCCAGCCATATACACACCCCATTCATATACACACCCCATCCATATACACACCCCATCCATATACACACCCCATCCATATACACACCCCAGCCATATACACACCCCAGCCATATACACACCCCAGCCATATACACACTCCATCCATATACACACCCCAGCCATATACACACCCTAGCCATATACACACCCCATTCATATACACATCCCAGCCATATACACACTCCATTCATATACACACCCCATTCATATACACATCCCAGCCATATACACACCCCAGCCATATACACACTCCATCCATATACACACCCCCCATTCAATAAATATAGGCTATTGCCATTGCTCTTGCTTGCCCACAGAACTCGATGCTAAGACCTTCTTGCTGAAGACACAACATGGAGAAGGGCTGGTGCTGACCTGGAGGTGTCTTTCCTACTGGCTCATTCTGAGAGTGACAGGAGGTGCCATGTGGACTCTGGGGAGGGGAAAAAACTAACCCGACTTTGAACCCTGTGAGCTACAACCAGCCTGGCAAGATACGCCCACAGGCACAATGGCGGCATGAAGGTTATGGGAATATCCGACTCCTTCCTGGTCAGCTTAAGGTGAGATCCTCAAGGTTGAAGTCCTGCCTGGAACTGTTAACTGGGTCAAGCACTCACAGGAAGCTGATAGCCCTGGGGAAGAGCCTAGCCCTATCGTTTTGCTAAATGGACATAGTATCCAACGACACAGCACTCACGGCGAGCGCGGCTCCCGACCTGTTCATCGGAGAAGCTTCTTCTGGCTGCAGCTGAGGGACTCACAGCTTGTCACAGTGCAGAGAATAAGTTACGGCAGCTCCAAGAGTTCTGTATCACAGCCCTCCTTACCTCAAGGCTCAGGGGTCATTGTGTGCAAGTGTGTACACACACGCCTGTGCATGTGAGTGTGTGGTGTGTGCACGTGCGAGTGCATGAGTGCATGTGCGCACTCTACTGTGCATGCACATGCTTGTGCGTGCGTGTCACGGACAAGTGTGCATGATTGTGTGTGTGTGCGCGAGTACACACGAGTGTGTCCACTCAAATGTGCACGGGAGTGGGTGGGTGGGTGTGTGCACACGAGCGTGTGTGTGCTTGAGAGTGTGTGTGTGTGAGACTGTAAGAGCTAGGGGTGGTATAACAGAAGACTATGGTCAAATAGTTCCCATCATGACGGACACATGGCACATGTGAAGCACAAGACCAAGTTCGTCGACATTCTGAATGGATGGAGCTCACACACCCCACCCTAGTGGAGGAGCTATTGGCAGATGATGGCTGCGATGTGAGGGAGAGTCTTGATCTTTTCCTGGGATGTGGGTCTGGAGAGGCTGGCACGCTCCAGTGGATGGCTCCATAACTAGGTACGTATGGGCAGCACCAAGAGGATACACTGGGTGAGAGGGAGGGAGGTGGAGGGGAAGGAGATGGAAGGGGAAGAAAGGGAAGGGAAGAGGGAAGGAGATGGAAGGGGGAAGAAAGGGGAAGGGAAGGAGGGGAAGGGAGATGGAGGGGAAATGGAGAGGAAGTAGGAAGAGGGAAGGGAGATAAAGGGGAGGGGAAGGAGAGAGGGAAGAGAAGGAAGGAGAGTGGGAGGGGAGGGAGCAGGGGGAAGAGGAGAAGAGGGGGTGGGGAGAGAAGAGGAAGGGGGAGGGGAAAAGGGGGACTGGGAGGAGGGAGGGAGAGAGACAGAGACAGAGAAGACAGAGACAGAGAAAGACAGAGAGAGCACCCATGAATCTGGGAGGGACATGTGGTTCTGGTAGGAATTGGGGAGAGAGTGGGCATAGATCAAAGTATGTTTTACCTACATATGAAATTCCCCAAAGAATAGTCTTTTTGAAGGAGTGTAGGAGGTTGGTTTTCAGCATGAATGTCCTCAACACCACCACGCCAGGACACTGGTTAAGGTCTCAGCTAGGAGGGAGGCTCCTCCAGGCTAGCTCAAGGCTAGCCTGGGCAACACTGGACAAGGAAAGGCTGTCCCAGAAAAGTGTATGATGTCTATTTTACCCAGTAAGACCACCAGACACCCAGCAGCTGTGGGAACCTGAAACAGCCTGCTGGTCCAGAGACTGAAGATGGATGGGCTGTCACCTCCGTCTCACAGGCTCATCTGCGGGAACACAGGACAAGACCAGTTTGAAAGAGGGAGATTCTGAGGGGAGCCGAGAACCGTCTACCCGCTCCACCAACTGCCAGGCTCTCCTGTTCCACAGAATAAATCAAGGCCAGAGAGCTTCCTTCAAAAAATAGTTTATTTTGCAGATCTCCTGGCAGCCTCTTCAGCGCCCCCAAGTGGTCAGGGCGGCAGCTAGTGGCGATCTGGGCTTTCCTCCAAATCAAGAGGAACCCTTCACCACCAATGGCTTCCCCAGCTCCTGACAATGGCACAGAATGTCTCATTCAGGCCCTGATGCCGCAGAGCCTGTGGGTGCTGGAAAGTCTCTGTGGGCAGATCCAGAGTATTTGCAGCACAGTCCCCCCCCTCCCCGTCGCTGGCCCAGAGTCGTTGGCTCCTGCCGTGGTATCAAGGCACAATGTGAGGAGGAAAGTGTATTGGTCAGGGTTCCTGGGAGGGGTGAGGGGCAGCCTCTCTGCACTCAGGCAGGAGGGCACTCGGTACCATATGGGTGGCCAATCCATGGAGTGAGGTCCAGTCCCTGACGGATACCAAACATCCTGTCCATTAGTCCTTTATCTCTGGAGAATCTCTCTAATGGAAGAGCCTGTCTACAAGATGGTTGTCCTGCCTCACTGGGGCCACTTGGAGAACAAAATGTCATTTTATTCTCTTAAATGAAAAAATTTTTAAAAAAGGAAATCATTTTTGTTCCTGCTTGGGTACCTAAGTGTCTAATAAGCCTCATCACCAAAAGATGTTTTCTTGGGTCTCATCTGGCGTTTTCTTTGGCCCGTTTACTCCGCTGAAGGACACAGGGGCCTGAGTGCAAACCAACGTGGTGGTACAAGCTGTCTCATCATTGGACAGTGAGCGCTGAGACACTGGATCCCCCATCCCAGGCAAAAAATGCAAGGAACCTTCAACGATTGTTTCAGTTCACCTCAGAGAGTCAGTGGCAGACCCTGAAGCCCCCATGTGAGGAGAGGCTGTGCCCACCTAGCAGAGGCACCGGCGCCTTTTGTCCAGGAAGACGCTGGTCAGGAACGGCAGCTACGTTCAGAGTACTCAGTGTGGCTTCGTGAATTTTCTCAAAATAAGCCCCAGCGTCCCGTGAAGGCCAGCCGCACGTCACGCCCACTGTCCCCGGGTTCTGGGGATGACCAGTGTTTCTCAGGAGGAAGCTGGGCTCTCCGCGGTAGACAGTAGCTGAACCACCTGTATCCGCTCAGCCGGCGTGAGGTACTGGCTCAGGTACGCCACACAGTCCATGGTCACCTCTGGGTGTTCTTGAACCAGACTACAGGGAAGGAGAGAGACAGGGGGAGACTCTTGCCACCCAGTTCAGTGTCTCTAGATAGTAGTGTCCTTGTCCAGGGCACCATGTTGCTCTTGAATGGGCCAGAGCCCAGAGTTCTGACTTCCTCTTGCTGTGCTCACACAGGGGAGGGGGAGGGGGAGGGGGTAGAGAGGAAAGGGACAGACAGCCCTGAAGGTACACGGGATTCTGACATGGGGATAGAATGCCTCAGGGTGGCATAGCTCTTTCTGGTCATTCAATGTGTGGTATGATCTGAGGTGTGACACACCCCAGGCAGGCATCCCAGGTGTCCTGTGAGTCACTTCCCTGGAGGCTATGGAAAGACTGGGAGGGAAGGAGCCAATATCCTCAGCCCCCAGGTCTGTGGTAGGGTTCTAATCAGTCAGGTGCCAGCCACCCAAATGGACCCAGCTCTGCTCTCCCACCGACTACAGCTTACTGCTGGGGAATAATCACTCTGGGTTGTTACTGGGTCTGATCCCAGCCCTGTGGCGGGCCAGCCAATGAGCCAGAGGCTGGCCGCTGGCACGCCGCTCCGAGACTCACCTTTGGATGGTCTTGAGGACAGAGTCCCGTTTCAGATAACTGATGTTCTCACGGATGGTAGAGCGCAGGCCATCCCTGGCTGACCAGTGCTGTTCCAGCCACTGGACCACCACCTGGTTGCTGTCCCACAGGTAAGCCTGGGGATTGATGGGCACAGTTTACGTCAGGCGGAGATCCTGCTGCAGGGGTGGCAGCTGGCAGCCCCTAGGCCCCCAGAGCCTGCCTGCTGCAGCAACCCTCTCCCTGCTCGGACCCACCTTGACGGCGCCCTCCGTCTCCACAAACCAGCGTCGCAGCATGGATTGCGTGTGCTCGTGGCTCAGCTCGGGGCTGGCTCGGAGGATCTCCTGCTTTACCTGGGCCTCCAGCAGCAGCCGGCGCAGCCTCCAGTATAAGAAGGTGCGAGCCGTCTTCCATTCCAGGACATCCTGTGGACGTAGTCACCTGAGTACCCTCGGAGGAGTGGGGGCGGGGCGGGGAGGCAGGAGACAGCCAAGGCTGTGCCCCCAGGATGGCTACCTGGCTCCTGCCCACCTTATCCTACAAGCAGGGATGTCCAGTGTAAGGGGATGAGATTTTATCTAGGGCGACACAGAGCAGGGCTCTGCAGGACCCCACGGTGCTGGGCCCGTCGTAGGCTGACAAGGTCCCTCTGAACCAAACTTGTGTCTGCATTTACTTTTGCCTTCCCAAAACTCAATCTCAGGCTAGTTCCCACAAGAAAAATGGCCAGCTATGGGCATGGGCCAGTGGGCACGGGATGTCCTCCTAGGAGCAGGTCATGGGTTAATGCCAGCACAAACAAGGTTTTAAGCCTCATCAAAGGTGCAACTCAACAGCCATCTGCACACATTTAAGTTACCGCAGCCTTTCCAAAGCCCAGGCCTCCCCGAGTCTCCTGGGGGCTGCGGGCTCCTGCTGAGGTACATACTCAGACTGAACCGCCCAGACAGCCCTCTGAGCCCTGGCTTGGCTCCATCCCAATCCCGTATGTATTCCTCTGTGTCCCGGTGGCCGGTGGCTGTGGGGGACCCTTACAGAAATGATTCCTTTCTCCAGCATGCGGCCCGGCGTGTCGTGCAGGTCAGCGAACTGCACTGCCACCTGGTGGTAGATGGGGAGCAGCAGGTCCTCCCGGGCCTTCAGCTGGCCCTCCAGCTCCTTCCGGTCCTTATCAGGGAGCTGGGCTTTCCCTGCAGGTGAGCAGACAACAGTGGGGACTTCAGGGGCCGTGAGGGGTGGCCATGTGGGGCTGGGGTGGATTTTCTTAGTTTTGTCTTATTTGAAAAGTCACAAACAAGAGGACCTGCCCTGTGAGAGTCCAGGCTGCGATGGCAACGCTGTTCCTAAATCGAGTTTGCCCTGCATCTTGGAAATGGGTTCACAACCCCAAGCTAGCATCTGGGTGAAACCCCAGCCCTGCCCCAGGCTTCAGCATACCAGCAGCCCTTGTCTTCAGACAGATAATGACTACAGTGGGGATAAGCTAACTCCATGGCACAGTTCTGTCAGGGGAGATGGGTAGGAATGAAGACAACACTGTTTAACAAGGAAATCCTCATAAGGGGGACAGCGAGATGGCTCAGTGGAGAAACGGTGCTTGCTGCCAAGACTGATGACCTGAGTTTGATTCCCGGGACTCACATATGGGAGAAGAGAACAAACTCCTGCAAGTCGTCCTGATAGCCACACATGGGCCATGGCATGCACACACACACACACACACATAGAGAGACACAGTGAGAGACACAGAGAGATATACACAGAAAGAGACACACAGACACAAACACAGAGAGACACACACAGAGAAACAGACACACACACAGAGTCACGCACACAGAGGCAGACAAACACACAGGGAGAGACACACACAGAAAGACACAGACACATACACACACACATATACAGAGACACAGAGAGAGAGACACACATACATACACAGAGACACAGAGAGACATACACAGAGAGAGAAACACAGACACAAACACACAGAGACACACACAGAGAAACACACACAGACACACACACAGAGACGCACACAGAGGCAGACATACACACAGAGAGACACACACAGACACACACAGAGATAGGCACACAGAAGCAGACAGACAGACACACAGGGAGAGACACACACACAGAGAAAGACACATACACACAGAGACACACACATAGAGAAACACACACACAGAGTCACGCACACAGAGGCAGACAGACCACACAGGGAGAGACACACACAGAAAGACACAGACACATACACACACACACACACATATATACAGAGACACAGAGAGAGACACACAGACACAGAGAGACACACATATACATAGAGAGACACAGAGAGACATACACAGAGAGAGAAACACAGACACACACAGACACAAACACAGAGACGCACACAGAGGCAGACAGACATACACACAGAGAGACACACACAGACACACACAGAGACAGGCACACAGAAGCAGACAGACACACAGGGAGAGACACACACACAGAGAAAGACACATACACACAGAGACACACACACAGAGAAACACACACATACACACTAAACATGATAAGTAAGTAAAACATTCGTCAAATAAAATCAGTAAAATTGTTTCTCTCTGGCTGGGGATTCTAAAAGGACGTTATCATCGCCGTGTTCTGGTGTTCCCCGTGGGACCCAAATGACTTGGTGGCCTCACGCTATGCGTATGGGACATTGCACAGACTACAGGATCACAGGGTGAATCTCTCACCTCAAACACTCCAGAGCCTGAACCTCTGAGCACAGGTAGCCTGCCATAGCGGAACGTCCCACCCTGGTCCCAGAGACGGGCATGGACAGAACACAGCTCTGAAAATTAATTTCATGTTTATTTCTGGGACCCTTTGCCAAGTCATCTTATGCAGAACACACAAACTGAAACTCTCCCAAATATCTGCCACCTGAGACACTTCCCGGCCAACACTGTGTCCTGTGGAAGGAGCCGACTGCAAACGTGGACTGGCCTTGGGGGGTCTCACAGTTTGACACATGCCCATTCTACCCACAATGCACTAGGGTCGGCACCATTGGCGACCTGGGGGTGGCGCCTGTGTGACCCACTTACCCAGTTGTCCCACGAGCTTCTTACACACTGGGTCTATCCTCCTTATGGTCTTCACCAGATCTTTCTTCCGGAACTTTATCTCCACTGTGCCCTCGGGCTCCAGAACACCTCCCCTGGACAGAGGAGAGGATGGGGGAGGGGCTGAGGATGGACACCATAGGTCTTCCCGCTCTCCTGCCTTGGGCTCCTCATTTTTTTTTTTTTTTTTTTTTTTTTTTTTTTTTTTTTTTTGGTTTTTTCGAGACAGGGTTTCTCTGTGTAGCCCTGGCTGTCCTGGAACTCACTCTGTAGACCAGGCTGGCCTCGAACTCAGAAATCCGCCTGTCTCTGCCTCCCAAGTGCTGGGATTAAAGGCGTGCGCCACCACCGCCCGGCGAGACATAGCTTTTTTATTATTATTACTTTTTTTTTTTTTCTTTTTTTTTTTTTGGTTTTTCGAGACAGGGTTTCTCTGTATAGCCCTGGCTGTCCTGGAACTCATTCTGTAAACCAGGCTGGCCTCGAACTCAGAAATCCGCCTGCCTCTGCCTCCCAAGTGCTGGGATTAAAGGCGTGCGCCACACCGCCCGGCTTTTTTTTTTTTTTTTTTTTTTTTAATTTGCTTTTTTCTTTGAACACATTATGACTTTGTGTGCGTGGTGTATGTGTATCTGTGTGTACATGCCTGTAAAGATCATAGGTCAATGTCAGGGGTCCACCTTACTTTTTTGAGGCAGGGTCTCTCACTGACCCTGGAGCTCACTGATTGATTGGCTAGACTGACTAGCCAGCAAGCCCCAGGGATTTGCCTACTGATGCCTGCTACCAGCAGGGCCGAGGTTAGTGCACCCTGCCGAGCCCGGCTTCTTACCCTTCTCTGGGGTAACCCTAACTAACTGTGCAGAGACAATGCTGGTGACACACTCACCTGCTCTCTTTGTCCGCGTACATCTCTATGCACAGGGGGTTAATGGTGGA